>VXAC01006556.1:1093642-1128520 GCA_013399225.1 Rhipidura dahli | reverse complement strand
TTTTTTTTTTTTTTTAAGAGCTGGATTTCAAGACTGGGAAGCTTCGAGTGAAAAGGCAGCCACAACATGGAAAACAGCATTTTGGGATCCAGCCTATGGTTCTTCCTTGTAGGCTTTCCATGTTCACAATCCCCAGAGCTCTGTAAAAAGTAACAACCCAAAAAAGGAAATCTAGGATTCTTTTTCTTCTTCTTCTTTTTTTCTTCTTCTTCTTTTGTCATCTGTTTGCTGTAATTCTGTAGAAGAGGTTTGCTTTGTTGCAGGGGCGTTCTGAGTTCATGGTCAATACAACTTTTTTTGCCACCTGGATGAGCTTCCTTCATACCCTCACCAGGATTGCATTTAAAGTTTTCCAATAAAAAGAAAAGTTTTCCCTTAGAATATCTTCCCTGGTGGGAGTACCAGCTGTACATGTGTACTCAAGCCCATTTCTAATTTATGAAGTGTACAATTAAACTTCATGCAGTTGTTGCTTACCTCTTGCTGTCACCTGCTAAGAAACCCCAGCTGCTACATTGTCCTCTCAGTGACTTGCAAGTACATACATTCCAATTTCAGAACATTTTTCAAGATTCTTCACACATGAGCTGCTGAACACATGGTTTTCTTTCAAAATATTTCGCAAAAGTGTTGGCTAACAAATGGTCTGAGGAATCTGGCAATCGCCTTGTGGTTAATCTTTTAAAAAGAAAAAGCAGTGGAATAAAACCATATTTTGGGGCCAATATTCTTTTTAAATTTTTTTTTGTTGTTTGTACTGATCCTCACTGGCTTCCTTCCTCCCCCTCAGTGCTGCCTTTTCTGGCTTATTTTTGTCTCTGGGCTTGGACGTGGCAGAGGGCACTGCCCAAAAGCAGAGCCTACTTTTGCAAGAAGGGTTGTTGGGTCTGTAACCCCTGCACCGCCCTGCCAAGCCCTGGGTGCTGTGCCAGGCTGGATAAATGCTGTGGGAATGACCCTGCTGACTTGTCCTCACCCACTCCTGCAGCATCCTCGGGGCAGCTGCTCAGCACAGACAGAGGGGACCTCAGATGTGATGTGAGCGGGGGGGCTGAACAAAGGTTTGTGATTACCTGTGCTCTCGGAGGGAGATGCAGTGACTCACTGGGAACACTTTGGGGATGGAAATGACGTTAGAAACCAGGCTGAGCTTCACAAAGCCCTGCACTTACAGACCCTTGCTGAGTCCAGAGCTAGCTGTGCTGAACGGTGTAAATTGACCCAAAAGAAGCAGTTTAGCAGGTAATGTGGGAAGGGGTGGAATTGAGGGCACTTTTGCTGCGAGGAGCTGAGCCAATCTCTTTGCACACACGTTTTGTGCCATACTTAAGCAACATGTGGTCCTTTGAGAGCTGAGCACATGCAGGACATTCATACAACAGCACAACCAATGGTGGCTTTCAAACGAGGCTTGTCCCTAGGTGCCAGCTCCTGATGGCAGCAAAGGGAAACTAAGCTGTGTCCAGGGATGCTGCAGGACATCCTGTGTTACCAGGGCTGGGCACCTCTCTTGGCCAAGAGGCACAATGTCTTACATCTTGTTTTCTTTTCTCACTGCAGCGCACTAATGCTTTCACAGCACGTGAGCTCTGCTCAGGGAATGCTTGTCAGAACGCCAGGAGAGTGTTTTCACCATAAATGGTTAATCAGGCTTAAATATTGTGTCTGTTTGTACTTGGCAACAAGGGGCCCAACCAAAGGCAGAGCATTAAAACACTAAAAAAGCAGGGTGGAGGGAAGGGCATTTATCAACAGAGCTGACAAAAGCTAGTGATGCTCTGAGCATTATCTCACACATTATTTATCCCATTCTAGCTGCAGAGAGCAGCCTAAGACACAGACCAGAGGGTGGCCACATGCTGAGCAATACTCGGGGCTACAGGCAGAAAGTCAGCCCACCATAGAAAGAGAAATAGAACAGGACTGAGACTTGCAGCCCATCTTTTCCAACTTCTTAGCAGCATGCAGGGATGAAATCTCTGGCAGGTAGAGCCATTCTGTGGGATATTGGAACAGGTTGCCTAGGGAAAAGGTTGAGTCACCATCCCTGAAGGGATTTAAAAGACATGTAGAGGTGGCAGTGAGGGACATGGGTTAGTGGTGGACTTGGCAGTGCTGGGTTAATGGTTGGACTCGATGATCATAAAGATCTTTTTCAATTTAAACAATTCTATGATTCTACGATCATGACCTGTGGAAAACCCCATGCTTATGGCAGAACAAGGTTCTGCTCAAGTCTGCTTCTGTGTTAATGTTCTCTGCTGTATAAAAACCAAAAAAGGTGACAGCTATGCCCCCTCCTTCCCTTGCACAAAGCTTTCCCTTCCATATGAGACACATTACCTTCTGTAGTGGGTCCTAATGCGTCAATTGCTTCTTGTGAGACTTGAGGCAGGGCAGCAGTGGTGGTGGCCAGCAGATGGGGATTGTCTGGAGCAACAGCTGTCTCCATCTCTTGTCCTGACACCACAGGAGGGGAAGGCTCTATTTCAAGCTGAGCCTCTTCAAGGTTCCTGAGTCCCTGTGTTAGTTCAACATCTGGAGTCCTGGTACTAATTACAGTGTCTGGGACTGAGGTTTCCCCTGAAATGCCTGTGACCGAGTGTGTCACAGCTCCAGATGTTGCGTCAGGAATCTCCTTCTCCTCAGGAGTACCAAAGGGCTCCCCACTGGCCAAAGACGTGGCAGCTGTTTTGATGTTAGCAGCAGGCAGTGCAGATGCTTCCCCACTGGTTTCATGGACTGTGGATGCTTCTATGCTGATCTCAGGAAATGTTTCACCTCGGGCTTCTTGACTTGTGGGTGTTCCCATGCTGATTTCAGGAAATGCAGAAGTTTCCCCACTGACTTCTTGAACTGTGGATGTTTCTATGAAGATTTCAGGATAGGCAGATGTTTCACCCCTGGCTTCTTGACTTGTTGGTGTCTCTATGCTAAACTCAGGGAATGCAGATGTCTCCCCGCTGATATCATGGACTGTAGAAGTTTCTATGCTAATCTCAGGAAATGCAGATGTTTCGCCTCGGACTTCACCTGTGGAGGTTTCTATTCTAATTTCAGGAAATACAGATATTTCACCACTGGTTTCGTGGATTGTTGAAGTTTCTATGCTAATTTCAGGAAAGGAGGATATTTCCCCACTGATTTCATGGACAGTCGAAGTTTCTATGCTGATTTCAGGAAAGGCAGAGGTTTCCCCACTGGTTTCATGGACCGTTGAAGTTTCTATGCTAATTTCTGGATAGGCAGACGTTTCACCCCTGGCTTCTTGATTTGTGTATGTTTCTATCCTAATTTCAGGAAATGCAGAACTTTCTCCACTAATTTCATGCACTGTGGAAGTTTCTATGCTGATTTCAGGAAAGGCAGAGGTTTCCCCACTGGTTTCGTGGACCGTCGAAGTTGCTATGCTAATTTCAGGATAGCCAGATATTTCACCCCTGGCCTCTTGGCTTGTGAATGTTTCTATTCTAATTTCAGGAAATGCAGACGTTTCCCCACTGATGTCTTGACTCGTGGAGGTTTCTATTCTAATTTCAGGAAATGCAGATGTTTCCCCACTGATTTCTTGTATTGTGGATGTTTCTGTGCTACTTTCAGGAAATGCAGAGGTTTCCCCACTTAGTTCTTGATCCGTGGATGCTTCTATGATAATTTCAGGATAGCCAGACGTTTCACCTCTGGCTCCCTGACTTGTGGATGTTTCTGTGAAAATTTCAGGAAATGCAGAGGTTTCCCCACTGATTTCTTGAATTGTTGATGTTTCTGTGTTAAATTCAGGAAATGCAGATGTCTCCCCACTGATTTCATGAATCGGGGATGTTTCTATACCACTTTCAGGAAATGCAGATGTTTCACCACTGATTTCATAAGCTGTTGATGTTTCTAGAGCACCTTCTGGCAGTGCAGATGTTTCCCCACTTAGCTCGCCAGAGGCAGAGGCTTCACCGCTTGGCCCCAAACTGTAGGGAAATGTGGCAGTTCCCCCACCCAGTTCCTGTGATACTGTTGGTCTTGTCACCACTTCTACTAAATCAGAAGTGACTAAAGTGATTCCTGGAAGCCCCGAGGCCTCTCCACTAATATCAGTCACTGCTGAAGACTGTCCACTTAGATCTATGGCTCCAGAAAAGTCTCCACTGATATATGGGATTCCAGATGTCTCTCCACTCAGTTCTCCTGCCCCTGAAGGAAATCCACTTGTCTCCACAGCTCCAGACTCTTCTCCAGATAGTCCTCTGTCTCCAGAAGTAAATCCACTGATTTCTATCAACCCAGATGGTCCCTCTCCCACTTCCTGCGCCGCTGACGTCTGTGTTACAACTTCCACCAAAGTGGTATCCACAAGAGAGACAGTGGGAAAACCAGAGGGGAGTCCACTTTCCTCTCCAGACAGCAGACCACTGGTGACATCAACCCCAGAGACGTCTCCGCTGCTGTCCGTCACTCCGCTGGGATATCCGCTCATCTCCAGCACTCCAGAAACACTCCCACCAAAGTCTACGTGCCCAGAGGGCTCACCACTGATGTCCAAGCTCCCAGATGCCATGCCTGATCCATCTTCACCTCCCGAAGGCAAGCCACTGGTTTCCAAAGTCTCTTTTGCTTCTGCTCCTGTGATTGGCGGGGTTGTTGTCACTTCCTCCAGAGTGGCATCTACGAAGGTAATGCCGGAGGCCTCGCTGCTTCCATCAGTACCAGAGGGAAGGCCACTTAGGTCCACCAGGCCACTGATCTCATGGGTTCCAGATGGTTCTCCGCTGGCATCCAGTCCTGAGGGCAACCCGCTAAGCTCAGACCCTCCTGAGGGTACCCCGGAGGGCTCCCCACTGGGCTCAGCTCCCGAGGGTAACCCTGGGATTCCAGCACTGCCATCCCACTCAGAGGATGGGAACCCTGACAGATCTCCTTCCCCGCTGACTCCGATGGACCCTTTTCCCTCCTCTCGCCGTTCTGGCACTGTTGTTACAACTTCCACTAATGTGGTATCCACAAGAGAGACAGTAGGAAAACCAGAGGCGAGCCCACTTTCCTCTCCAGATGACATGCCACTGACCAGCTCAGTGCCAGAGATTTCTCCACTCGCTCCAAAAGGCAGCCCGCTGCTTTCCACTTCAGGTGGCATCCCACTAATTTCTGGTATCCTTGATATGGACACTGATATCTCCTCCTCTGCAGAAGGCAGGCCACTGCTATCGACAGCGCCAGAAGACACACCACTCAGGTCTCCTGAGGGCAGCCCACTCTCTCCAGGTGGGAAGCCACTGGCATGCAGGTCTACTGATGGTAATCCGCTCTCTCCAATCCCTGAGTGCTCTCCACTGAGTTCAAAAACTCCAGAAGTTGGTTCTCCACTTGTATCTGGGACTGCAGGTACCCACCCGGATGCTGAAGATTCACCACTGACTTGACGCTCTACAGATTCAGTCACCTCCCCTGACACTTCACTGATGGAACCATTGGTAATTGTTTCCTCTGGTACTATGGTGGCTGGAGGAAAAGCAGATGGACTCACTGGAAAAGAAAGAGCAAACAAAGAGAAGGAGTTGGGAAAATTATTTGTATTTTGGGAGTGTCCCAGCCCTATGTCACCAGCCCAGCATGACAGAAGCTACAAGGGAGCTCTGAACTCACCTGAGAGCAGTGACACATCAGTTGGAAAGACCTCTGTTCCCCAGGCTGTCTGGTTCTCAGGTCGAGTGGCAGACTCTGTTTCCACAGTCGCCTCTTCCCCAGAGGGCACCCCCTCCACTCCAGGAATCACCTGTGTTGCCAGCACATCTTCAAAGAATGGGGTGACCCCCTCCTCCTCTGCAGGAGGCAGAGCTGGAACAAAAAAAGGCATTGAAGGGAGTTCCCAAAAATTCACAATCCGAGATACCGCTGAAGTGCCTCACCCAAACCGGCACCCCAGCATGCCCTACCTCCCTTTTGGAACCCCTTTCCCCGGGGAGACGGGTTTCTGCACCCTGCAGGGGCTGGGTGGGTACCTCTGAAGCAGAAGGCGTGGTGCCGGGACAGCGGGTCGGGGAAGCCCGTCTGGTTGTGGTGCTGGTACAGGGTCCTGACTCCCGGCGCATCCCCGCCGCAGGCGGGCCGGGGGCTCACGATGGGGTAGCGCAGGCTGCCGTCGGCCAACCAGCCCGCGTAGCACCTGTCCAGGCCCTGCTTCCAGGCGGCGTGGAGCTGGCCAACAGAGGCCAGCGTGGCGTTCTGGCTCTCGCAGTACCGCTGCGCTTCTGGGAAGGTGAACTGCTCCGGCTGAGTTGCGAAGAACACATCGCCTGAGGGATGGGAGAGAAAAAAGGGTGAATGCCTGCATCCCAGCCATCTACAGGCAAGAGGTGGAGGTGTGGAGCACATTTTTGCTCTCCAGCAGTGCTCAGGGGAAGGGGGAGGATGTACCCTTGAGCCTGTCGATGTAGCAGTACACGTCGTAGGTCTCCGAGGCCGGGCGCATGCCGTACGACCGCACGCCTGGAGTGTTCTCTTTGTCTCCCACGCAATTATTTCGGGGATTCACGATGGGATACCTGCCAAAAAAAGGAAGAGAGGACGTAAGCCAAGGTCAACCTTATGTAGCAAGGACTAAAGAAGCTCAGTGTGCTTGGGAGCAGGACATGAACTCTTCATTGTTTGAGGTGTTCGGAGCCCCCAGTGTGAGTTTGAGACAAGTCCACTTACAGCTTGAGGGAATAAATACAAATTTCCTGCTACTCTTCCTACACACCAGGAGGGCTCACTGGTACAAGATGTACACACAGCTGAGGACATGGGGAAAAGGAGTGGACAAGAAGGTGTCTATTGGCCACTGAATATCATGGACTAGAGACAATCTTATGTCAGCAAAGCTTTAGATGCTGATGAGGAGAGCAGCAGGGCAGACCAGAGTAAAGCCTCAATTTCACAGCTGAATAGTCATTTTGAGGGGTGTTTTCCCCAAGTCAGTGTGACTTTACCTGACTGTCTGGTCCCGCAGCCAGCCAGCATCACACTGGTCGAAGCCAGCCTCGTAGGCAGCCTGGAGCTGCTGGGGGGTGGCGATGACGGCGCTGTTCTCCAGGCAGGCTTTCTGGGCTTGGACGAAGGAGAAGGCGTATCTGCTGGTGGCTGCACGGTAGTGAAACACCACACCTGGGGGGAGAGAAACTGTGGTGAGGCAGAGGGTACAGGACCCCCCTGCACTGAGATGGGTGACCAGAAAGAGTCTTCCAAAAACCAGTGCGAGGCCCAGGCCCTCTCAAAGTCCCAAAGTGATGGAGATGCCTCGTTCATGGAGCTCTGCTGCCATTGAGGATGGTATTCTGGGGATCTCTTTAGCTCTCCTCTAAGGTCTTCCTGCCTTGAGTTTCCCCTTTCCTGGAGTCAGCTGCATATGGGGGAGCAGAGTGTGACCACTGCAGCCCCACGCATCAGCCAGCTGAGCCCTGGTCATCACATGATGGGGGTGGCCCATGGCCTTCTCTCCCCTCCTGTCCCACTGTTCTGGAGGTGTTCAGTCTGTCCCTGACCCCAAACAGGCCTGTGCACCTCCAGGGGCCCAGATACCCTCTGTGATGGCAGAAACCCAGGCTGTTTTCAGCTGAATGGTTACCTCTAGAATGAACTGACCCTCAGGCTTCTCGGAGTCCTGGTGACTTACCCGTGGGGGAGATGGGCTGCTCGGGGAGGTGACCAGCACGGGGGGCAGCTGTCACTTGCACAAGCTGATCTTCCACTGTGAGCGCCGACGCAGACTCCAGTCCTGCTGTGGCAGTCACCCCCAGGGACTCTTCCACCGAGCTCACCTCTGCAGTTTCGGTGGCACCAGCACTGCCAAAGGCTGTGGTGGTGATGGCAGTGCCTAAGTCTATGGTGGTGGCTTCTTCAGGTACAGTCCACACCGCTGTGACATCCTCCCTGGTGACATTTTCCTCCTCTGTGGCAGCTGTCTCCGCTGTGACAGCGGTGGTGAAGAGATCGGGCAGGGCAGTGAAGCCCTCGTACAGCCTGGTGGCCGTGGGGGTGATCTCAATGGGCTCCAGGGTGGCGATGCTGCCGCGGGCCTCCTCCTCGGTGGCATTGCGGGACAGAGGCAGCTCCACCTCGGTCTGGGTGACAGTCTGGACTGTGAAACCGCTGCCCAGCTCGCTCCCTATCTCATCGATGAACTGCCCTGGGACCAGGCTCTCAATGTCGTCCCCTGCATCAGGACACAATCAGAGAAGCAATCAGAGGGGACAAGGTCAGTCTGATGAGGTGAACTGCGCTGGTGCTGCCTCCAAGAAGCAGCTGGGTATCTGCTGGCTCTGAGGGGATTAGGAAAATCGTGGCAGTTTGGTAAAAGGAATGGTTTTCCTTCCTCCACTGTGGCTCAATACAATGCCTCAGCACGGAGGGCATGGTCACGAGGCACCGAGCCACCTCATGCTCCAAATCTGGTTAATCAGCGGGGGCATTCCCCGCTCTCCTGCCAGTTCTCCTTCTCGGGAACACCTTGCCCATACCCAAGTCTGTACTGACCTCTAGTGCCTGCTGCAAGGAAGTTAAGGTGGACGGAAGGAGGTCGGGGAGCTTGGATAACCCCCACGGCAGATTTGTCTGAGCCGTGGGACAAAGACATTTGGATCCTCACACTCAGTGCGTGAAGCCTCACCAGGGTCGCGATCTCCTTCTGCTCTGCCCAAGTGACGACCTAAGGGCTCATCCCATATAAGCATCCTAACCCCATCGCCAGGACAGCCAAAGCCATTTGCTGTACCAAATGCATTCAAACAGCTCCCACCTTTCCCCTCCCAAATCACTTTCCTGCTCAAGTCACATCCCTTGGGTCTAGGAGAACGTGCTTAACATGGAACTGAGCTGACAACGAGGACAGTGGTTTACAGAGCAGCATGAAACAGAACTGTGAGGGCAGGTGAGGGAGGGACGGATCACATCTTGGGTATGTAGCAAGGAAGATCTTGGCTGGGGAGGGAAAAGCTATGAGGCAATGCCTGGGTTTTCCTCTAATACTGCTTTCCCTGCTCTATGTACAATTCCCTTTTACTGCTAGTTCATTTTAGCCAGTACCTTTCAGATCTCAAGGGATTCAGAGATTTCTGTAAAGATGCTCAGACAAGGACTGATCATATGCAGCAGTTTCACATGTGAACCCTGAGATAACCAGAAGGCTGTGGCATGGTGAACCAGTCTTTAACTTGGCCACATAACTGGGTACCTGCAAGGGTCTGGGAGATGGATCTGGGCACAACAGATCTGATCAGAAGGGTTTCAAAACATATTTTAAAATATTGTTATTTTTTAACCATGGTAATCCTATTTGAATGTTGGCCTCTGGCTGCCCTGAATAGACCATATACCATTGTGTTTTCCCCTCTTCTTGCTGCAGGGAGAAGTGTGCAGTTAGAAGAAAGGGGGAGCATCTGGGATGCTCTTCACTTCCTAGGTGCAATTTTGATCCATGATTCCCAGAGACTGCGTCAGTCTCAGATTTATCCCAGCATGGAAACTCAGTCACGCATCTGCACCACATCACATCTCATCACCACACACATCTCCAGGGTCAGATCTGTTCTCTTTCTCCTCCACTTCCTTCTCCAGCATTCAAAATCTTGTATATGAAGCACCTGAGCTTTACTTCGTGTCTCCAGGAGAGCTATAAAAGCAGGAGGGTGTGGGAGGACTGGAGAGAAGCAGCCTGTGTTACACCCACATCCACAGAGCCCCCTGCGTACACGTCAAGCAGCCTTTCTGGATCCGCTTTCTATCTGAACATAAGCAGAGGATTTTGCCCTTTGCCAAACCTGCTTTCCTCCNCCCCGACACCAAAGAAACAAGCGGTAGTCCCTGTCCGGGGAGCTCCTGCTGGCTGATGCGCAGAGGCGCAGCTCAGTGCCGCGGCCGCCAGCACTCACCGCTGTAGCAGATGGCGTCGTAGCGGGAGTCGGGGTGCGGGTACCCGGTCTGGTTGATGTACAGGTACACCGTCCTCACGCCCACCAGGTTGCCCCCGCAGTTGGGCCGAGCTCTGGAGATGGGGTAGCGGACGCTGCGGTCGGCCAGCCAGCCCGCGCTGCACATGTCCATGCCGTCCTTCCAGGCCAGGTACAGCTCCCCCGTGGTGGCCAAACGCGCTCCCAAACTGCGGCACTTCTCGAAAGCTTCTTGGAAGGTGAACTTTTCCGGGGCAGTGGCGTAGAACACTTTGCCTGCAATCACACTGTCTGTTAGCAAGGGAATTACCCGTGGAATTTAATCCCGGTTCCCTTTCTATCCCCTTCCCACTCCTGAGAGTTTGGGTAAGATGAGGAATCCTGTGTGTTAGAGGTGAAATGCAACTCCATGTTGGTGACTTTGTGAAGGCCAGAGAAAGTGAGTCTTACAGACCAAATGCAGACTGGAGCAAAACACACCACACCAGCTGGAGCCACAGGGCAAGAGGGAGATAAAGGACAGCTGCAATTCTGCTGTGCTGAATATTCTGATGGATCCCTGTCAAAAGCATGAGTGACTGACACCTCTGAATGTCACACACTCAAGTGGCTGACCAGGCAGGCTGGCGTGGACTCTGGTGGAGGTTAGACGGACTCCACCCTCTGAACTGCATTACTCATTTGACATTAAAATTGTCCAAGGTCTAATAAAGAGACTGTAAAGAACATCTGGCCTGGCCAGGGGATGTACTTTTCCAGCTTTAACCTGTCTTTTCTCTAGGCCCTTTGCCTCTGTATTTGCTGTTGTTCAGTCTAGGCATGATCAGGGCTTTGGCTGCTTCTGTGTCTGGTAACAACAAAAGCCCCAAATCACCTTGCATTTGCTCTGCATAGCAGTAAACATCATAGGTTTCATCTGGCTCACGCACACCGTAGGTCCTCACTCCTGGAAATTCATCCTTGTCACCATAGCAGCGCTCCCGGGGCCAGTGGATGGGGTACCTGAGGGAGAGATTGTGGATAAGAGTGAGGGGAAGGACCCTGGCAGCCACAGGAGTTTGGGAGGGAGCTGCAGGGCACTGCCCAGTGTGGTGATTTATGGTTTTTCCTGGGTTGTGGGGAAGGGGAAGGATGATCTGCCATGCTGCCTTCACTTTGATGGTCCTGGGAGCACTGACCAAAGACATCAGGACAAGGAGCCTCCCCAGTGGGGGATGCACAGCTTGGTCTGCTTGAGGCACGTTTGAGCATCTTGGCACAGCACTGGTTTGGTTCAGGGAAGATGGAGGATCAGGATGAAGCTGCTGTCCACTCAGTTGTCACCTCCAGTGCAGAGGACAGTGGTCACTCTGCTTTCCTACTAGAAATTCCCCTCGGGCAGAGAATGGCTTGCAACCCACCACTCCCTCTGCACACCAGCAGTTACAACAGCTGCTGTTAACAACCATTTTCAGTTGGTGGATTCATTACAGAAGTCCTTCCCTAACAACCCTGCTGTGGCTATCCCTTCCCTGCACAGCTTCTCACCTGACAGTCTGATCAGCCAGCCAGCCAGCATCACACTGCTCGTACCCATCCTCGTAGGCAGCCTGCAGCTGCTCGGGGGTAGCAATGACAGCACTGTTCTGGATACAGGCTTGCTTTGCCTTCTCGAAGTTCAGGGTGTACCTTGTGGAGATTGCTCTGTAGTGGAACACGATGCCTGGAAAAGATGATGGCCATCACTCACAATCACCAGCCCCTCACCTTCCAGAGAAGGCACAAGAAAAAGGCAAAAATAAACCTCATCCTGTGCAGTCCTGCAGTGGAAGCTGTCTCCCTGTCTTACACAGAAAGCAAAAACCACAAAAAAGAGAAGGATTGTACAAAACTTTCGTTATCTTATCCACCTATTACTAGGACAGGCTTTGCAATACGGCCGTGGAAGTTTTTCCAGAACAGCCCAGTTCTCCAGATGAGGGCATCCCATCTCCTAAAATGTTTGGAAAAAATTAGAGGTCGGATAAAGGCTCCGTTCCAGCTTTACCCGCTTGAGTAACAGCCCAGCGTATCCAGTGCCAACTCCTGCCAAGGATGTCGTCTTGCTGTCTCTGTAACTCACCTTCTGCCACAAGAGTCATTTTCTTGCCATATTCTGCCATGAGTCATTTTACTGGTTTGTTTAGTCTGGTCCTAGCCTGCTAAAATAAATGCTTGGCCCTTGGCTTCTGCTCACCCACCCATCACCTTATCTGTGACCTGAGAGAAAGGGCTTATTCCCATGAGAGCAGTGCCTCCCCTACCCATGTACCTCCTCCTCCCTTCCACCCAGGCTAAGCAGCAAGAGTGAAAGGAGCAAGGGCAGGATCCCACCTTTCACCAGGACCTCTATCGTGTCTTGTCTGTCCTCGATGCCGTACATCACTTCGCAGCGATAAATCCCAGTGTGGTTGGACCTCAGCGCCTTGATCTCCAGCGTGGCATCCGTGGGGATGGCGGGGTAGTTGGGCAAGGAGATGGCCTCCCTGTACTCGCTGTTGAGCCGGATCTTGCCCCCGGTGGCCACCAGCAGGACGACTTCGGTGCCGTTGGAGAGCTTGCTCCATTTGATCCGCGGGGTCAGCATGATGCTGGTGTCCTGCTCCTCCGGGATGTTGAAGTAACACGGGATGTTCAGGGAGCTTCCCAGGATAACACGCAGGGGAGACTGCTCAGGTATCTTGACTTCCAGGCCATCACTACTGTCTGCCAGTTCCCAAACAGAGCAATGATTACATCAATAGCACACTTTGTACAAAATATCCCGTGTTTCCATGTGATCCAGTGCCTGTATCTGCTGTGCAAACCTGTACACACATATTCTGACACGACCTTTTTGGTCCAGTCTAGAGAGGGAAGTTGTGGCAATGACCACTGTACCATGGCTGCTTTGGAGATTTGGAGCAGTGCTGGATGTGGGAATGAGGGGGACAAAGGGCTCTGCTGCAGCACTATGAGATCACACCTGATAATGTTCAAAAGGGAAATGCTGAAATTCTCTCGGTTTCCCCACAAATCTGCCTTTGCCTGCAGCTATCTCCTGGGCTTCCCAGAGCACTGAGAGGCTATGGCTCAGCAGCCATCTGAACAGAGGAGCCTTGTGTGTGCACAGCACAGATCTTGGGTACACTTGGGCTCTGGGGGCTGCCTGTTTTTTGGGGGAGGGACCAGAGTGCAGCACAGGGCTCAGTCCTGCTTTGCCATGGCCTGGACACGTACCTGAGAGCTCCACAGAGTCGGCTGCGGTGATGACTTGCAAACACACAAACACTAATAGTAAAGTGGTCATAATTTACCTGCAAGAAACAACACAGGGAGAAAGGGTTTGTGCACGTTCACAGGGAGCTGAGTGCTGTGGATGCTGCTGAGGGGCAGTGCAATGCTTTCAGCTGCCCCTAAAGCCTCCTACACTCCTCACACCAGCAGGGAAAGCCTGCCCCTGGGGAAGGATTCTGCCTCAAAGTGCCACTTACTTCAGGAAATAAATCCATGAGACAAATAATTAAGATGCTCTGCTATGCACAACAGTCTGAAGTGTTATTATGCATCCCTTATTATATTGCTTTCCCACTCTTTCTCTTACCATTCAGTCTTACCTATGGAGCAGAAAGACAGTTTTACAACAGGTCTTCACACACCTATTAGGTATTTACACACCTATTAGGTATTTACACAAGAGGGACCATCACATCCACTAAACCTGTGCCTCAGAACAGGAACTGTCCCTCACTGGGCACCCCAAACTGAGCCAGAACTGTCTCTCAGGCCAGATGGTTGGAAGCATTTTTTATTCCTTAAAATGCTCTGAAGGGAAATTTGCCCTCTTCATGGTGGAAAAGTCAAGTGTTACAACTCTTTGGTCCAACACTCCAGCACTGAGAGCCAGCATATCCTTAAGGTGCAAATGGATCTAGAACTGATATAAGAAATCCACAGGATAAAATTCTGGGCATCTTAAATCCATCCTAAAAATATCTTCTTGGGATCCCTCAATTAGTCAGAGCAACCTGCTTCTTCTGAAGGCTTCAGGAAAAGGAAGGATCATCCTGCTGACATTGAGTGACAGAAGCAATATAGGAAGGCCAGCTAATTTAATCTTAACTGGATTACCCTCCAGTGTAATATCATGCCATGTCAAATCACCACAAAGACTCAAGTTGGTTTCAATACTTCAGATAAAAACCAGGTCCTCTGGCAACCCAGCACAGTTTGGCATCACGTTTCAGCCCTGACTCAGGAGGAAGGACCACACCTGCTGAATCTCTGGTGTTTCCTCTGAGGTTCAAATATTGGCTGTTGCACTCCTGTGATCTAGAAAGATTCCAGATGACTTCAGCTGACAGGTAACATTCTAGGTACATGCCTACTGGCCTTGTAGAAAATTCCATTGCCTCTCTTCACTGGCACAAGAAAAGGCCAAAAATAAACCCCATCCTCTACAGTTCAGCATTAACCTTTCACTTATGAAAAAACTGACCTCTGTGCACTCATTCATTTGAACCTGACACACCACAAAACCTTATCTTTAGTGAATAAAGACTCTGTTCTTCAGCTCTACTGGCAGAAAATAGGAGAGAACAGGGATGGAACACATTGGCAGAGAAGTGAGGAGACTTCAGTTTGTAGGGCTGAACAAGACCAAACGGCGATATCCCATTTTCTGCCATGCATGGGAATAAAATTTCAGGTAAGTGCTAACCTCAGGGAGAACTCAGGGATCTGAACATGTGTCTGGGTGTCTCTCTGGTGAGGGGTGATGTCTGCACAAACAATGTATTACAAACCTCTTCTGCAGATGACAGCTGACTTCACCACTTCCCTCCAGGGACGGGCAGTTCGGAGCTGACTGCCCCACTGCAGAGGAGGTCAAAGAGTCTGGCAGCCAGCACCAGGTCAGTGGGAGGGGGCCATGCCCACAGGGTGGGCTGTGGAGGGCAACAAAATGCCTTCTGCTCCTCAGTAAAGCCAGGGGAATTGGAAGCACCATCTGCTACTGACAAAGAGCCTGAAATCAGCTTGGCCAAGCAGCCGTACCCAGGAGTCCTTCAGGAGCTGGCTGACTGAGCTGCTGGCCTGCTGATGTTGGTTCATAATCTGTGCTGGAGAGCTGAGAGAGGTCCCAAGGACTGAGGCACTGTGTCCACAGTCAGCCAAGATACACAATGATGAGCCTCACAAATACGTGCTAGTTTGATTGACATAAATTCCGGGCGAAATAATGGAAAATCTGATACAGTGGTCAGTTCATTAAGCACTGAAGAATAGATGTTACACCAATCTTAGTTAAGGCACTTGTGTATAAAACAGGTGCTTCCAACCCTTCATTATTTGGCACAGTTCTAAGCTTGTTTGATAAAGCTGCCTGCATGGCTGCAACACAATGTAATTAGATTTTGATAAGGTTTGAATTTTTCAGAGTTCCATGATATGAAGATGTGCAATGTCAGCAGTACATCCATTAAAATGGCTCAGCAGAAGCCAGGCTGGTGGGTGTCTAATGGGATCCTTGAGGGAAACATTTCTAATGGGCATCTACTGGGGTCAGTATCAGTCCCAAGGGGTTTCCAAATAGATTGTATTTTAATAAAATCAAATATAAAATTGTACAAGAGATGCATGTCTGACAATGGGATGTTGAGTCCTAGAAAGAAGTCACTCAGGAGAGCTCCTGCTATTACCCAAGGTTAAAGCAAACAGGAATTCCTCTCTGTGCATTAAAGGTGAGCTGAGGGAATGCTTTGCACACCTCTGGGCTGTCATGAAGATATCAGAAAAAGGTGGTGAAGAAATATCCACTAGCAAGGATCTGAGGGCTGGACAGACTGCTTTATGGGGGAAATCTACTAAGTAGGAAGTTTGAACCTAATTATTGTAACAAATAAAAAGGAAAAGCTGAGAAGTTGACAACTGTGCTCAAATACTGTTTCAAGCAGAGGCTGCTGGTGCTAAAGGGATCTTTAATCTTGCAGAAATTCATGACCAGACCTAATAGCTGTGAGCCACATGCTGAGTAAACTCAAATGGGAAACAAAGCCCACATTCTGCACAGTGGGTGATGGATCACTGAAACTGGTACCAAAGGAAGTGATGCAGTTTCTGTCAGGGTAAGTTTCTGTCAGAGACAGTTTCTGTCCTCCAGAGCAGGAGGGATCTGGGGAGAGGACACTCTCCTAACTACTAGTAGGACACCTGTTTGAGCATTAAATAAAAACTCTTACTTCTCCAGGCTGCTTAGATGAGGGGCCTTTTGCCGACTTGCATTTTGCCAGAATCCAAGAAAGCTGAATAGCCCTGAGTATCATGAGATGAACTCAGCCAAGAGAGGCAGGCAGCTTTAGACCTGGATTGACTACTAAAGAATAGGAACATCCTAGAGCACGGAGACAGAGATGTTTCAATGTAACAGGAGTTGGTTGAGAAGACTTATGGGGTCTGTGGCTACATCAAACTGGTATTGGTCTGAGCTGATATTTCTGTGCACACTGGCAGTGGACAGGAGGAGAGCAGGTTCATCTGTCCATCAGGTAGACATTGCAGAACAGAATGCCCAGAACAGAAATTTCCTTTGTCCCAAAAGCTAAGACAAGCTCATGTACTCTTAGTCTTATTCAAGCTTTATGCTGATCTTCCACAAGGAAAAACAGCCTCATACGGCAACAGCTGGGACCAGCAGTATCTTTGCAGTTTGGTTTAGCTATGGAGGAAAAACCCCAACCTCTTCTTATCCCACAGAAGCCCAGAGGAAATGGATTTTCCTTGTGAGCAGTGGTTAACAAATCAGAATAACAATGTTTTGGGTGTATTCTGCGAAAGTGTTGAGTCCCTGCCAGTAAGAAACCCAACCTACTCCTCAGGGTGCTGTTTGCAATGTTGATCTTCATTTTTCATTCCCCTGAAGCATGCCAAAGAGATCCAACCCTGAGTCTGCAGGCAGCTCTGGTTGGGATTCACTGTGCTGGGAATGCCTTTGATTAAGGTCCCGTTGTTGCAGCAGTGGTTCCATGCTGCAGTGCCTCTGCTCTGGGTTGTCTCTGCTGGGATGTCCAGGCACAGGCTAATGAGGGAACAGCTGCTTGAAGAAGCAGTTCTGGAAGCAAGAGAGTGAAGAGGGAGGTCTGTGTGAGCAGATGGCATGGGTGATGGAGACCTGGACTGTCTGGACAAGGGAACTGGGGAGGTTGTTGCTGTCATTCTAAAGCAACATGTAAAAAGACTGTCGGGGCAGAGGAGGGTGACCAGCTCAAGCTGGATGCTGTCTCTCACAGAGGTGTAGGTGCAGACTGACTGGGCTGTGCCCAAAGAGCAGGAAGGTGCAGTTCAGCATGTGGGAGGACCAGTGTGTGCAGGCTGAGATGGGACCTGGCACAGAGGAAAAGTGCTCAAGGACGAGCAGCTGAGCTGCACGACTCAGTAAGGGCACAGCACACTCTGCAGCAGGCTAAGCAGTGACATGAACATCCCTTGCTCAGGACCTTACTGAGTGGCCCCCAGCTGTGGCTGAATGGAAACACATTGGGAAAGCAGTCAGTGCCCCCACCACGTGTGTCATAAATAACACAGGCCTCTGCACATAACCCCCTTTGACTACTTCTTTGAAAATCACAGTGGTGTTCTAGCTGCTAGAAAAAGGTGAGCTCCTGGACCCACAGGAACTACCAGATCATTGCTGGCAAACTCCAGTTCAGTGGCAGAGTCCTCCTCTTCCAGCACCTTGAGGAGAAGCTGTTCTGCACACACTTTGGTAGAGCTGAGAAGAGAGGTTTTGTCCAGGCTGTGGCAGGGAGCACTGCAAGGGGGGAATTCTTGCAGCACAGAGCCCTCCAGACAGGCAGCAATGGTCACACTGTGCTTTCTGCCAGCTCCATGCTACAAAAACACGTCCCATCCCTGCAGATTGCTTTCCTGCAAAACTCCATTTGCACCTTCAGGGAGAGCAGCTGGAGCAGGTGGATTTTGTGGTGAGAAGAGAGAAGGAGCAGGGCAAGTTACACAAGGTCACAGCTGTGCCTCTGCAGCAGGATGACTGTCCCTGTGTGGGGTACCAAGCAGCCTGCAGGGACTGGAGTCCAACCAAGCTGCCACAAAAGTTCAGGCCATCCTACCATCTCTAACCAGTGCCTGAGACAGAAACAAGGCCCTCTCCAATTCAGCATGGGCCAGGAAGAATTCAGGGAAAAAATCCTGCCTTTCTGAAAAGAACAGGGTTGGGAACTGCTGGTAGGCTCAGGAGCTCCCCACCCTGGAGAACAACTCTCTCTTTCACTGAAGTTCATTGCCACTCTGTTTTACTCCTGAGACTGTGCTTCTGTATCAGGTTGTGTGCAGCGTCCTAAACTGGCTGCATACAAATATGTTTATTTGAGAATGTAAGTGGGTGTGGAGGGAAGCTTGTACCTATGTGCAGACAGGTTTAATCCCTTGCTCTTCCGACCACATCCCCAGCTTTTCAAAGGGCTGGAGAATGAGGAGGGAGCAAGAAAAGGAAAAGTCACTACAGTGGAAGCTCAACAAAGTACCTACACAGTCAGACTGTACAGTGGAAAATAGCCAGATGGCCTGTTTGCAGCACAGCCAAAGATGTTTGCTTGCTGCAAAGCATTTTCTGTTCTAGTCTATTTTAATTGAATCCCATCTGCAGTTTTTCCTGTGGCCTTTACTTGCTCCAGACCATGTTAACCACCCTTGTTGCAATAGTTGTCTTCTTTTCTTTTCATTTTTTTTTTTTTTTCAGTAGGGCCAGATGGGTCATTTTAAGCTTCCTTCTTTCTCAGTTTTGGAAAGTCTTTAGCACACTTACATTTTCCCTCTGGCAGCTAATAAAATGTCACTCATTACCTAGAAGATATGCCTGGACATAAAGGCATGTCCAAAGACAATATTTCCTCTAAAATTGTGGATATAAAGAGGCTCCTGAGCAAGCAGCTATGTTTATTTAGCCTTGGGTTCTCTTTCTTCAACTGGTTTTCCATCCCCAGTTTATTCCTCACCAGGGAACGGACCTGAATTTCTCTGGGACATGTGGTCACCTCCACCCAGCTTTTTCTCAGCATTATTATTTTCAGACACCAGCACTTGGAACCAGGGGTTTGATGAGGTCTGAGGAGACCCCATCACCCAGAAGGGACATCAGAAGAGCACATCCTATGCCCCTGTAGGCTTTGGAGTCAAATGGTGTCTTCTTCTCTCCTCTGTAAAACTACAGAGGAGTGATCTCTACAAACAGACACTTTATTGTCCCTCTGTCTGTTCCCAGCCTCTGTGCTGGACTCAGGGTTTCTCAGTTAAAAACCTCAGCCTGGTACAGGAAATGGGAGGGAAGAAAGGCCAGGGGCAGGTGGGGAGTGAGGGAGATGGGCAAAACCAGTTTTATTTCTTCTTCTTCTCTTTCTAAATAATAAAAACTTTGGAACAGAAATATGGCAATAAATTCACTCCTGTGATTTTTCATGTTTTTTCAGCTGCAAAGAAAATAGGAGAATGTTCCATTCTGTCTGGCTTCCTAACCATTCTGTGAGCAAGAGTTTTATGTGCAGAGCATCTTGGAGGCTTGGATGCTCCACTTCTGGAACCATCCCTGCAACAATAAACTCTTCTTGCTTTTCCCCAGTCAGAAAGACACATGGCAGCAACTGCTCTGATAATTTTGTCATCGAGGGATGTGGTCCTGGGCTGCCTGGATTGCTGCAGGGGATGGCAAGCTGGTGGCACCGAGGCACTTTTAGTCCATAAGGCACAAAACAGGGAACATTTATTGAAGTTTAGGGATAATGGGGGGTTTCACCTCAAGCCTCAGCTGGCTCCTGTCCTCAAGCACCCCTCGCCACTGCAGGTATGGACATGGTCAGACAGCTCTGTTGATGCACCCTGGTGATGGTGCCAGGGTGCCTTTGGCTGTGACATGAGCTCCAGAGCTCCTCTCTTTTCTCTGACACAGAGACCCAAAGCTGGTGCTATGCTCTAACCCTTCTCAGTGTCTTTATGACTTCTCTTCCAATCAAACAGTTGCAGTCTGTTACAGCCTGGCTGTTTATCTGATTTTATTGCACACACACGACAGGAAAAGTCAAAATGCTCAAGGTTGCATGCTCATGCTTTCAATGAGCAAGATGGAAATCTTAGCAAAACCTAAACAGTCCTGTGCTAGGTTCAGTTAGTGATCCAAGCTCAGACAGATGGTTTGGAACAAAACTCCTACTGAACACAAAAAGTCTCCCAAGCATTTATCTCTTTTCTGATATCTGTCACAGAGCAGCTTTCATCTTCCCCTGATTTCCATTGGTTTTTTATTATATCTCCATTGATTTCAGCAACAAGTTGAACACACAGGCTTCAGGACAGCAGAAGCCCAAACCACCAGCCATTCCAAAACTATCTCTCTTGCAGGAAAACCAGAATTATCCATCACTAGCAACACCCACCACAGTAATTTTTCCATCCTTCATGGACAGAGATGTTGCCAAATACCCACTATGGCAAGCAGATGACAGCTGGAGCCTTTCAGGCAAGGTGTGGGATCAGCACCAAGCCCTGGGCTGCCATGGCTCTAAGTGTCTGCTTGATATGGAAAGCCAGAGCTACACTCAAACAGGCACTGGAGCCTCTGAATTCAAGGGAACAATGAGCCTTTGAGACTGGTTGAAGCTCACACTCAAAACCCTCTCTAGTCCAAGAGGAGGAACAGAAACGTCTAAAGAGCAGTTAATCTCCTTATAAAATAGATGTCTCAGCTGAGATCCTTTTAAGAGGGGTGCAGCCTTTTCTGTCAGCTAGCAAGGGAGCCTGGAGCACTGTTGGACATCTAATTTTTCGAGGTTGGTGGGTGTTTAAGCACTTCATAAAACCTTCTTATATCCTGTACACCTTTTTTCTGGAGCTGCTGTCAGCCTTAAGTGAAATTCCCCCAGACACGAGAAGCAAAACCAGCACAACGCAAAAGAAGAGAAACCAGAACCTCCTTGAGGTGTGAAGATGGCAGCTGGGGCCATGATCCAAGGAAGTTACTAACAAATCCTTCAGCTGACAGCTTTTTCCATCCAAATGCACTGGCTCAGTGTAAACCCCATGGAAACCACAAAAGCTGTTGTTTCTGTGCACCTAGGATCCGAGCCCAGTATGGAGGAGGAGGAAGAAAAGATTGAGGGACCTGGAAAACCCTCTGAGAGAGCCTGTGTAGGACAGGTAAAGCTCATCTGAGTGGCAGCATCCCCTTGCCCCCACCACAGGATGTCCTATTGCTCTGCTGGAGCTGTGGGTGATGCACAGGCTGCACTGGAGATTTTCTCTCGTGCAGAATTTGACTTCTCACTTGTTTCAGGAGAAGGCTGAAGCCTCATCTATGCAAAGATGTAGCCTTAACAATGAGAAATCATCCCTCCCTGGCTGCAGAACGAGGTGTGAATGTGACTGCAGAACAGCAAATCTCTGCAGCGTTTTCGACTCTGTCAGAAGATTCCAAAGAACCATGGAATGGGTTGGGTTGGAAGAGACCTTAAAGAACTCATGGACAGCCCTTCTGCTCTGACCCAGCTTAGCCCTTCAGAAGGATGGCTTTCCAGAAAGCAATAAAGTGCTTGAAACCATGTTTTACTACAGAATCTGTAGGCATGGAGACATAAACCTTCAGAGACTCTGCTCATTACTGCCCAGATTGGATAACTGTTAATGCTCTGCTACCCAAAATCACCTTGAATGCAACATATGTGCTCCCAAGAAATGCCATGAGGATGTTCAGCTAACAGGGCACTGGGTGGCCCTGGAAGAGACACTGCAAAGCTGGTTCCTGCCAGCTTCACAGTAATCCTTCCAGGTAGGCAGAAAACATCATCACGCTAGCTTGGAATGACAACAGCCTCAGGAGACTCAAGGTGAGAGCCACAGGACCATGTGTGTGGCTGCAGGGTCTCTGTAGTGACCACACAGTGGGTCACACTGATGGTGTGCTGTGACCACGTGGCCCCCTTGCAATAATGTCCCCTCATGGGAATGGGCACAAGACCCAAAACTGCAGAATTCCCTTGCTAAGGACACTTTCTGCTGAGGTGCTCAATGCATCAGACTCCACCATGATCTTTGGTGAGGCCGTCCCTGCTGGGAAAACACCCAGCTGGTGGTATTAAACCTCCTCATAGTGCCACATCTTGGACACAAAAGAGATGGGTGAACAACCACAGCCTTGCCTTAGAGAGTCCAGCATGCTGCTGGTGCTCAGTAGCAGTAAAAGCAACCTTTCATCCCGCTTGGAGGAAGAGCTTCCAGCTTCATCACAGTCTCAGTATCTGCCTCTTTTTGCTCCCCATTTTCTCCTTCCAAGGTTGGCACCTGAAAGTTTTCTCTGCATTAATTCCAGACATTGTGTAAACACTGTGCTTAGATTTCCTTAAATGAGGCTGTTTCAGCCCCGGCTTTCCTCCCAAGCAGATTTCCTGTCTCATAAATTCAAGACATGAACAGCTTAGTTTTGCTAGGAAGGTGGAATCTCAAACTGATCCTCCCTTTGGGATGACCTGGAAGACAAAAGGGCAAATGGCATGGGAGAGGGCCTGGGGTTTTCTGGCTGCTGGCTGAAAGAGGAGAGCCATCCTGCCACGTGCTGTTTGGGAGGCAGTGCCAGTGGTCCAAGAGACTCTTTGCCATAAATAATCTGCAACTTTTGAAATCTACTAATTTCTTGACATATTTTTTTCTTCCTTCACAACTCCAGAAGATGGAGAACAATCTTTTCTTACTGAGCAGATGACTGGCATTTCCTTGGAGAAACAAGGGGGTTACCATTTTCTCCTGTATCCAGATCCTCAAATTATTTGTGACTCCTTAGAAAGGCACATGCATATCAAATGTCCACACACACTCTTTGTGCAAGGCAAGCAGAGGAAGTCCTAGGAGTCAAAGAGCTTTTCCTCTCAGCCTCTACTCACTGGGACTTCAGATAATTTCTCTGGCAGCAACGTGAGCCCCCAACCATTATGCAAGTTTGGGTTTTGCTGCTGCTACTGCAGGATCTCACACACTCTGGTGCCAGAAGAAGGGTCTTTACCAGAGCATTTGGATGGATTTTCACCAAAGCAGTCTGTTGTCTGGGAATGACATGATCACCCTCAGTTCTGAAGGCACTGAGCTCACTTTGCCTTCCAGCTTATGGAGAGGGCAGGCAGCATAAAGGGACCACAAGCTTCACATTCAGACTGTAAATGAGGGCTTTGCTGCTTTGGCTGTGTTGAACAAGACTCTCCTACTTCTCCATTTCCTCTGCCAGCAAACCTCTGACAACTAAATTGAGCACAAAACAGCCATGCCAGCTTGTACTTCTCTAGGAGGCTGAATGGTACAGGAAGGATTAAGGAAGAGAAGCAGCTTTTCACTCCCATCTCTGGTTCTAGGAAATCTTAATAAATGGCTGGGCATTGCATCCCCTGGAACTGCCTCATGCATGACAGCAGGAGAATGGTTTGCTGTCTCCTCTCATTTCCTCCTTGACCAGCTCTCCCAGACAACTTTGTCCCCCTCTTGACAGCTTTAGCAGTGGTGAAAGATTTTGTGGACCATGGACAAAGCGTTCCCTCTTGGTCCCTTCCAGGGACAGAGCCAAGCAACTGGTGGGTGCTGAGCAGGGGCAGTGCCTGAGGCTGCTGTCTGGCTGTACAAAGAAGGGGCTTTCCTGTAAGTGTGTGCATGGCTTAAGGCCCTGTTGAAAACTCACCAGATAATCTCTTCTTTCACGTTTTCCCTCTCTATTCATCCCCAGCCACTGCCATCTCACGGCACCTGGTAGTTGTAGAGTCATAGAATGGTTTGAGTTTAATGGGATGTTAAAGACCATCCAGTGCCAACCCCCCTGCTCTGGACAGGGACACCTTTCACTAGCCCAGATTGCTCAAGGCCCTGATTAACCTGGCCTTGAACACTTCCAGAGGTGGGGCACCCACAGCTTCTCTGGGCAATCTGTACTGGAAAGAATTTCTTCTTAACATCTAATCTAAACTGCCCTCTGTCTGTTTGAGCCCATTTCCTCTTGTTCTGTCACTACATGTTCCTGTCCCAAGTCCCTTTCCAGCTCTGTTGTAGCCCCTTTAGGTACTGGAAAGTGCTCGAAGCTCTCCCTGGAGCCTTCTGTTCTCCAGGCTGAACAATCCCTGCTCTCCCAGCCAGTCTCCAAAGAAGTGCTCCAGACCTCTGAGCATCTTCATAGCACTGCATCCCTGTACAGTTCCTTCCTTTTTTTGTGTGCTCAGACTGTTCCTGCAGGAAACCCTTCTGGTGTGCAGTGCTCTCTTCACTCTTCTCTCAGGCACACAGTGTGTATTTAATTTCATTTAACTGGCTCAGTCAATAAGTTCTCTGTTTAATTTAGTACTGCTCTGTTCTTTTGGGGCATAGAGTGCAGTCCACTGTCCTGTCCTGCACCAGTCATCCCAAGGGGATTTCAGTGTGCAGGGAACACCAAGGGATGCTCAGCTGTCTGTGCTGGGGGCACTTCCACTGGGCACAGACACTCACCCACTGCTCCTATTCACTTGTCAGGTCACTTTGTCCAAACAGTAATTCCTGCCTTTGGTTCAGACTGTCCTTTTCTTCTTGGGGAGAAACCAGTGGGGACTCCAGGCAGAAAATAAATCTCTCTCTTGTGTTTTTCTACTATGGTGGTGCTTTAGAACCAAGCCAAATTGTACAGCAGAGAACAAAACATGACAAGAAAGAAGATAACGACAAAATAGTTCACGGCCAAAGGAGATTGTTTTGGGGCTCAAAGAAGGACCATCCATCAGAGACCTCAAAAGATTTAAGTTCTATTTTATGAGACTGGCAGGGACCCAGAAAGAAAGGAGAAAGGTAATGGAAAATATGCCTAAGAAATTGTCCTTTCTCAGCCTCTGAGCTCTCCCTCAGCAGTGGATGTTGTTCTCTGGGTGATGTATTCATCCACCCAGGAGGAAAGGTGATGGGACTCCTCATCATAAGAGAGAGAATAAATGGCAGAAGAGCTTCAATTCCTTGTCTTGAGAATTCCATCTTGGCTCAGGACAAAATTTCCTCAAGAAAACCCTTCATTTAATCCCTTCCTGAAAAAAGCAATGAAGGTAAAAGGATAGATTGTTAATCATATGGGACCTGTTGTTCAGACCAAAACTCAATCACAGCCTTTTCCCTTTTCTTCCAAAAGAGGTCTCAGTGCCTTCTTGAAACTCTGCCTACACTGAGAGGTCTGTTCCCTTCAAACACATGGAGAAACTGCCCTGAAGAACAGAGACACTGCATTGGAAATTCAGCCAAACTCTGTGACCTGAATGTACATTTGGTATATAGAGATCCTTTTCTCCACATACATGTGATTATATAATGGGCTTAGGTACGGTATAACTTAGGAGAAAAACGTGTGGATGTGACATTGAAAAAGAGAGCAAGAGGAAGACAATTACCCTCTCAAAATGGATTTCAGTCTAGGGTCAATAATATCAATAATCCTTTCATTACAGCTCAGATCTGAGGACTCCACTGAATTACCCCAGCACAGGCAGATGTCTCTGCCTTAGGCATCTTGGAATCCAGAAAGTGTGCTGCTGGCCAAGCCTGGAGAGCCCAAATGTGAATTTGGGGAGACCATGGAAATCCTGAATAAAAGCAAAGTTATTACGTGAAATATAAAATTATTCTGTGAGGTGTAGAATGTGAAGGGAAAGAAATGTAACCTTAACACAAGCCACAGACATTTGGAGAGCTGCTGCTGCTGAGCCAAAATCTGCAGTTTGCTAAGCAAAGTCCATTCGTCATACATTCAAAAAGAGAAAGTGAGGTATGGAGGAAACCCAAACAGCAATTAAATGGGAAAAAACAAGTTTTCTGAGATGTAAATAAATTCCTATGTGCGAGATGTGGTTGAGGGAGAGTGGCAAAACGTTGTCCAGTGTTTGGCGAAGTGTTCCGTAAGGGCAGCAGAAAATGTTGTTTTTCCAGAGATATGTGGGACACCTTGAAACCAACAGTGCCCACATTTTGAGGAACAGAAAGGCACCAACACAGATCCCCTTGTAGGCAGAATAACTGCCTATCAATGTGTTTAAAACCTGCAGATTTGGTCCAGAATTGATGGAGGAGATGTGGGCTTTAAAATGGATCCTGGAGCATGCCGGTATTTTAACTCAAATATGCAACAATACCAAGGGAAACTGTATAAAAGTAAATTTGTTTTGTAGTATTGGCATAGAAGACCAATTCAAAGGCAAGCAATAATTATGATTTATTTTAACCAATCTTGTCATTCTTCCAGTAAGATGAGCAGGTAAATTATCTGGTGGCCAGATCCAGTTACCACTGGAATCAGTAGTAAAAATGCCATTTACCTCTGAGGTTGGGAACATTAATCCCAAATTCTTCTATTAAAACCTAGTCTAGACAGGTAACTGCTTGCAAGTCCCAAAAAGACAGCAAGGAGAGCCCTCAAAAGGATGTCTGAATCCCCACAAGTTGGCACAGAGCACTCTGCTTTCAGACAGAGGAAGAATTGATTCCTTCAGACAATACAGAGAGGAAAATCCTCTATGGCTTTTACACACAGTGTGAGAACTGGATCAAATCACACATAACATTTGGGCACTGTCACAGAGCAGCCTGCAGGTCATGGAAATTCCACAGCTGCAACTGAAGAGCCATCACAGCATTAGTGGCACTGAGGCACCACTGGAATAAACCACACAACAGGAGGGATGCTCAGGAAAACAGCTGACAGCTACATGTTCAAACAAAAATTATCCTCTAACACTTAGGATGAGCATTCCTGCAGACAGAGTTGGATGAGTTGTGCTTTAAGTCAGTGATTTTTGATGAAAGTATAATGGGAAGGTGAGAGGCTACACTGATACTCATTTTATAGCCCTTAAAGTTTGGTCCATGCAGAGTCCAGCCTTGTCCAGCTGATATCTGGAGCCTCCTGTGGGCATTGGGAGGGTACAAAATCCATGCTGGACATCGTCTCCCCTCAGGCTGTGAGCCCTGTGCTCACTCTCTGCACAACCCAGTGAATTTCCTTCCAACCATGAGGATGTTGCAAAAGAGAATGAAAGCTAAAAGCAAAGTGTTTTGGAGAGCAAGAGACACCACTGGTCATTAACAAATTGAACAGATTACTTCTCAGCTGAGCTTTCAAGGATCTTGAGTACAGGTTTTGACACTACAGCTCTCTTGTGAGATGCTGTGGGATTTCTGGGAATGTCAAAATTGTGCAGTAAAACTCCGATGGTCTGACGAATTGTGCACAATATTTCAGAATTTAGATTTGCAAATGCATGAGCAAGGCACATAATGGAATTTGCAGAATTGCTTCTCTCTGTCTCTGGGTACTCTGCTGTAAAACTGGCTTTGAATCCCTAAAGCAACTTGGGGAAAAGGACTAATTTTATAAGAGGGATAAATCCAATCAGCTATCTGAGCATCTAATGACCCTCGTACCCAACCAGTTTAGCAATATTATTGTTTAATTATACCCAACAGCACAGAAGAGAGAGACATCTCTGATGGGTGAGGTACTGCATGCAGATTTACAGAAAACCAGTCAGCTGCACTTGAAGTTACAGAACAGAAAGCAATCCAGTTGGAGAACAGAAGAGACTGGAAATGAACTGTGCCAGAGCTCAGGAGAAGGTGCCAGCCGATGTATTTATCTTCACTTTTGCCAGTACACATAATGGAGAAATGAGTAAAGCTTCAGTGTTAATCTGAGACTGCAGTGTGAGAAAGTTTCCATTTCAAGCATAAAAACCCCAACCTTCTTGTTTTTTCTGCTAGGCTATGATTCTGAAGTTGCCAAAACACCCTTTCCCCACCATTTCCTGAACAGATGAGATACCATGGTAGATGCAGGAGGAGTGTAGAACCTTAGCATCTAGGAAAGAAAGGGCTGAGCACAACATTCATAAAGCACATGTGTTTCTGTTAGTTTGATGTGCTTATTCAAGTAGGAGGCCAATGGCAATTACATGCAAATGACCAAAACCAGAGCAGAAGTGAGGTATCCTGTGGGAATTTAAATGCTGGAAGAGGGCAGTGTGATATTCAGCAGAGGCCAGCTCACTTGAGAACTTATTTCTCAGGAAGGCTTTGTGGGCCACACTGAACTTGAAGCTGTATTTCTCAGAGGGGTGATGGTGCCTGGCCGAGGTAATTCAGATTTGTTACATGTTCCAGTGAGAGCTGGAAGCACAGCACTGAAGGTGAACTGAAATGAAGATCTGGGTTGATTCTGAGTTCCTCATGTCTGTAACCCACATGCATGCCTGGATATGGCAAAAGAATGGCCAAAATGGCCCAAAACACATCTTATGCTGATGGGAACAAAGGAAGGTGCACGTGCTGATGGCTGTGTTGATACAGGAATGGTTTTGCAGATGAAATGGGTACAGCACTGCAGAGGGGATCAAGAGGCTGGTCTGGAGCATTTCAAAATGCTGGACAGGTTCAGGGCTGAACAATAAGAGCAGTGAAGACCCTTCTGTCCTCTGCTGAACACATCTCAACGTTACTGGTGGTGCTGAATCCTTCCCATGGCTCCTGTAACAGGCAGGAAGCCACAAGAAAGGACTGGCAGGTGATCTCTGCTCTAAGTAGCATCAAGAGTTTTTTTTCAGGAGACACACTGCAGGATATCTGGGAATTATGAAGGCACAGGGATTTTGCCCTGAGTCTGGAAAAATGGCTCCTGGTCCTGAAGGACACAAGGAAGGGTCACAATCCCACGGGCTAGCTGGCTAAACAAAGGGCTGGGCCCTTTTCCTGCTGGCACCCAGTGATGGTTGAAGGGTAGCATTAGCTCTGTGGCCATTTACCACCCTGTTTTTCAAGAGAAAGGCCCAGGTTTCAGTGGTGAAGGGCTAAGCTGGGAGCTCAGTGTCCCTCTCTGCACAGTGCTGGTGCAGCAGGCAGTGTTAGCAGAGTAAGAACCCTGCAGCCCGGTGGGATCACTTACACATCAATTACCACGAGGCAGCAGGGTATTATTTATACAATAAGTGCTATACAAAACAGCAGAGCAATATTTAGAGGGCAAATACTATGGACAGGAAAGCTGCAATTTGTCCTGCAGCAGCAGGATGTTCTGTGCACTCCAAAGTGCCAGGCAGGATGAGGGTGATGCTTACATGCCAACTCCTGTGTGAGGACAGGTTATTATTTAAACCCCAGATACAATGGTAGGGAAAGAGTATAATTTAATAACCAGGCCAAATGCAATAGCAGCAGTGGCAGTAACTGCATGGTATAATTTACAACAGAGGAAAAGACATCATTTGCAGACCAGTCATTACAGAATGGGAGGGTGTTTGTTGTGGTACAGCACTGAAGTATTACTTTGAAGCTGAGCACTGTAGAGGTACAGGGTATTACTTATACACCAAAAACCAGAGAAACTTTTTTTTTGGGGGGGGGGTAAGTAAGAGTGACAGTTAATCATTTATATGAAAGCCATTCTGTAATTTCCAGTATGTAACCTCCACGATTATTTCAACCTTGAAAATGTGGTACAGATGATGTAATGTTAATTATACTGAGACCTACAGCTGCTCTACCACAGGGCTGCTAAGCTGGAATAATCTTCTGAAGTCAGTAGATTTATGCCAGCAAAACTCCTGATTCTGCCCTGCCCTGTACAAAGCCTGTGGTGCCTGGGGATTTCCAGGGGTGTTTATCCCTGACCCTGTGCAGGATCCCAGCAGGAGCTGCAGGTTTTGCTGTGGATTACAGGTTATTCAATCACCAGCACAGCCACTGCTCTCTCAGCAGAGGTGCAAATGATGGATGGGACCTCCAGCTGGGAGGGATCAGCAGCATTTTCATCTGTTTATCAGCTGCTGGCCTTTGCATTTTTTTTCACACACCTTTCTCATCCAGTCTGTGATCTGACCTCAGGCAGGAGATGCTCCTTGGTTATTTCCTTTTAGTTTTCCCTACAGATTCTTGTGTCCTGACGAATTATTCCTGTTAAGTCAAATCTGTGTGTCTGCAGCCACAACAAATGATTCCTTTTGTCTTTCAGTGGTTTTCTACACTACTAAATAAACAAATAACAAAGTGCCCAAGCCTTCTGCCCACTGTTAACCAAGGGCACTGGAGAAGCCAAAGGCACATGGAAATTGCCAGACCAGATGAAACCAATGGTGTGTTCAGACCAGTATCCTGTCTTAGACAGGACCTATATTACCAGCTTCAGAGCAAAGTTCTCATCATCGAAAAATAGGGAGAAAATTGCTGAGGAGGAAGTTTCTTTTTAACATGGGGCATTTAGTGGTTGCCTTCTGCCTTGAAGCATGAGTATTTACATTCCATATTCTCCCTCTAATGTACACTAGGTTTATTTGGCATGGCTTAATAGACAATTTTACTCCTCTTGGGCCTAACCCGTGAGCACCACCCTGCCAGAAGAAATTTTCTGTCCTGATCACTTCATCCCCATGATATGAGGTGGTTGCTCCTGCAGATGCCCTTTTGTCTCATGTTTTTTGATGTGGCCCTGTTCCTCCAGGACCTGCCCTACCCACTGCTGGCACAGAGGAAGGCTGGGTTCAGCTCCCCCACACCAAGGTGTGTCAGGAGATCCCTGGCTCCCAGGTGGTGCCCTGAGAACACGGTGGCAACCAGGACTATCTGTGTGTTCAAGGCTCAAGTGGTGCCTCACTAATATCATAGCATCTTCTTCTGGGTCAAACTGCCCAGAGCTGTGTCTCCTGGGATATCCCACAACCCAAGTTCTTCACTGCAATCTCTGCTCCTTTCCATTTTAAGCCCCCAAGCAATTATGACACAGTGACAACCCGGCAGGAACTGAGCAATGAGGTAGGGCTATTCATTCTCCTGAGTTAATTTTGGGTCTTGCCCAAAGTTCTCCCTACTTCAACTGACCCAAGTGTCCTCTGGCTTGCTCTATAAACTGGCTTTTATGGAAAAGCCTTGAGTTGCTGAGCCTTGGTTGACATAAAGAGCAACTACAAGGGTGAAAACCCAGAGGATTATGCTTGTCAGAGATCTCCCATTACCCTGTTTTCATTCCCTGCTCCCTTCTCTCAGCAGAACTCTTTCTGTGGCTGTCCTCCTGCCCAGCTCCCCTGCACAGCAAGGTTTCCCCTTCACCCAGCCTCAGGAACCGGCAGAACCACGAAAACCCAGAGGCAAAGCCACCTTCCAGGCTACTTCCATGTGGCACACACAGCAGGAACGAGGTCCTGGTGGCTTCTGGAGCTGGCTGTGTGACCAACATGCTCAAGGCACAGCATCTCCCTTATCCTTGCTGGGTCACAGCAGCAGTGACACGGCTCCAGCTGCCTCCAGCAGTGCGCTGGAACCTTTGGGAGCATTAGGTCACTCCAGCCGATGGCACAGCAGGTTGGGCTTGTAAAGCAGGGGAGGGAACTGGGAGCAAGGCTGTGTATGGGGCTGCTCAAACACCTCAGGGCGTTTCGACAGCTAAAGCACATGGAGGGTGTCGGGGTGTCCGAGTGGAATGGTTCTGGTATTTCTCATCCTTCCCCCACCCTTCTGCTCTCTGCTCTCTACGGAGCAATCGTCGGGGAGAGGGAATGTCATGCAAGGGAGATGTGGAAATTTTTCTTAAAAAAGGAAAGTCCAATGAAAAGCACACGAAGGAAAAAAAAAAATCTCGGTGTGAAGCGTCTCAAAAAAAAAAAAAAGGCTGCGCGGGTAGCGCGACAAAACCCCCTGCCTATTCATCAGGCCAACAAAAAGCTTCTTTAGATTTATACTGTGAGCCCATTGAGAGGGAGGGGAGGGAGGCAGCGCTCACATACCGCCCTTGTGCACACAGCAGAGCCCGCAGCCCTGCCCCGCACACACAGGCCGGGCTGTTCTGGCCGCTCACAAGGAAGCTCTGAGTTTTTAAAAGTAAACTGTAAGGTTTCCGTTGTTGCACTGGGCTCAAGTAATTTTTTTTTTTTTTTTTTTTTTTTTTAAATGAGAAGTATGTAATCCCTCTNTAATATAGAACAGCTCCCTCTCTTTGCTGTCCCTCTCTCTCCTCCACTCTTTAAACAGCCCCGGCTGCTCTGGGCTGCTCTGCAGCCGCCGTGCGCTGGCTCCCTATGTGGTCCAGAGCCGCTATGAACACGGCTTTTGTTGCTGCTGCTGGGAAGCTGCTTGAGAGCGGCACACACAGCCCGGCTTGTTCCACACGTGGAGGCTGCCGAGGGCTCGGGAAGCGGGGGGGAAAAAGGAGGAGGAGGCGGAGGAGGCGAAGGAGAGCAGCTTGGGTTAGGTTGTCTTGTGGGTAGAGCAGCCATCCCACTGCCGGCAAGGGAAAGGGGGAAGCGAGGAGACGGAGGCGGGTGGTGGTGGAAAAGATGCCTCAGGCGGCTAAGAAAGGTCCCGTTGATTTTTAAAATGGGATCAGCTGGCTCTCCACCAGCCCACGTTGCCGCCGGGTGTAAGTCAGCATGGGAAGGCAGTGAAGTCACTGGGTCTGTGCGATTTACGCTTGCCCCGGAGAGGGAAGAGGAGAGTAAAGACCAGTAACGGAGTGGATTTTGGATTTCCTAATCATTATGTCCATCCCTGGGTGATACCAGAACACTGAACAACAATCTGATTTTTTTTTTTTTTTAATGTACATTCATTCGTTTCTGTCTTTTAAGTGATACCATCCATTTTCTGTTCCTCTAAACCTCTTAATATTCCTCATTTATTGGGGAGTATTTTACAGCAATGAGCTGCTGTTTGCTCTGATGGAATATAAGTCTGCTGAATTTCGTTTAGTGTCCTCTTTTCCTTAGCAAGTTTTTCCCTCCACCTCTTTCACACCCTCAATTTCCTCTCCTGTCTGTTCTCTTTGCCCATCCATCCTCCAGCCCTCGTGCTGCTGTCAAACCTGGCTACTGTACACGGAGGTGATTATATGAAACATTAAACAGCAGTTCAAGTGGAACAGATGGAACTTCCCCCCAAAGACTGCTCAGGCTGCAGAAAGAGCTCAGCCTCTGTCCTGCCCAGTGACGGTGGGAGGTGATGCCTCCCCTTCTTCATTCTGACAACAACTTGAAACATCTCAGAAAGGGGCAAGGTCCCCTTTGACCTGTCAGGCAGATAGAGTCTCTTCAAGCCAGTAGGAAAATATAACATCAAACAACCAAAGCAAAGAAAGGAATAGTTCAGCTTCCAATAGTGCCTTTGCAGGATTTGAAACCCCACAAAATTCAGTCCCCAAACCACTGGCCCCTCTGCCCAGCCGACATCCTTTACCGGGAGCTTATGGATGAAAACCAAAGTAGTGAGGAATGCTAAGAAATTCCTCTCTCCCAACTATTTCTTGTGGGATATTTCCCCCTTTCCACATCTGGCAAAGCTATTTTAGAAACCAAGGAAAGCTTTTCAAACTGACGCTTTTTGGCTAAACAGCTCAAAAGGGAAAGGTTAAAATGTACTCTTTCTTCTGTGTGCAGAGAACTACTGAGCACGGGATCTAAATGAAAAGCCTTAAAGAGCAGTAAATGAGTGGAAAGAAGTAATTTCTGATAGAGATTCTGACAAATAAAACATTATTTTGCTAGCTCTACTTCTGGAGAAGAGCTTGGCTCCCCAAAAACCATTGCTAAAAATACACTTTGTCTGTGGATGGATTCGGAAAACGGGCAGGTACCGAGGAACGCCCGGAGCAGCTCACTGGAAGCAGCCCAGGGGACTCAGCCAGCCGCCAGTCCCTGACATCCTCACGCAAGGGGAGAGCTGTCAAACCCTCGGGCATCCCAGTTCTTTTCACTCTTTCTGAATTTGTCAGCCCCTCCAGCTCAGGGGGGTCACCCTTTGCCTGCCCTGTGGCACAGCAATGACACCGAGCAAAGCCACGACCACAGGAAAGCCTGGCGCTGGTTGGGACACTCACAACAGATCAGCAGGACAGCAGCCTCCATCCCCAGGCGGGGGAACAGGATCAGACACATCACCCGAGCTCCAGAGGCAGCTGGAACCCAACAAACACCGATGGGTCGGAGGGTCTGCTGGGGAGGGAGAATGGGGACAGCCCTGTCTCTGCTCTCCCACCTCATGGTTCTGACTGTAGGATCTCTGAATCCATCCTTGCTCTCCCTCCCTTCCCCACGCCAGCCAACCAGCTTGGCACACAGCTGTGGCCCCTGGCTGTCGGTCTGCTCCCCACAGCGGGTGGGATGCTGGTGAGGACCCCGAGGGGAACCCCAGGCACAGGCTCCCCTTCACAGCAGCGCTGCTTGCGGGAGGGAAAAAGCTCTGGCTCAATCAGTTTTACAACTTTTCTCACGTTTCTCTGCTGGTTGCTCACCAGGGAAACAACCAATCCACGGACTGAGAGCCTGCTTCTGTAGAGTAATTAGGAAAGTTAAGGAAAAGACACCAAAGAGAGAGAAGGGAGGAAAGTGAGATACCTTACCTTTAACAGTTCAGTGCAGTGCTTCCAGAATCTAAGTCCCATACACCTGGCAGAGAAATGAGGTCTTTTTCGGTGTTCAAGAAGTAAAGAGCTTGCCACTTCTTGCTGTTACTGTATGTCTTCTTCACAATCTCCAGATGAATTTTCCTGCCTTTTTTTTTTTTTTTGAATTTTTTTTATTTCCTTCTCCAGAAGAAATCAAAATTCCCTATGTGGTATTTCAGGTCCTTTCAGGCAGTGGCAGCAGCAGCAAGCTTGAAGAGTAAGTACTGTGTGTGAATGGCAAAAAAGAGAGAGAGGGTTTCAGACCACATTAGCTGCCACTGGCTGCAAAAGAGACCATCAAACTCCTGTCAGCCTCCTTAGATACCTCCTGAAGAGCTGGCACTCTAAGTGTATTGGATCCTCCTCTGGATTTTAGAGTAAAGGTAGGCAGGCATCCAGGGGGCAGGGGGAAATAGGAGGGCTTATGGACCGAAAAGGAAGCCCAGCCTCTTGGAAAGAAGGGAAAAAAAAAAAAAAAAAAAAAAACCACACAACAAAAAACCCAACCCAAAA
>VXAC01006556.1:1040667-1093583 GCA_013399225.1 Rhipidura dahli | reverse complement strand
AAAAAAAAATACTGTAAATGGAGAAAGCCAAATGGGGAGTGGGGGATTAAATTTAGCCCTCTGGTTTGGAAGCAAACTGGCTGGGGCACCACAAGTGGTTGGGAGAGAAGAAATAGTTTGTGTAATAAAAAGAGAACGTGGTTTATGCAAACTAAAATAAGATGAAGCTAATTAAGGAACCTGAGCAAAAAGTATGTGTGTCTGCAGTGCAGTCAATATCACTGCAGTCTGGGCAGAAAGGAGCAGGTCCACGGGGAAGCCCAAAGACAGCAGCAAACAGGACAGTGTGGGGAACTCCTGCAGGGCCCCACTTGGTGCTGAGGGAGGGAGGCAGGTGATGGAGGGAAGGAAGGGATGCTCAGCATTCGGGAAAGGGAAGCACCTGGAGCATCAGTAACTGACAAGTGGTATCAAGGTGGAGAAAGGAGGCATTTGGGAGTGAGTTTGCTTAAAGGTTATTTGGGGTGAAGTGGGGAGAAATGGAGAGCCTCTACACACTTACTGATGGTGGAGGCTGAAGAGAGTACCCCAGAACCGAGGGGGAATCCATAACTGAGTCCTTGGCAGTAGTGAAGCCATGAGAGGACTGTAATGTGTTTTCTTTTATTTTTTAATTTTTTTTGTCTTTTTTGTTGTCTTTTTGTTTTTTTTTTTTTTCCTGTGGGGTCGCTTCCTTTGAGAGGGATAAAAAGCTGTGACTGGGGAGAAGGGAATGGGTCTGTGGCTGCAGACCCACAGCTTGGCTTGTGAAGGGGCCAGATGACAGCTGGGAGCAGGTGAGAAACTGCTGAGACGTTCACAGTTGCGAAAAGCACTTTTGTTTGAAAAATCTGTTATTTCTAACATGGAAGAGAGCACCACCAGCCTAAAGTAAAGGTGAAGTCTGAAACTGAGCACAGGGTGGTCCCCCCTGTGCCCTCCTTGCACCCAAACCACATGGCTGCCCTCAGTATCTCTGCTTCCACTTCTCTTTTAATATGATCTTTAATATCTGCACTTCCCTCTCTTTTCCCAACATCCTGCTTTGCTTTCTGGTTTATGATATAATAGTTTCTCCTCTCTCCATAAATTATTTTGGTCCCATGCCTCACTTCAAAACTTGCTTCCTTGACTGCCTCACTTTTTAACCTGAGGCTCATAACCACCAGCCATGCATCCATCATCCTGACAGGTAATGCTCCCAGACCCCAGAGCATGGATCCTCACTTCTTCCTGCAAGTACCTTATTCCATCTCAGAGATTCAGTACCAGATTTTGGTTGTGAATTTCCCTTTGGATTATCCCGGCCCCCCATCCTCCTTTTGGTTTTTGTTTGGCTTTTTTTTTTTCTTTTTTTTTATTCACAGTAGTTCAGCACTAGATATTAACTTCAAAACCTGCCATGTGCCCGTCTGTTAAAAGTCAAAATGGCAGTGAGGGGAAGCTTTGGAAAGGGCACTGGAAGGGACACTGGAAAGGACACTGGAAGGGACACTGGAAGGGACACTGGAAGGGACACTGGAAAGGACAGTGTCTTTGCCACCTGAAACACTGCCTTTGATGCAGCCCAGGCTGCAAGTGCACATGGCTGGGTCATACTAAGCTTCTCATCCACCAGCACCAAGTTCTGCTCCTCAGTGAGGGTTAACTCAGCCTGTTCTCAGCCCAGCCTGTGTCTGTGCTTGCTTCCCCCACCTCACAAGCCTGCCAGTCTATACGAGTGCTGTCTGCTCATGTCAAATTTAATTCTCCACCTGCTGAGATAAACCAGAGCCCTTCCCACCTACTCAAAGGACACTGGATCCATCCCATGGGTGGGCTGGGTGGGCTGGGATAGCCAGGGCTGTGCTGGAGCATCACCTGCCTCCCCCCCTCACCGGCTGGGGTGTCTCCTCACGGTGTAGCCATAGCAATGAAGGGAGACAGGCAAAACACGCTGCAGATGGGGCACAACAGCTCATGCTCCAGGCAGGACTCGGTATTTCCAGCTGGGTGTGAGAGACACAGGGACAGCACCTATAAAATATGACCTGGCTGATTTTGCTCAGACTCACGTATGTGACACGCTCCGAAACAGCTCATGCCTGGCCACAGCCCTTTCTCCCCGTAACATAAAGAGCTTTTGGGAAATGTACATGTTTAGTTGTTTTGCTGTGGAATAACTGAGCCCTCTGTACCCTCTGCTGCTGCCGTGGTTTGGCAAAGAAAACCTCATTTGAACCTTTGGTGAGTTTAAGCCAGGGAACAGAGAAAATTCCACTTCGGAGCTGACCAGCTAGGAAAATGTGATGCTCCACACAGAGTGGTTTCTTAGCAGCTTCAGGAAGGGGATAGAAGCTGCTCAGTACCTGCTGGCTGTCCCAGTTTTTTGTCTGCATCAGGAGTGATTGGAAAAACAGCTAAATATGTTCAGAGAAATTGTGATTCATAAACTGCTCTTGTGTTTGTTTGTTCCTTAAGCTGAGGAGCGGCCAGGTTAAAAAGAAAAAAAAAAGTCACATAGATGACTTTTGTTTTTTGTTTAAAGCAGGAAAGCAACAGTTCATGGCTCTTTGAAATACAGGTAACACATTGCAAAAGTGCTTGCAGTTAGGTAAGATTTTTACATGTCATTATAAATTCAAAGGAGGCTTATGTCTATTCCCAATGAAGTTTAGCCTTCAGGGAGTATGAATATTTGAACAGAGAACAAACCCTGTGGCCAAGGAAAAGAGGATAATAGCTTTTCTGTGAAAACTATTGAATATCCAGAATTTATAAGGTGGAAGGAGTCACCAAATGAAAATGGCCAGAAAAGGGAAAAACATCAGACAGAAGGTTGTGTCAATTAAGGTGATAGTTGAAGTTTTTCAAAAGCAATGAAAGGTGGGCTTGGGTAGCTTTTCAGCCAAGAGAGAGAAGGGAAATAAAAAGAAATAGAACAATAGTAGAATAAAGAATAAACCTTTCAAATGGCTTTCAGAAATTGTTTTAATCAAATCACTCATGGTTGTAAACGGCTGCTCCTTCCCTACAACTACCAGAGCAGTCATCTCACAGCTCTCAGCTTGTCTTACTCACAGAATGTAAAGGAGGGTATTGTGTCCCTAAAACACCTACTGTTTCTGGAATTTTTGCATTCTATTAAAAGCTAATTTGGCATTTAAAAAAACCCCAAAACACTGGGGACATGAGAAGGGGCTGTGGGATCCCAGGTGCTCTGTGCACAGGTAGCTCAGTGGGTGCTCAAATTCAGTCTGTAAATAATTAATGCACAATTTCAGTCTGTGCACGATTTCAGTCAATGAACACTCTTCAGGTTCTGAAGATTCAGGGTCAATCCAGGACCTTTTGGCTTGTGTCCAAAAGGTATTGTTCATGCTTTTACAGTCAGTTGTCTGACATTGCAACAGATACTTCTTGATCAGCTGTCACATTTTCCTTCAGTGATCAATATTTGAGCTCTCCCTGCCCTGCAGAGCTGCTGAAGCTCTGACACCACACTGAACTGAGGCACACAGGAACAAAGTGCCTCGCTCAAGGCTATGGGTGAAGACAGTTTTAGAGCCAGAACATGTCCATTCCCAGCCCTCTTCTCTCTTTCAAAGCCAGCAAAGCCCTGCAGCAGCTCAGGAGTGTGTTTGCTGCTCTGCTAAGCTGTTTTTCTCAAGCAGTGATGGGCAGTGATGATCTGTAAGGGTGAAGCTGCCACCTCAAAATGTCAGCTTTGACCTTCCCATTTGGGTTCTGCATTTCTCCAAGCCATGATCCCATGATGGGGAAAGCATGGTGTAATGTAGAAATGTCCCTGTCACAGCTTTTGTCACTGGGTCCATGAGGGGAGTCATTGTGTGGTCTTACTTTGGAGTCCAGCTGGAGGGATGAAAAGAGACAGTGCTGACACTTCTCCAGCTAACAATTAGGAGGGGCCTAAAACCCCCCAGGAAAGTCTTTGCCTACTGAAAGTTTATCCTGAAAGCATGGAAGGGGACTGAAAAGAAAGGAATCAACACCTGGGGGTAAAAAGGACGCAGAGGAACCTCCCCATCAAACACAGCACCTGTGCCCCTTTGCTCCAGTGTGAATATCAGCCTTGTTGGTGCAGGTGGAAAGCTCACCCCATATTTAAAAAGCCAGCCCCATACACACACACAACTTCTCCCAGCCCTGTTTGCATCCCAGATTGGAAACGGTGCCCTTCCTGAACCTCCTGTGCTGGACAAAGCACCTATTGAACCTGCAGTGGCCAGGAGGCTCCGGCTGCTGCTGAAGGAGCTGCTCACAGCCCGTCCCAGCGCTGGCCGACGTCAACAGCGGGGCTCGCCCCCAGCCCGACATTGTGGCTTCTTCATCCCCTGACAAAAATAGAAGCCCAGGCTGGAGGGTGGGATGGTGCACACAGACTGGGGTTTGTTTGGCAGTGGTTTTTTTAAGAAATATTTTCTTCTTTTTGCTTCTCTTGTCCCCTCGGTGTCTTTCTGATTGTGCAATGGGGCTGTACGAAGGGAGAGGGGATGGGCACCTTTGGACAAAGATTTGGCACTGGGCAATGCTGGATCACCAAGATGAGGCCTCTTATGCTTCTCCTGGCTGCCCAGCACCTCATGTCCATCCTTGGATGGCCAAAGAAAAGGTCTGAAGGTGATGGGCACCACCAGCTTAAAATATGTGGTGCCAAGGCTCACGCCAGCATTTGGGCTGGGGCTTGGCACACAGAGGGGATGGATGGTGTCCTGGGGCTTCTCATCCCTCTGCACTTCCAGAGGGCTCCCCAGGGATACTTGCTCTTGTGTTTTGAGGTGCAGGGAAGGGCTGACATCTCCTAGGTGAGGGGAGAGGGCAGTGGCGAGGTGGCAGCCTGGGGTGGCACAGGGCTGTTAGCTGGATGAGACGTGACCTCAGAGCCCATGGTGCACAAGGGACTTGTTGTCCCTCCTGCTGCCCAGCTCCATGCTCAGTGTGTGACACATGTCCAGCCTTCCTGGCCATCCCTGGGTGACAGTGAAACAGCTTTTGTTCAGGAGGCACAGTGTGGATTGCTCCCTTGGCCAGGGTGATGCTTTGCACAGTTCCCTGCCCTCTCACACAACTCGTGGCTCTCCCTTTCTCCCTTTTTTTCCCCTTTTGCTGCATTCATGCCCTCACCTCACCTTGTTAATCAGCTGCTTGGACTGAATCTAAATTTGCCCCCTCGCAGCCTCCCTGATGGAGACTTGCAGGCTCAGCAAGGAAACGTGGGGGTGGGCACCACGAGGAATGTTTGCACAATGAATGAATGAAAACAGCGCTAATTTTATGTTCCTCCCAACTTGGGACGGAGCAGCACGGGAATACAGCCCCTTTTGTATGGGCATGGGACATCTCCCGTGTTTGTTTTTCTCCCAGAATGCCTCTTCTCACCCTGCACAGTATAAACAGGTCGCTGTTGACCTTGGAAGCTGGCAGAGGGGTTACGTCAAGCCCGGCAGGTTTGCTGGGCTGGGTATTTACGGCCTCGCACCCTCTCGCTCTGGCAAGAAGTGACGTACACTGAGCACTCCCAGCTCCCTGATGGGGTTCCAAGGGGGGCTGGCCACCTCTGCCTGTGGCAGTGGGGAAGCCTGAAAGGCTCCCTGACCCACAGTGAAATTTTAGAGTTCTGCAGAGAGGTTCTCCTGTGGTTTCCTTTTGCTCTTTTTGTCGAACAAGTTTTTTTTTTTTTTTTTATGGCATTTGTTTTGTTCCAGTGGAAGGTGTTTGCTTGTCTGAGGTCAGTGAGGAAGAGGCAGGGAGGGGATGTGGGAGTGCAAAGAGCAGGAAGCAAATAGGCTCTGATAGCAGGTGTAGCTTCATCTGCCTTCTTCAAAAAGCTTCTCTGGTCTTGGTGGGATGTGCCAGGTACTTTGGAGTTGGGAAAGGTCACTGGAGAGCCTTTTGACCTGGGCATACTGATGCCACTCCACAAGGAATATTGATTTGTGGATGGTGAAAAGAAACCTCAGCAGAAACACCAGCAGCAACCTGTCCCATGGAAAGGGCTGCTCCACAGCTCTGGGTATGGCTTGTCCTCTAGCCAGGCTTTGCTGAAAAACAGGAGGAATGAACCTGTGCATCTCAGTGCTGAGGGGTGAATGAGGTGCTTCCCACCCAGAGCCACTTATTTCTGGAGGAGTAAATTCTTCCCCCCCTGAGATCTGGAAGGGACATCTCCTGTACTTCCCACCCTGAAGGTCATGGCCACTGTGCTGGTAGCTTTAAAGTCCCTGCAGAGGACTAGGGCAAGGCATTTGGTGGCAAAGAGCTTTCCAGGAATCCTGCAGGCTGAGCAGCTTCAGCTAAGGAATAAAGGGATTGCAGGGAGCCTTGGCTCTGCTGGCATGCAACAGCACAGAGGTCATTTTTTAAACAGACTGTCCAAGAACATTCACAGCAGGCAGTGGGCTTTTCTTACAGCAGTTAACTGGTTTTCAGTCCTCAGCAAGAGGTGTCTACTCATCTCTTGGGCACTCAGCCTCTTCTGTCATCCCATTAACACAAGAATCCCCTTGAGCCTCTTAACCCTCTCAGTCCTGCCCAGAATATTCATTTTCCCTTCCCATTTATATCTCACTTCTTAATTTGCAAGTGAAAGAGGTTTCATTCTGGTAAACAAGAAAATGTTGTAAAAAAGTCAGTCTCAAAACCAAAACCCCACTGAAAGCTTCACTCAGCTGGACAGTAATTACACAGACCCACATGTACCAGATGTGGATGTAAGATCAGGGCTGGATGTTGCTATCTGCAACTGCTGGAGCCGTCAGAACTCAGCTGCAGACCTGTACAAATGGAAAAGAGTGTAGAGGGCTTCTTCAGGCATGACACATGGAAACCTAGATAAATTATCCAACCTCAGGGCTGGCAGTGAGTAGGTAGCTTGTCCCTTCCACTTCTTTTACATTTACTATTAGTTTTTCTTTCTTTTTCACTTTAACTATGAAATCTCCTCCTCTGGCTTCAGCATTTCACTCTTTGTTTTCCAGTCTTCAGCAAGTGTGGGTTTTTGTTTGCTGCAGAAGAGAGGACATTTCTCTGTCTGGACTGTAGGCTGGGTAGGTGGAGCTGGAGTTTTAGATCAGAAGGCCCAGAAATATCCTCAGGGTTACTCCTAATAGCACACCTCACTTTTTCTGCCAGTGGAATATATAACCTGCCTCACCTTTTATCTCTGAGTACTCAGGGGGGCAGATAAACCTTCTATTAATAAGACCAATGTTAGAGAGGAGGTTGTGACCCTTCTATCCTTTCCCCAGCCCTGCACTGGAGTTCTCAGAGAAGCATCCAGAGTTAGGGATATGCTCATATGGGTCTCCATAATCAAAGACACCTCCAGACATCCTCCTCCTTTTCCTTAACTTGGTGCTGCTGGGCCCTTCCCACAGGCTGATGTCTCCTTCTGCCCTCTGCTGAGTTTCCAGGTGGATAAGACGAACAACAGAGATTTGAGATTTGAGATTTTTTTTTATTTTGAGGCACATATGGTGTGGCTGGTAAGAAGAACTTGCCTTGGCTTGTTGCTTGTGTTAGGAGAGAACATTTTGAGCTGCCCCAGGTTTTTGCATCCGTGCTGGGATTAGATCTGCACTCCCTGCCAAGTACTGGACCAAGGGAGGCTGCAGGGGACAAGTCCTCAGAACACCTTCCCAGCAATCTGTACCCCTTTGCTTTACTGGCTGCTCTTGCTTTCTTAAAAACCCAGCTGGGACCGTGCTTGGGGCTCCAAACAGGTCTGTCTTTGACAACTGCTGCCTCCTCGTGTCTGTGCATTTTTGGGAAACATCCCCCACTGGGCAGCAAGGAGGTGGGTACAGCTCCAGGAGGCATTTCTGTGCCTCTCTCCAGAGGTTCCCGAATCTGGGTCAGGGTTGGACAGCAGGTCCACCTGAGGAGTTGCTACGGTGGAGAGGAAAGCAAAGACTAAAATCCAAATCCCCCCATCTTCACCAGAGCAGCTCTGCAGATCAAGGGCTCTCTGGAAATGTTGTTCCTCGGCTGGGATGTTGAGATCCCAGTGTCAATATTTGTGAAGTAGGAAGGGCCCTGCCAGATGCAGCATTGCCAGAAACAAGCCTCTGTGCACAGGGCTGGGGCAGCTGCTGGGGCTCAGCCTGGGACACCCCACGCTGCTGCAGAAGCCCCTGGCCAGTCCTGCCCTGTGGGGCTGGGGGAGGCACAGGGATGGCTCTACTCACAGCCCTAATCTGCCCCACTTTGAGGTTTGGGTGAGGTTTATCCTGTTCTTCAGAGAAGGAGACAGTGAGCATTGCTCTGATGCTGTAGAGTTTCACCAAAATGCACAAGTGAGTTGATTTTGATGCTGCAGCAGAGCTGCCTGAGGGCCTGGGGCAAGAGCCCTGATGTCTGCTCGGGAATGGTGCTGCTCCAGCACAGCTGCTGTGTCAAAAGTGTGACAAAACCGCTTCCTCTGAGGGATGAGGTAATGGTGACTTGAGTGTCACAGCCCTGGGACAGCTGAGAGTGGGCAAGAAGGTGTGACTTGATGTCATGATGCTGATGTCAGGCTGCAAGGGTAACGTCACTGTCCCCAGGAGGTGACCTGCTACCTCAGAGAGAATGGGCTGGGAGCCCAAAGCTGATGTAATGCCAGGACCCTTCAGGTGAGTGAGTAACAGACCTGGCATTGTCACAGCCTCAAGACTAGCTCCTTCCTTCCTCCCTCCCTCCCTTCCTTCCTTCTCAAATAATAAGTCCTAAATATGGGGACAGCGTTCCCTTAAGTGGTAACTGCCTGGTTTTGGTTTTGGGGGGGGGAAAAAAAAAAGTCAGAATATTTTCTTGCATGGGAGGGGTGACAGCCATACTTCATCTCATGAGCCATTCCCCTTCTGTCTCCTCTTTTCCCAAGCACTATTAGAAAAGGCTGGATATGTGTACTGGGTGGCAAGGAAAAACCAAATCCACTGCATGGGAAAGTGGAACTGAGCAGCAGCTGAGGCTGCAAAGGTGGAAGCAGAGTTAGCAGACCAAGGAAATCCCCACACTAGGGAGTGAGGGCTGTGGGGCTGTGCTACCCTGCCCCTTTCCCCTGCTTTCTTCAGCCCCCACACGTAGCACAAACATTCAGCACACAGCTTGTCCTTCGGCTTGGGACTACTCAGGTGGGAAATAGCCTTTCAGGGCTTTGTGATTTGTTTTACCCTTTCCTTTGTTGGGTCCTTTTACAGGAACCCAAAAGTAGCTGTTTTGAAAAGACAGCAGAGACTGTGTGGACCTTTGGTAACTTTTTTTGAAGACCGTGAGACCTGCCAAACAGCCTGAGAGAAAGGATCTTACTGTGTTGATTTGTTTTCTTTGGTTTATGGGGGGAAAAAATATTTCACACATAATTAGCACAGCCACAGAGAGATTGTATTAAAGACGCTTTACTGGAAATTTCAAGGGACAGAACAAGGGAAACCTGTGTTAACACCAGCAGCCAGGAGAAGGCCCTTGCCTGCAAAATGGTGGGGAAGGACAATGTGGAGTGTTCAAGCTGCAAGAAAGAAACTGTTCAGGAGGGCAGCATGTGCATCAGGGGCTGGGATTAAACGAAGCTGCTGCATGCAGGCCACGATGCTCCCTGCTTCCCCACCCCAGCCCCACCAGGGCTGCAGGCTGCCAGCCTGGGTGGGCAGCTCTGGGGGAGACTCCACTCCCATGGAGGGAGGAGAGCAAGGACCAAGAGCCCAGATTACTTCTCAGTGTCAAAATCCTTGGTGTCTCCTTCAGCTGAAGCCTCCCAGTTTCAGTTCTACCCCGGTGTCAGTGTGTAAAACCAGCCAGTCCTTCTATCTTGAAGATCTCTCCAACATAAAATAAGAGCTCTCACCTTGGAAGCTCTTCAACTTCTTCCATCTGCTGAAGCCACTCCAAAGAGAACAGGAGTTCTTTTAATGCAAAAACTTGGGAGACAAACCCAAATTGCTTAGCCTTGTCCATTCTCTAGTGAAAAGCCCACCACAGGCCCCTCTCTCTCTGGTGTTACCATGAAACCAATCAGTGGGAGCTTCACATTTCCCAGTGTTCTGAGTTTTCTGGTAGGCCTTGCTGTACCGTGCGTGCTTCTGTCCAAAAGGAGTTGTGTGAGTGAGGTATGGCCTTATTCAGGTGGGATTTTTGGATCCCTGGGGCTCAGTGAGATCCCTGGAAACGAAGAACCTTAGTTTCTGTCTCACTGTAGTTTGAGAGACACTGATAAGGGAGTAGAGGACGGACGTGTCCATGAGACCCATGTTGGTTCCTCATTGAGTGGCACCTACTGCTGAACTGCCTGAGCTCTCTGCCCATACCCAGCTGTCACTTTAACTTCAGACACACAAAGTGCCCTTATTTAAAAGCAGAGATGTGAAGTGCACAGCCCTGCCCAGGGCCATGTTAAAAATCTCTGCTTCACACGTATTTAGCTGCCCACAAATCAACCTACAGTGCCCCGGTACCCTTGTTCCCAGGCAGGGCAAGCAGCATTTCCACTCTCCTGCTTGCAGATCCTGCTGTTTCCTGTGAAAATCATGTGCTTGCTGCTGGCTGGTTTGTCTTCCTTATTGTTTCTGCTTGTTTTGTTTTTAAAGCTTACATCACTCTGTGGCCAGCAATGTCTTGGGTGTCACACGAGAGCCACTCTTCCCCAGGTTACCTGAGGGCAGCGCCAGGACTGAACAGCAGCTCTACAGAAGGCACGAACACACTGTGGCCATTTGTTTCCTGCTGTGCTTAGGAGAGGAGTGAGGCGTATTTGTGGTGGTTGCTGTTAGACATCAGGGAGGAGCTGTGCCTGGTGGTTGGCACGGGGACGGGCACAGCTCCTGGGTTGTGTTCACAGCAATGCCACTGACTTTGAGGGGCGAAGTGACACGACCTGGGCTCCTCATCCTTGACAGGAACATCAGTATATCCACATCCATCATCCACAAGGGAGCTGGCAGCACCTGGATAATTTGGTAATTCAACAGCAGCTCAGTTGTTTGTGTGTCACCTCAGCTGCCACAGAGTGTTCCCTGGCTGTGTGGCGGTTCTTGGCACACACGTAGGGGTGTTGAGCAGGGAGGGCTGTGGAGTTAAAGCAATTCAAAAAGCCCCTCTACACTACATTCAAGTTGTGCCTATCCCTTGGGAGCTCATCTTTCCTCTTCTCCTTTTGGACTTTATACCCTTCCCCTCACAATATTCTCTGCTGGAATATCTCTCAGGCTCTCCTGAAAATTCTGATCTCTCTTGAATCCAGAAGATCATTTCTTTGTGCACATCCCTGGCTCCCAGCTCATGTTCCCTCTGTTTTCCCATGTTCACAGCAGAAGGCACAAATGTGCTGTGGCTGTTTGTTTCCTGCTGTGCTTTGAAGAGGGGTGAAGCCTGTTTGTGGTGGTTGCTGTTGGCCTTTAGGGAGGAGCAGTGCCTGGTGGTAGTGCAGGGACTGGAAAGGTACTCGGGCTTAGTCAGGAGGATCTGCCCAGGGAGCCCACCTGTCACAGGTGAGGTTCTGAACTGGTGCTAAGAATGGGCCTGAGGAGCATGGCATGCACCAAACCCCTGCTGGCCAAGGAGAATCTGGGCACTGGGAGTGTGATTAAGGAAATGAGTGTTTATTCCCATTACTAAGCTGTTGCCTGTAACTCATGATGCTGATTAATTGGGAAGCAGTACCAGGAGGCAGGGCAGGCCCTGGGACAGTGTTTACAGCGTTCCTCCTTGGTACAGGGCGAGGGTGGCCAAGAATAACCCTCTGTTAGCCACCAGCAAGGTGTGCTGCTTGGATTTTTCCACTTGCCCAGTGTGTGGCTCTCATCTTTGTCCCCTGACTCATGCCAGCCCTGGAAAAGCCCCGGCCCCAGTTGTCCCCAAACAGGCTTCTCTATTTAACACTGCCCAGGCTGTGGGGAGGTGGTTGGGGTGTGAGGAAGGACAGCCCCCATCCCTGGGAGCCCTGCAGACACTCAGGCAACGTCTGTCCCTGCGCTGCCACTCTTGCCTGGTTTAAAGCCATGCTGTTTACATCCCGGTCTGGATGCAGAGGTGAAGGGCTGGCAGGCACGCTCTGGCTCATGGCACCCTCAGGGCAGGAGACAAAAGATGGAGCAGGAGCAGGGCTGATGGCAGAGGCAGCCAGGCGGGCAGGGATTTTGCTGTGATGTGTGTCTCCGGGCAGCGCTGCTCCGTGCTGCCGCAGCCGCTGCAATTACAGCGCTCTCTTCCCTGCCAATTTTCCGTGTCCATTCGTGCTGAGGTTGGTTTGTGACATTAATTCTTTCTCTGCTGACGTGGGCAAATAAGCTACTGGCGTGTCTCTGATTCAGGAAAGCCAGTGGTCCAGCACTTTTGCCACAGCCATGCAGAGTGTGGCACACCACAGGCAGAGGAGAGCGGGCACCAGAGCAGAACAGGGCAGCACCAGGGGTGGGAAAGGGAGAGCTGGAAACAAAGTGGCCCAAAAGCATCCTCCCTTCCCACTGCCTGGGCTCAGGGCTGCTCCGCACTCCAGGGGTCCTTCCCACAGACCCCACAAACCACAGTTCTGGTCTCAGGTGGCATTCCCTGCCTCCACAAATACCTGGGCCAGGTGAATGATCCCTGCCCCAGCACAAGGCTGGTAGTCCCTGACCACTCAGAGTCCAGCACACTCCCTGCCATTTATTCAAGTGGATGCTGAGAGCATCACCTTCCTGCTGCTGGCCCTGCCAAAATCTCCCACTTTTGTCCTCTGTGACAGTCTCATAACAAAGACACTTTAATTTTATCTTGCCTGCATCATTTTAACCATAAAGGCAGCTTGAGAACAGGAGGAAAACTATCCCCTTTCTATGTGATATGGAGTGACTCAAGGAGCCCTTCTGAAACCCTGCTCTGAGCAGGAATCACATTTGAAAAACACTTGGCAAATAAATACAAGGATATAATATGAAACAACAATTCAATTATTTTAAGGTCCCTCAAAGCAGCAAGCCTGGAGAGAGTTGATGAGAAACTTTTGCCTCAAGATCAAAATCAGAGATCCAGGATCAGAATCCAGATGAGAGAATTTGGGTTGATTGGGAGTAAATGGACACTTTTCAGTACAGCAAAACAAATGACATGAGATTTATGAGACTGGATGAAGAAGAGACTGGTCTGGTAAAACAGCTTCTGGCTTTCTGGACAGCAATATATTTGCTTCTCCCACCCTGGATCCAGTCTCTCCATGGGGCCTCAGTCTGCACTGCAGGGAGCTCCTGCTGAGGGAATTCAGTGTGTGAAGATGGGGAAAGAGGTTTCCTTTCCAGGCATGACCATGAGCTGCAGGGGAGTGAAGGAACTGGTTAATATGAACTGAGACCTCAAAGGGACACTTGACAGAGCTCAGAGCAGACTGACCTCAAACACACTCAGACATAATTTTCTGTCCTGGGGTGATTGCTAGTGCTGTCTTCTGAGAAGATGCCAACCTGCTGCTGTTGGAGACTCACAGATTCTGACTGCAGGTCCTGTGGCTGCCTTCATATTTCACACATCAGACAGCTCTGCAGAAGCTGCAGCACCCAATGGGACCGAAAAATACCAGCAGAGAGAAGGCAGGAGTAAGAGAAAAATAGATTTTAAGATTTGATCAGAGGTGCATTTCCCCTCTCTGGGCTGGCTGGAGAAGCACCTGCCTGGCCAGGTGTGTGTGTGGGGTGAGGGGCTGGAGGTGTAGCCGAGTTTGGGCAGCTCTGCATTGCTGCACTCACATGTTAAATTAAGGTGGCCTTTCATTTAGGTGGCCCTGACTGTCCAAGCCCCAGACTGCAGCCATGTGAACTGTGGTGGGATGTCTCTCCTGGTGACACCCTGCTGCCATAGGAGCCTCCCAGCTCCCTGGGGTGAGCCTGGATTCTGGCTCCTCGCTGCGGGGAGAGGGCTGAGTCCACAGCCCTGGAAGCTGGACACCTGGGGCTGGGCTCCTTCCAGCACTGTGGTAACTCATTTGAAGCCACCTGGGATAACTGTGCTTGGCTGTGCTGCTGGCAGCACACACACGGCCTGAGAGCAGCCTCTTCACAGAAACTCATGGAAAACTGACTCGATGGCTTTAAAGGACAGGACCAAAGCTGCAGACAGCCCTGGAGCTGAAAAGTAGGAGCCTTTTTCCTAGTCCAGTACTTAGTTCACTAACCAATCAACTTCAGACTATTGAGAAGTCCCTCTTTGAGACCGAGGATTGCATTAGAGTCTCAGCAGAAAAGCCTGCTGGGCTCTTATCAGCTGTAGAGGGGGATTTTATGAAGGATGTCTTTTCTCCAGGCCCTGCTCCAGCTGCTAGGCATTTGTTCCAGCCACTCACCCGTGCATCTTCCTGAAAACATCAGTGGGTCTGTTGTAGTAGGCATCATGAGGTGCTCTGGCTGGAGAGGAGGTAAACTCCCCAACTTCAGCAAAGCCAGGAACAGAAATTGAAGCAGTAGAGTGCTCTGGTGTGAAAAAGGCCAAAGTTACTGAAGCTCTTAACCAGAAATCTACTGGAGTTTTAGGGCAGTCTCTTTAAACAGTGCCTGTGTGAGGAAAGCAGCAGAAATATTATGGGAATGCAAGAAGTGGCCCTAACACAGTGCTCATGCTTAGGGTAGCAAAGAGAACATAAACCCAGGGCCCCTGCCAGTGATGGCAGGATGAAGTCCTTTGGGAAAAGGTTAAGATTCATCAGTAAAACAGCATTAAAGTGCATGGAGATGGTTTCTGGGTGCTAAGACAAAACCACTGAGGACTGTGTGGGCTTAGAATACAAACTGGATTAGCTCTGCCTATTGGCCACGATTTTCTTTCAGGCTCTGGGTAAGAGGACAGGAATTTAACACACCCTCTTGGTCTTAGTGGTAGCACAGATAGCACTGCAACCTTCAGGTAAAAAAAAAAAAAAAAAAAAGGAGATCCATGTTTAATTTAAAGCAGTTTGTTAAGCCAGTGAGCAAATTGCGTAACTCTGTGATCTGAGGAGAGAAGAGGCAGCTCTGGTCATCTTGTCCTGGCTGCCAGTGCCCTGGAGCTGGTGACCACAGGCATCTGGCAGGGATGAACAGCAGCTGAAGACCTGGACTTCTGGAAGAACTGGAAGTCCTGCAGCTCTCTGTGCACAGAGCACTCTTGTCTAGCAAGGCTCAGAGTGGGCTCTGCACTTTGCTGAGTGCTCCTCAGCTTAGCTGGACAGCTGGTTCCTACCTGTCACCCTTCCTAAATCAACAGCCTCCTTTGCTTGCTGCTTTTGTATTTTTCCCGTAGAACTCAACAGATAGCTGCTGTTCAAGCCTTTAATGGGATTCAGTGGGAGTTAAACTGTTATCTGGGGTTAAATTGTTATTTGTGTGGTCTGAGTGCAGCCTTGCACTTGGGCAGTGCAGAGGTCAGGCTACAGCCACCCATGGCATCCAGTGGGACACCACTGCTTCTCCTGAGACAGCAAAGCTGAGAGCTCTGGGAGGTGGCTGGGGGTGTGAGGAGTGTTGTTGCTCTCTAGTTCCCTTCCCTCCCATGGTACCACATTCAGACCTTCAGAGACAAGAGCAGGATCAGTGATGGCATCAGGGGATCATAGAAAAAACAGAATCATTAAGGTTGGAAAGGCCTCTAAGATGATCAAATCCAATGCTGACCCAGCACTGCCAAGTCCACCACTAAGCCATGTCCCTCAGTACCCCATCTACACAGCTTTTAAACACCCCCAGGGATGATGACTTAACCACTTCCCTGGGCAGCCTGTTCCAATGCTTGACAGTCCTTTTGGTGAAGAAATTTTTCCTGCTATCCAACACCAGGAACCTGAATGACAGCAAATGGCAACTCACTCATAAATGACTCCAAGGACTGGTATAAGTCAGGTTGCAAGTTGTATGAAGTGCTTTGTACTTAGGGGCAGCTCTAAATTGCAGTTCTGTTCCCTCCATGGGTTGCCTACACCCTGCTAGGAGGAAGGATGCTCTGTGTCATACAGTGTTGACCTGTTCAGTTCCCTGCATTGCTTCTGAGTGGACATTGTGGCCTCTGGCAAGTCTTGTCCTTTCAGTAACTGGATTTCCTATTACAAAAGAGGAGTGGCAGCACAGGTATGTGATGGTGATGCCTTTGAAGAGCAGAGCCACGGGAGTGATGAAAACTGAGGAGTGAATTCAGCACTGACTACCTACTGTCCAGTGAAGCTGAACAGGGAACCAGTTTAATGATTTATCACTTGTGCAGCAATGCAGCATGTTACCTCTCCCCTCCTCCCCTTGCCCAGACAGAGGGGACACACTTTGCACTGTGTGTTTCTGTGACAGGGAAGGGTGACTTGCACAGGCCCCAGGACTCCCTGATAGCTGCAGAGGCATGGAAGGGGTGACTGTGACATTAAATGACAGGAAAATCATGAAGCTAAATGCTCTTGATGATGCTGTTTGGAGTGGAGGGCAGTGACACTTCCAGAAGCTCCCCTGGAATTAGATGATCTCTCACCCAGCTTACCAGAGAGTTTGTGGGACCTGTTTCAGGTTGGGAGAAATGGCCATAAATAATGAGCTGAAAGAGCTAATTCAGATCCAAAGCATTAAAACTTCAAAGACCCCCTCTAAGGATGCTTAAAGGCAAGGAACTAGTGTGGCTGCATTCACTAGTGTGATTACCTGCAAATGAAGGCAGCAGCTCTGACTCATGTGCTTATGGAGGAGAATTATAAAGAGATCTGTATTCCCAATTATTCCCCAGGCTGGAGGACAGGAGCTGGGAGATAATGGGCAAATCAGATTCAAAGGTAGAGAAAAGCTGTTTCTCTTTCTCTGCATGGCTGCATGAAGCCCACAAACATGAGATTTGAATTTTCTTATCTCCTACACAGCATCAGCTTAAGAAAATATGGGCATGACTCCACTGCCAACATTCACACACACGTGCCATCCTGGCAAGCTTTTGAACTACCCCAACCCACAAACAGGGCTTAAGGCATTGCTGCTGCTGGGGACACCCTGATCTGAACCCTGATCCCCAAAAACTGTCCGGAGGCTGCTCAGCTACTGAGCTGGGGAGTCATTTTATAAATAAAGGGAAGTGGAATTTGGTTTCACACAATTCCCTCCAGTTTCTCCCCTGCTCGTTGATGGAGAGGAAATGCTTTTCAGATGCCAGCTGGTGACACTGCTTCATTATAAATTGCTCATGTCCCGTTTTTAAATAGTGACTGCAAAATATCCATCCAGCTCTCAGATCAGGCTGTCTGTCCTCTCTGGGGCACCTAGTGCTTCTTCTTGGGCTTGGAGTTTGATAAAAGCTGTCTAAAGATTTGACACCTTTGCCAGCAGACAGGCTTGGGAATCCTGAGGCTGTCCAAGTGACCCCTCCATTGTCCTCGCTGGGTACTGGATCAGCTGTGGGAATAGGGCCAGCTGGAGACCCTTCTAATGGTACTTTGCAAGGACCAGGTCATGTATTCCCTGTGCTCTCCCTGCTCCCACTGCAGGGGTCTGTGACCCCTCGAGGCCCCTGCCCTCTGGAAGCAAAGCACGGTCCCCACAGCCCTGTGTTAAATACCACAGCAGGGGTGTGTGTGTGTGTGTGCAGGGTGTCTGCAGAGCTCCCCCCAGCAGGAGGAGGGCTGGGAGTGAGCACTCACTGGTACTTTTCCATCCTCCTCCTCCTCCTCCTCACAGGCTGCTGGCTACCTCGGTGGGAGCTGTTTGCAGGGCTGAAGCCAAGAAGTGCCCGTGACGTGGCAAACCCTCCTGTGCCAGAAACCACCTTTTCAGAGCATTTTCTCCCTCACAGTCATCTGTGTTTTCATTTCTCTCTCCCAGTTCTGCAGGGAAGGGAAGGCAGCCAGCAAGCTGGTGGGGATGGAGATATCAACTGCATGGGGAGAGGCAGGAATTTAGCAGTCCCTGGGCAAACTCAGCACTTCTGATGATCTGGCTGCCATTTGCACACCTTTGTGGATTCCAGCCCCTCAGAGGTGATGCTGCTTTAACTCCTCCAGTGCCAGGCTACTACAGTCACAGGGGGGACTATGGTCTTTTCTCTCTCAAAGGCATCTCCTTTCATCTGCTTGTGGCACAAGGTTTAGAAAGATGGTGATCAAAGTAGAAGTGTGGGAAGTTCCCCAAGGGCAGGAACAAGGTCTGTGGCTCATTTCTGAACTTTTCTGAGTGGCTGAGATGTTTTTTTGGCCTGTGTTTGGTCAGCATTCAGAAGCAACATGTGTCTTTCGTCAGAAGTGTTTTATTTCATAATGGGACCTTTCCATGCTGCAGAATCAGTTGAAGTAAATAGTAAGTCACTTGTCAAAGCAAAATTGAAAATAGATCTTGAGAAACCATGTTAGCCTTAAGACCTGGAGATCTTCCACCAAGTCCTAAGGACATTGGTGACATTATAGATGGGAGCACTGATGTTTGTGAAGATTGTTATAGAACCCTGCTTGACAAAGTTGGCAGTGTCCCATAGCAGACATTTCACAAGTGATAAGCACTTCAAGGAGGAACAAAAGTAGGGATGTTATCTAATTTTTCAGCCAACTTCAGCACACCTGCTAACTGCCATTGTGTTACGAGGTTTGTCCCAGTGCAGATGCAGGGTATGGTGCAGGGTGTGGTTTGTGGCTGGCCACCACTTCAGGGCTTTACCCCCTCAAAGTTCCCTCACTGGCTTGCATGGCAATGAGTTTCTTGTCCCTGTGTGAGGACAGAGGCTGTGCTTGAGGCAAAGAGCTGGATCCTGTGCCCTTCTTCACCCCAGCCCTCTGTATGGTTTTGGGTACATCCCTTCTGTCCAGTTCTGCAATGGCTTTTAGCACAGGCACCATCACAACCTCTGCATTTACATGATGAGGCAGAAGAGAGTGACAGGACCAGGCTGCCACATGAGCCACATTTCCTGGAGAAGGGCAAACAAACCAAACCACCAATGTCTCATTTCACCAGAGCATGCCGACAGCAGCTTACGCGCACACGGTGAGTGGCAATAAACAACAGGAAAAATACAGTCAAAACCAGTCCTGGATGAAAAACCCAACCATGAACAACACTGCATTTTGTATTCAGCTGGCACTTGTGATTTGCTGGGCTTTTTAAAAAACATGATGTTCCTTTGGGTGGACAACAGAAAGCTGTTTGAGAAAAGTGGAGCTCACCCAGCTGCACAGACTCCCTGGGCCAGCATCCCCTTGACCCAGTCGCTTCCACTCACCTTACCCTTTGTCTGCCTGGGTCTGTCAGTCACTTCTGCTCTGTCTGAATTTTCCTCCTCTTCACAGCTCCAGAACACTACGTGGTCTACAGCTCCGGCAGGAACAAGTGAGGACCTGTGTCTGCTCCAACTGGAGCCCTTTGCTGTGTGTAAAGTGATTGAATGCAAAAATTAGAAATGAAAAGGAGGTTGGGGCGAGGCGGCTAAAGAAAACACACATTGCAAGCACATGGGGAGAAGAAAAGTTTGTAAGAGCCCTGAAACTGGGCATCACTTGGGGTGTTGAGGTAGGCACCAGGGAGACACTGTGGCCTGGTTCTTCTCCTGGGGGGCTGCTCTCCCAAGCTCACCAGGATAAGGTCTGGTTACATCAGGACAGGTAGCAGCAGTCTTTGCTCTGGGGATGTTTTGGAGAGCAAAGATGGGCTGGGGTGGGATTTATGAGCAGTCCTCAGGGGATGGTGTATCTCTGGGTGTTGCTGTGGGAGCAAAGAGCACTGTGTCTTGCCCACGGTTTGGTTTATTGCAGAGCTTCCCCCCAGCTCGCCATTGCTCCCCGTTTCCTGTGCAAAAATCTTACACAAACCCAGCTTCAGTCTCTGAAGTCTCTTGAGCCTCTTTGTCTCAGTCCACATGGAGAGAAGATGCAACTTGGAATTGAATTGATGGGAATGGCTGTTCAGCATCCTGGTATCCCCACCACAAACCCTGGCATGGAACCAGGCCCTCAGCATGTTCTCCTTCATATTTTTAAGGAGTATCTGAATCACCCCAGCCAGCCCATGGGTAATCTGTGTGCTACATCCTTCGCTCACTTGGCACCTGCATTTGGCAATTGGTCACCAGAGTTCAGTGCCCTGGTTGTATAAAGCATGTTTTTAAAAAACAGGACAATAATGATGTGCTACTCCATAGACATTTCCTTCACAGGCAGATCTTTGTGCTGCGGTGTGTATCGTCACCGCACTCACAAATATTTTTTCAGGTTCCCAAAGGCTGGAGGAGTGTTTGTGTTCAACAAACATGACCCTGAATCACAGCTAATGGACCCTCATGCCTTCAGGGGGGGAAGAGTTGCCTCCTGCAAAGCCAGCAGAAGTATCGGGAGAGGAACACAGCTTTTCTCTAGAGCAGCATCCTCTGTTTTGACCCTGGCTGTGTCCAAAAGCCATTATGGTTTGGTAACATTTTTGGTTGCAGGAGTTGGGAAAGCCCAGTTTTGATCCCAGTGACAGCATGATTAAAACCCAGCAGCTGGGGAATTTGGTGTTGCCTGGCTTGGTGATTTGAGAAAAGGATCAAGGTCACTCTGTGTGGTCCAGAGTTTTCCATGTGCTTCTCCCACCAGGTTCAGCTTATCTTTGAACACAGTGATCAATGAAAAGCTTCTGTCCTGCTTCTGCCCAGACTGCCTGCACTGATAAGCAGAGGGTATGTAATCAGTGTTTATCAACCCAAGAGTCTAAGAATGTCTTCAGTAAGCTGATGAACAATGAAGAGATTTCAAATTTCCTCTGAAAATCAGCTTCATAGCAATTTTGGAGACACCAGAAGTGTGTTCATATGAGTCTGTAGGGGACTGGAATTGACAGGTGAATTGGCTGTGAAATGCAAATCAGCCATGCTCCAGTGAATAAGTGGAGCCACACTGTTTTGCCCTGGCTGAAGATCTGATCACTAAGACACAATTTATATACTATAGAGAGCAAGAAATTCAGTTTCCAACAAGGGAAAAAAGAACCCCACAAAGGAATCGTATGCCCAAATCCACATCAGGGAATGCACATTCGTGGTTATTTTCCATTTTGCACTTATTGGTAGTGAACCACATACAAATATGCTTCAGGAGCAGAAACCAAGGGCCACCTACATCAGTTTAGTGTAATCTCAGAAGCAGGGTCGTGGGAAGAAGGTGCTGCTTCCTCAGGCTTATGTGGATATACAGAATTCAGCCAGAATTTACATGGGCTACAGCTCAGCTGCCTGTTTGCTGCTATGGTCTCTATTACAATGATTACCATCAAAAGAGGAAAGGAGAGGAAAAAAAAGAAAAAGAAAAGAAAAAGCCCAAGGGAACATAGTCTGAGTGTGAGAAGTGAAAATGTTAACACAGGCCAAGAAAGCTTTTTCTCCTGCTGAAAATCTGTTGTGCTCACTGTGGAGCAGGGAGCTGGCAGCGGGGCCGGAGCCGTGTTCGCATCACCGAGCCTCCCTGAATGGCCCTTTTCAGCCTGCAGATTCTGAAGAAAAGTGGGAAAGAGCCAAAACCAGGGTGGAGGAACATATAAATACTATGTGTAAGCAATGATATTTTTTATTTGGAAGCAGACCAATATAGTTGAGACTCACCTTGGATAACTCGCAGCGGGGGTGGGAGAGCTCCTCCCACCTCCACCCACTACCAAAAAAAAAAATTAGTTTTAGGAGGGTTGGGCTCCTTGCTGGCTTTTGGGAACTGCCTGTGCAGTGCAGAAATGCTTCCAGCAGCTCCTTTTGCTCCCAGGTGCTGGGGAGGGTTTTGCCATCTCTGGATGTGGCAAACACACTCCCGACTTCCCATGGGTGAGGCTTGCAGGGAGCATTAATGAAATAGATGAGGTGGGACTCACGTGCAGTGTAGCAAAACCAGCCAGCCAGGGAGCTGTCACGCTGTCACAGAAAAACTGTCGGGCTGAATGTGGCTTTTCTGCAAGTCCCTGTTGGGGACCTGCTCTAGTCTTGCAAGGAACACCTTAGTCTGATGCCACATGCAGAGAATATGGCTTTGGTAAATAGAGAGAAAAAAGAATGAACCTTCAACCCTCCCCACCCCCAGGTGTTGTCGAGCCATTTCTTCCTAGAAAAAAATGATGAGCAGAGTGCTTGGTTATGAAATAACCAATTTATGTATTTATGCAGGATTTACAGGCTTAAGCTCCACAGAAAGTCACAGGGAATTGTGCAGGAACAGAGCAAACACCACGAGTGTCACGTTATGAGTCTGTAACAGTGGTGTTGTGTCCTGGAGGAGCTGTGCAAGGAAGGTGTGGTGTTTTCCCACTGCATCACAGACCCAAAATCCCACAGAGCTTTGCAGTGTCCAGTGTGAGGCTGTCCTACACAGCAGAGAGAGGAAGAAGGAGTGATATTAGTATTAGGGGTTTTTTTTAATTTTTCCCCTGTGGAAAGGTCCATTTTTAATTCATTTAGGTGACAGGTATAATTTTTTAAAAAAAACCTTGGGAGGTCAAGAATAGAAGAGATATTTTTCATGTCGAGTCAGTATTTTGGGTTTATGTTCCTTTGACAAATATCTGAAGGTGGTGAAGCCAAATGAAAGATTTTGTCTGCTTTTAAATCTTCTTCTTTGGGCCAAGGACTGTGTCTCAGTGTCAACATCTGCAGTGGAGCAGTGCAGGTGGCTGTCCCTTGGCTCTGTGGAGAATGGCTCCTTCAGCAAGGCAAAAGGAGGAAAAGAAAGGAAAAATGGAGGAGTGGGCTCATATTATGCACTTAGCAGATGGAGAAAAGGGAATAAACAGAAGCTGTTTGCTTTCCCTCAGTGGAAGAGCCTATCTGGGCAGGCAGGAAGGAGGGGATGAGAGGGACAGGGAGGAAGGCTGGCAGATGGTCAGTCTGGTGGAGGGGAATGGGTGGCTCGTGCAAAGGCAGCTGGAGGGGCTGTGTCAGGCACAGGATGGAGCTCCCTGCTTGCTCAGGAGGTCTGTGGTGTGTGTCCCCTTCCTGCACTGACACTCTGGTCCAAACTGATCTCAGCTACCCCGTGAAAGAAATCCCTCCCCCCAAAAGAACCACGTAGCTTTATGGAGGTGCTGCTCCTCTCCTGCTTTTCTATATGCTGTGGATCATGAGTCTTCCAGAAGGTGCAGACTTGCTGTGCCCCCATCCCCTTCTTTAAGAAGACCCTTGTTCTCCACCAGTTCTCAGTCCCACCTTTCACTGCCCCAGGATTCATATCCAGGATGGATCTGCTGGAAGGGGATCAATCACTTCACCCAACGTTGCTGGTGGGTTTGCATCTTCCTGCCATGAACATCTGTGGAAAAAGCATTCGTGTATCACAGAGGGAAACACTTCTGAGGTCAGTGGATGGAGCGAGGATAGAAGCTATAGAAACATCTGTACTGGCATGGAGCCTTTCTAGTGAAAACTTTAATCCAGCAGTATCCACAATTCCTTCAGACCTTTCAGAAGGAGAGGGACCACTGCACACTGGAATCTGTAGTTCCTGTGAGCCGCAAGTGTTCAAACTTCAGGGAGGGGAGCCTGTCAAATTTCATCTGAAGGGATGGTTCCCCGTGATGATGAAATAAGACCACATTTAATTCACCACATCTGAATGGTTGCATTGTTTTATTTCCTTGAGAGCAGAAAGAAAATCCTGTGTTTTCCTTTCTGTCTCTGTTCCCCTTTCCTTGCCTTTCCTGGTGAGGATGCTGTGCTACCCTGTGTCACCCCATGAGAACCTCCCAGTTCAGAATGCAGGAGCATTCCAAGTTCAGGTTTCATCCCCTATGTCCTATGCTCCGGGCAAGGGCAGTGGATCATGGAGCACCCCAGTGCACCAGTCATCCTGACAGTGACATGGTAAATCCCACAGCTGGATGCAAATGGGAGCAGCCCAGAGCCAGCAGCAGACTCTCTCTCACCCCCAGGCATGGCTGGAGCAGCACCAGCAACAAAGAGCATCGTGCCCAGCTGGGTAATGCAGGCAGGCCCAGGGCTGTTACCCACTTAAGTATTCCATGTCAGGCTGGTCAGATCACCACAGTGTGAAAATTATTCAGGGGGTTTTATAGCATTTTTCAAATAAACATGCAGTGCAGACTATTTTCATTACTTTCCCAGCCTCCTGTAAAATTTGTCAACAGAGTGCTTGGGGAAGAAATTAACTGTGTGTGTCTGGGGGGGAGAGCTCAGCAATGAGGAGGTCTTCTGCCCCTCAGTGCTGGCACTGCTGCTGTATGGAGTCCCCATGCCCCTTTCTCAGTGCAGGAGCCAAGAAAATACTCTAGGTCAGGCATTAACAGCCTCCTGAGCCCAGGGATGTCTGAGTGTGTTAAAATATCTCAATACCAGTGAGGCTCAGAGGGCTAGATTTTTCCATGGCTGATAAGAATGAGACAATGCTTCCCATGGGCACCTCCCTGGGGACAGAGATAAAACTCTCCCAGGAAGAAACTTCATTGCTGTCCTCCTGGCCTTCAAAGAGAGCATTTCATCTCGGTGTGTGTCCACGGAGAGCGCGGTTCAGTGGCCGGGTTTATGGCGGGTGAAATCATTAACACTCCGGGAGCATGAATGCCCCACTTCTGCAGGAGGGCCGAGGTGCCAGTGAGCCAGCTGAGACCTGAAAAGGCTCAAACATCCCCCCAGCACATGAGGGCAGCTCTTGCTCAAAGGAGACTTTATAAAACATTTTACACAATGTTGAAAACCACCCTTTAATTAGCAACGCCTATTTCTCTTTGTCCCTTAGGTGGCAGAGATGCAGTCTCAGGATCTTCCTTTTAATTTCTCCCAGTTTCTTTTCCCAAGAACCCTTTTCTTTTTTCTGTGTTTTCATTGTTGCCAAAAACACCAACAGTGCTTCTCTGTAGGGATAAATGTGGGAATAAAAGCTTGTGTTGTGGCTGCCATGCCTGGCATGTTGGGAGATGCTCCAGAAGCCTCCCTGGTGAGCTGGGACCTGCACTAATCTCCTGCATGCAGCCAAAAGGACTGTCTAAGGCAGTGATGGCAACACAGAAGAGTGCAGCCCCACAGCCATCCATGGCTGAGACCAGACCCCTACTGCATCCCTTTTCACACCCCAGAGCCATAGACTCTCAGGCTTTCCTTTAACTGGACAGTTTAGTTTTGATTTTGATTAAACCAAACCTCATTTCTAAAGCTGTGAGTCCTCAACAAGAGTCTCAGAAGAGCTCTAGCAGGAGCAAAGCAGACCGAATGGAGAATGGCTCTTGAAAGCCCTTCTGTCGCACAGACGCTTTACTTTGCTGCTCTGAGTCAGCATTTGGCCTTACACCTCTGCCTTTCCCAGCCCAACCAGGAGAGTGGAAGAACTGGAGTTCCTGAGGATTTAGTAACTAATGTGACTAAGGAATAAAAACAGTGATTCATGTATTTATTTCTGAGCTTGAGCTCTCTGTTTGAATTGCTGCTGTTTACAGGTGGTGGAACGTTGTTTCTGGGTGAAAATATTTGCAAACCCCTGTATTCATTAAGCCTTACCCGTCATCTGCTCACATGTCCTCTCCATAGAGGTGCTATTTTTTGCTGTTGCTCTTCTAAACTGATTTCCTGTTCTTCATTCAGAAAGGGGAAAAAACCAAAGTCAACTACCTCAAGAACAAAACCAAACCCAAACCAAAATCAAAACTTGGTGCAATTCAGCTCCCGAGTGGCACAGCATAAGAAGCAAACAGGAAGGAGCCATCAGATACTTTTTAACCCAAAAACCACTGAAGAAAGGTTCTTTTATAGTTGCTTTGGAGTGGCAAATGTTCTTAAAGAAGTTGGGGTCACTTCCCTCGAAAACTGATAAAAATGCCATGTTCTGGCAAATAATGACATAAAGAGGAGATTGTTGCTTCTATGGGAATTCCCAGCAAATCAGACTCCAAACTTTTTCAGCAGTGAGATATTCCAATAACCACATCTAGCCTTCCCTTCATGACTGATATCTCTTCCTTTTCCATGAGCACCTGACGTGGTGGTAACCCTAAGTGCCGAACTGACGTCTGCTGTAACTCAGACATTGCACTTTTTGGGCTACCCAGGCTACAAAAAAAAAAAAAAACCCCAACCAAACTGAACTGTGGCAACTTCAAATGTTTTTTTCCATTAAAGCTGCTTGGCACAGTGATTTCCCTTCTGCCTCACCCTTTGGACAGCTGCCTCGCACTTTATCCACATTTGGGTTCAGGACGTCGAGATGTCTGAGCCCAAGTGGTTTGGGAGTAAACAGGGCTAATGGAAATACCTCTGGACAATGCATCTATATTTAAAAAGTAACTATATATATTGTGTGTACAGACTATTAATGGGGCTTTTGGCCACACAAATGAATTCAGTCACCACGCTTGAGAGCACATTTGGTTATTAGTCATCTCCCTGAAATCTCCGAGATGAATCCCGCTGGGAAGGGCTGTATGGGAGCTACAGCTTGTGTCAAAGAGGGCATAGACCTTAGCCAGATAAACCACAAACCCACTGGGATGGGTGGTTTAGACACAGGGCTGTTCAGGAAGAACAGATTTGTTCCAGCTCCTTTCGACGTCACCAAATAATTCTTTTCATTAGTCGACATGGATGCTACAGTCTGGGTGGGAAAAGAAAGTCAGATTTATTGAATGCTTTTGTCTCCTCTGATTTTACAGTTGTGCTTTTGTTCCTGTCTCTCTCATTGGTATTTCCTTGGCAGCTCATGAGGGATTTCTTTTTTTGAATGATTGAGTTCGTTTTGTGCCAAAAGAGAAAGGAGAGACAACCATTCTCCAAAGCTCAGGAAATGTGACATCACCCAAAATGCAGACCCAGCCTTTTGGCGGCCAGGTGGTAAAATGAAATATTCTCAGCCATCTCAGCATCTCCACTGCAAGGAAATTGGAAACAGAAACTTGGGATGTCAGCCCTTGGCAGCTCTATTCAACTCTGGTTTGGGACGCTAAAAAAGCCAGCTCGGGAAGGCTGCTAGAGAGAATAATAAAAGGGCCTAAATTTTGCCAGAATTGTGGATTTCTGCTTCGCCGCTGAGCAGAAGCTGAGTGGTGACTCACACGTCGCTTGACACAGTCTGGCACTGCTGGAACCTCGTGGGCCTGGGGAATCGCGGAGCTGCTGTTCTCCCAGCCAACCCCAGTGCTCTCCCAGCCAACCCCAGTGCCTCATCTCAGCAGCTCTGGCACGGGAACGGCAGTGCTCGCACACAGAGGGGCACGGGAAGCTGGCAGGAGAATGGGCATTTTACTCTGCATCCAGACAGGCTGCAGAGCATGGGAGCAAACGCGCATCCGACGGCGACAGCCACAGTTAGGATAATTTTGGGAGGGCCGTGTTTCCGTTTCAGCAGTGGGCTTCAGCAATGGGCATCAGCAATGGTTCTCAACAGAGCTTAACACTTTGGGAAAGCAAAATGTGGCCAGAAATCTTGCAGTGGGTCAACAGGCTGCTGGGGTTGTGGAAAGCAGAGCTTTGTCTCTAACAGGTACATCTCTGCTTATTGATAGGAAGAACAATTTCTGCCCTTGTCAGGTGACATTTTATGGCCTGGGTGGTGGGGAAACCACCAGTTCTGGTCATAAAACCTTTGCCTCTGTGCTTTTCTAATGTCTTCATGCTTCGATTAGCTTAACACAAGCTCTTTATCTCTGGGTGGATTTGACAGTTTTATGCTGCTGTGTGGTACCTGCTGTGTGCAGACCAGGCAGGAAGCTTCCTGAGCTGATGTGTGACAGCAGAGTCCTGCAGGCTGAGATTTGTTCTGGATAGGTGCCAAAGGCTGCTCCAATAATCCCACGTAGCTGGTCCTCCACACCAGGGCCAGCACAGATGGCCAAAGAAGGCAGTCACCTCTCCCATATACAAGATATAATTCTGTTTCAGCCTTTGGGTGTTACAAGCCCATCTCCTTGGAGAGATTTCAGGTGCAGGGATTCAAAGAGCCTTCATGACCTCCTAGCAGAGATAGTAATACATCCTCTCCCAGCACAACAAAGGTCACCTTGAACTGGGAACCCAAATCAGCATGGGAATAAGAAATGAACCATATATATGGGTCATATATACCTTAAGTGGGTTGAAGTCACCCAGCCCCTTCTCAAGGCTGCGTGACACCTGGAGAAGAAAAGTCTTAGAAGGGTGGGTTGTGCCCAAGCATCGCTGATGGCAGCACCATAAACAACCCCATGAGCACAGCAAATGTGCCCCATGCAGTATCACTCTTACACAGCAGAGTAAATACTCTTTGCTGCAGCAGCATCACAGAACAAAAGGCCAGAATATCAAAAGCCAAGCATGTGGCCAGAGTAGGGCAGCTGGGTTGGCCACCAGTGCTAAAGACTCCTCTCCACCCATGGCTGGATGCAAGTGCAGAGAGCCCCAAAGCAGTCTGGAGCTTACTGGGTGCCAGACTCTGATGAGCTGCAGCAGCCTGCAGTCCTGTGGGCCAGGGTATGTGCTGGAGGACTGAGCCACGGTGCAAAGGGCTCATCTCCAGCTCCACAGCTGCCTTTGAAATAACCTGGCTTTGGTACTGCTACACTGCACCCTGTTGGGCTGTTTGGCTGAATCCCTGCACGAGGGATTAATGGGAAAGTGGAAGGAACAGCCACTGGTCCTTGACAGTGAGCTTCACTCCATGGTTAACCTGTAGTCACAACTATTGCATCCGCTGCTGCTGTGATGGCTGTTTGGTAGAGATGCCAGAGATGGTGGACATGGGGAGCAGACACCTTCTCTGAGCTCCCAAGACATCGTCCCTTCAGGTCTTGTCTTTTTTGCTTATTTTCATTTGAACTGCAGAGTAAGTTTTTTTTCCCCAGTAGCATCTGTGATTGCTTTCTTTAGAATTAACCTGGGGGTGACTGCTTCTGTTTGTTTTTAGAAATGGAAATGTTCTTTTCCTCCTCCACCCCAGGGCCAGGTTCAGTGATGGGGGGAAATACTGAGAAAAGCGTAGAGAGGGAGAAAGTAAAAAGCCTGGCTCTTAGCTCCCACACATGTGAGGAGACCCAAGAAACCAGGTAGAGCCTTCTTGTGTTGAGTCCTTAAAAGCTTCATTGTGATGTCTTTGCAAGAACATATTTATTTTGTTTCCTGAGCCGTATGAGCAGGGCATTGTATCTGCTGAATTAAGGCAGCTCTGTGCTGCTCGGAGAACTATGAAATCCCTCCTCTGTCAGGCTGATGTGAAAGGATCCCATTCATCTGGGCACTCCCGCCCGGTGGGGTCTGCTTAGCATTCATCCCCAAGTGCGACAGAGCTCCTACTGCTGTCCCTGGCTCACGCCGCGCCTTCCCTCCTCTCCCACATCCCCGCTGCCCCACATGTGCCGCCGGCCAAGAAAAGAGAATAGGCAACCTTTGCTCCGTGTCTGCTCACGGGCGGCTTTCTCCTCATTGCTATGCAGCGGGCATTTGCCCCAGTACCCCAGTTCGCAGCAGCGAGCGCTGCCGGCCCCGCCGTGTGCCAGCGACGTGCGGCGCAGCAGAGCCAAGGGATGCGGGAGGGCAGCGGCCGGTGACGAGGCGTGAATCAGCAGCATCCCTGCCATGGCAGCCGGGGCACTGCCGCGAATGAGCGCTGCGGACTGCCTGGGAAGGAGGACGGGGAGAGAAGAGTGAGTCTGGGTGGGTCTGAGTGTGTGTGAGTGTGCCAGGGTGCCGGTGCTGGCACAGAGGTCAGCCGGTCAAGGAGGTGTGGTGCCTGGAGCTGCAAGGGCCGCGAGGGGATGTGAATCAGGGAAGCAGATTGGTGTTGTATATGGGTGGAAGACATCAAGGTCTTGGTCGGTTTCCACTTTCTTGTCCTGTGTTTGCTTTAATGGCAACCGGGCATTGAGTTTTGTTCACAGTTTGGATTCCTGATATGAAGGCAGATACAATTTATTTGCTCTAACTTTTCTTTTCTAACATCTGTGTAGGGTCTGACATATATATATATATTTTTTTTTAATTTTGGCAACTACTGGTCAAAGATAGTGTTGGGGAAAAACTGTGAAGACAACTCTTGAGAATTATGCATTGTCCAAGCCAGACACTAAGCAATGTTTCCTTCCTTGCTTACACCTTATTCAGATGAAATTGGACCTTTGCCTGAACATCTGTGCCCAAACAAAACCTCCCAAAACACTTGTACCTGAGAGATAAGGATGACTCTAAGTTAGCTTAGCCCATGCAGTATGTGGGACCGAAAGAACAGCTGATGCTCAGAGCTGTTTCTCCACATGAGGATGATCATCTGTGTATGCATGAATTTACAGCCTTGTCCACTGAAGTTTAGCATCAAGAAATGGGTTGGTCAGCTTGGACTGGGCTTTCAGACTCCAGGCAGGCTCTGCTCTTGCAGGTCAGCAGAGGCAGATGGAGTTAGAGGCACAAATTCCAGTCAGGTGCTGGTGTCTCATCCTCTGCCCAGATCCCGAATGGGATGGGGTATAGACCATCCTCCAGTGGATTGTTCTGTCTCTATGTGTGGCCCCTGCAGCAGAAGGAAGTATCCAAAGTCTCCTTGGGAAACGAAGAGCCTACTGACAGCAAAGGAAGCTTGCCAAGCCTCACAGTGTGTGGCCATATTGGACCTCAGCTTTGCCCATCAATAACACCATTTATTGTTTTTAGAGGGAAAAATACACGTTTGTGAGCACAAGATTTCCCAAGCTGACTGCTTCTTTGGAGAGGGGGAGAAAAGGGTCTCTGGCGTGGCTGGAAGGCACCGCTTTGCTGCCTTCTGGGCCCCTCCAGAGGCATCACATTTCACTCAGGTTGTCATTTCTGGTTACACTTCCAGCCCTTTCTATTAATGGCAGGCGAGAAACAAGCGCCCCTTTCTTCCCACCACGGGACTCGCACGGGTGTGCGGGGGGAAAGCAGCCCCTGAAGAAAGGACTACTGAGGAGGGACCATCCCGTTGCACCCTCCTGGTGATGGCTTGGCCACATCCTGCTCGGGGAGAGCGCGCCTGGGAGCCGGGAGCGGCAGAAACTCCGCGTCGGTACCTGAGCGCTGACCTCACTGGAGACATGACGCAATCACAGAGCGAGAGAGAGAGAAAACCCTGGGGACCGGCGGCTTAAACACTGCTGCCTTGTGCCTGGAACAACACTTCCAGTCTTCCAGGTTTAAGAAGCTCCAGTCTGTTGGCAGGATGCTGCTCAGGGCTCGCCGGAGGCTGTGGGACTCAGGGAGGCTGAGTGTCGGCTCTGGTAGGAGCCCCAGACTCCGCCGATGTCTCGGGGGTCCTCTCCCAGTTGTCACTCCAAAGCAGTGAGCAGGGATTTCTGCTGTCCAGATATTTGGTGTTTCCAGTGGTGTGTTTTACAGGACCAGCTGTTGAATGCAGCAGGAGCAGTATCTGCCACTTCCACACGGTGTTGTGTCCCTCTCCCAAGGGTTCTTTGCTCCCCTATCCACTGCAGTTCCCTACAATCAGTGGAGTCTCATCCAAGGAGCCAAGAGCATCCTGTGAGTGTTGTAACACGTGCTGTATACACTGACTTCAGCATGTCACTGCTGGCTGTCACTCTATCACCCGGGGCCAGCACACAACCACAGTGCCACCAGCTCCCCTAAACCCTAATGGCATTTTTTTGGTGACGCTCCCTGGGTTCCTATGAGTGGGATCACTGGCAAGCCTGCCCAGCCCCCTGGCAAGGAGAATATAGCTTCAGATATAAAGATGGTGAATTTTTTTCTGAAGAGGAGATAAAATCTGTAGATTCAAGAAGACTCCTTCAAGAAAAAAGAAGAGGTCAAGAAATAAAGGGCTTCATCATGCTATAAAAGACAGCAGTCACATGACAGTTCATTTCATGTGGCATTTGCTAAATAGAAGCCAGCTCTCTCTAAGAATGGGTTTTCCTGAAAAATTCCTACACTAATGTATGCAATCTGTCTGTGGAAGGGGTGTTGCATCCTCCTGGGGCCTCATCCAGCACGAGTGTGAATCTGTCACAGTTCCCTGGGGCTCATCGGGGCTCATCATCCCCAGAAGGAAAAGTTCAGGCTTGTGCACACTCTGTGCATCAGCCAGGCTGTGCTGGCCAAGCTTCACACACGTATGGTGGGGAGCTAAGCACGCAAACCACACCAGATATATTTCCTGAGTGTAATTTGTGCCTAAAAAGTCAGCAACCTTGCTTCTCAACATTGCCAGGTTCCTGTTCCTCCAGCCACACACGTGTGATCCAGCTAGAGAAAAAGTTTAAATGGTACCAAGTAGAGAAGCTGTGCTCCATCCAGCAGGACCAACTCAGAGATGAACCCCTGATATGGTCCTAGCTCTTGTTTGGATCTTTGGGCTGCAGGCTGGGAGGAGCAGAGTTTCAAGGGCACAGGTTTCTGGCTGTGTTAGTCAGCTCCAGGTCTGTAGAGTGATCCACTGCTTTAGCTGGCAGGTCTGAGCCCCAGCAGGGAGCACTGTGCCTGGGACTGAGCCCCCAGCCAGGATCAGGTGTGATGCAAGTGCTGACTGGCATTTGGAGGAGCAGACTCCAGGGGAGATTCTCCAGTCACTGCACGATTCACACGTTGGCAGCTGTGAATCCATCCTGCCTTGTGTGATCTGAGGCAGTCTGTTGTCCCTTGTCATCACAGGAAAGAGGGGCTGGGAGACAGACCAACTCAGAAGGGGACTTAGAGACAGAAAGTCTTTGATGAGAGAAAAAGAGCATCCAAATGACACTTCTCTCAGTAATTTCTGCTAATTATAAAGCCATTGACTACTATTCCCAAAGCCTCCATGCGTGAGGGAGCTTAATCACTGATGACAATTTTTTGGCATTTTTCAGACTTGTCACTGACAAGAACACACACCAGACACTCCACCCAATGGCAACATCTGCCTTGACAAAATGAAGTTTCCACATTACTCTCAGCTCCACCATTCACTCTGTCAAATCCTCTGTGTTTGCCCCACTAGTCACACCACGATGTTACCTCCAGGTAGCTACTGGCCTCAGCTGTTTACAGAGCATCCTTCTCACAAACAATACAAACATCTTCTCCTCCCAAAAGTCTCTTTGTGGCCTGCAGTGTCCAGGAGAGGAACAGACAAGAGCCCATTTTGTGGGCTGTGCTATACTGATTGGATACTTGGATTTCTAAACTCCTCAGGTTTGTTTGTGGAGCCTCCTGGACAGCTTTGACACTGCTGGTTTGGATCTGGAGACTCTGTAGACAACTTTAATCCCCAAGATAAAACCAGGAAAGAAACAGTGAACAGGGAAAAAAAGGAACCGCTTGCCCAGGGACTGGTCTATGGCAAACTGGGGTGAGCTGTGCCTCACCTAGGCCCAGTTTAAAGCTTCACCTAAGTGCCACATCCAGCCAGATGTGGGAGCAGTCTCAGCTGTGAGCCAAGTCACCTGTGCTGAACATCCAGAGGTGCTGGCTAAGCCCCTTCCCTCTCCAGACATAATCCTAATTGCCAACGCTTGGCAGCCACTCCGTCATGAGCAATAAGGGAAATTCATATTTTGTGTTTTAAATGTGTTTATTAGCCAAGAAGTTATCACCTGAAAGTGGACGCTAGGGCATGTCCAGAAACCTCTTTCCCTAAGGTTCCCACCAACAATGTAGGCACTGTAAGGCCTCATGGCAGCTTGGTACCAGCTTCATGGCTGCTGAAGCTGTGCTGGAGCCCAGCAAAAGCCAAGGGTCTTTTTTTTTTTTTTTAATGTCACAAAGCAACTTTTTGAATGACTAACTCAGAAGCAAAGTTTTTCGAAAAGCTTTATGGTCACAGGAGGAAATTTGTGAGCTGCAGTGTGTGGCTGTTTGATGATGGAGAGCACGTAAAACATCCTCCTGGGACGAGGCTGGCACGCCGGCTCTTTATGCCTGTGACCTAGTGCACATTCACACTCTGGTCTGGGAGTGTGAATATCCCACTCATCTGACTTCTCCACACCCCCTGCTAATTACAACTCTGCATTTCCTTAAAGAACCCCAGGTGCAAACACACAGATTAGCGGCGGTTACAGGAATAGGTCAGCTGGCTCGCAGAGCTAAAAGGTTATTGTTGTTTCCACGGGGCTTTTGCACAGTGTGCGTGTGTCTGTCCATACATATATTTATATTTCAATTATATTTATGTTATTATTTCAATTACAACCATCCATCTCTTCATAATGCCCGATTTCATTCTGCACCGGATTAAGCCCTGGTTGAATGCCAGCTCTGAAATGGCATGAATGAGCCCTCACAGCATGGGGAACCTTTCATCATGAAGGTCTTGAAATAAATGTCACCACCACTCTCATCTCTTTCTCTGAAACCCTCTTTTGCCCCATCCCTCCTTCCTGCTCGCTGAGGACACTATGGCAGTGTATTGACTCGTGAAGAAAGAGACTCTTCTTAGGTACCATACGTGCCCTTCAGCAGGAGGGAGGTTGGGAGCCACGGACAGTTTGTGTTCATCTGTCCCTTGGGATGCTGTGACAAGGGTCTTGTCTTCCCTGACCAAATAAAAGTAACTGAAACCCATTATGCTCTTCAGCTCAGATGCAGGAGTGAAGAGGAGGCATTGTGGGTTTTTTGCAAGGCCAGTTTACCTGAGCCAACCCTTGGCACTATTCATGTGTCCTGCTTCCCTGGGATAAACACATGCTTTTGGGTAGAAAAGGCAAGATCAGTGACAGTCAGGATCATACCTGACCCATCACTGTGCAACCAGAGTGAAACCTTAATCAAATACCTATCTAATATAAAAACAAACCAGGCACCCATTTAGCCAACTGCAAAGTGTGGAGGTGTCTTAAAGACTACATGTGAAACCATCAGATCAGACCATGTCTGTGACCCAGCACAAGAATTTGGAAGGAAATATCTCTCAGCTTTCCTTGTGGTCTCCACTATCAACACTCCCCAACAACTGCCTGGGGGGCTTTTAGCTGCCATGAGAGGATCTTGTGGGGTGCAGAAGGAGAGGGTGTCACAGCCTTATGCTTTACCACCTCATTTTGGGGCATTTTGTATTCCAGACACATTCTTAGGAAGAAGTGACATCAGGATGCCCAAATGAGGAGCGTGTGAATCATCATGTGGAAAGCCACATCTGAACAATAATCAAATTCCTGAGGATTCCTATCTTCAGACCTCTCAGATGCACCCGTGCCAGGAAGAGGAAGTATAATTCAAAACTAGACAGTTTGAAGTCTGTTCTCTAAGGGTCTAGAAACCATTTTACAGCTTCAGTCATTCTCACATGCTGCAGTTATTGCCTTAGCAAATATAGCAACAGGGAAGCGTAAACTGCTTTAAAGTTAAGGAAATTCCAACAATTGGATGAGCTGCTGTGAGCACTGGTGGAATGAATTCCAGGCTCCTTGAGGGCTTGGGTGATTCAGGCTTTGCATTCTCATGGTTTGTGATTCCACCAGATTTCCTTGCTGCAATTATTTTCTTGCGACTCTGCAGTCTACAAATTCTAAATATAACCTTGCACATAAAATAATACCCTCATTTCTGAAACAGTCCCCTGCCAAAAGTCCTGCCAAACAGTTGCTTTTTATATTACATTAGTCATGAACTGTGGCTGACAACAAGTTCCTCTTTGCAGACCCCTCCCAGAAATCTTGTGGAAAAATCCTTTTTTTTTTTTTTAGTAATTCCAGCCTAGCTGAGCATATCAGGCAGGAAAACGTTAATATTTTCCAGGAGTGGATGATGTCTCATGCTGCCTTTAAGAGTTGTTGCTGGTCCTTTAACAGATGTGAGGGAGAGATGCAAGCGACTGAGCTGGAAAGTGGTGTCTTTGCTCAACACCAATAAAGACACATGAGGCCAAGCTTTGAAAATAGCTTTTATAGTCTAGGAAGGATGAGGGAGCGAACCTAGAGATCTTCTGTGTTAGTCAGTGGCAAGGTGCCGTGCCTAATCTGAGGTTCAGGCTCCCACCATCTCATCCTTTATGTTTTCACAGCTCAGGTGCTGAGCGAGGTGAAGGTTGTGAAACAAGCACAAGATCAAAATAGTTCTTCAGGGCTCCCCCACTCAGGAATGGAAGAGACATTCAGTGCTGAGAGGTGGAAAAGCCAGCCCTCTGCCGTGGTCAGAGCTGCGGGTGTCTGCCTGGGTCAGTGCTAGAGAAGCCTTCACCTTCATCGCCTGGCTTCACCCATTGCTGCTCCTCAGGATGAGGCAGAAGCCAGGACTCCAGCTGCCTCTGCACTTGTCAAAGAAAGCAGGCTTAGAGGACATGGAATGGGATAGAATAGAATAGAATAGAATAGAATAGAATAGAATAGAATAGAATAGAATAGAATATTTCAGTTGGAAGGCACCTACAGTGATCACCCAGCCCTTCTATGGGGAAAAGCAAGCCCCTCTCCCTTTGCCATTCCCTGAAAGGCACAACAGCTGCAGCCCTTAGGATATCACTGCTCATAAGCTTGGGAACTTTAGGGACCTCTCTGCCTCACATCATCTCAAAGCCAAGGTAGCGGGACTTGAAGTCAAGCACAGAGTGGCACTGTGCAGTAGGGTGTCCATTGCAAGCCAGGCTGGAATTTGGTCTTTGTTCAAGCACCATTAGGAGGAGGAGAAGGGAGAGGAGGTGCAGGGTGTGGTACCACTGCAATTTTCCTAGAGGCAAAGCCAGTTGAAGTTCACATCCTCCAGCTACTCGTTCCTCTCTGAAGTGAGGCAGCTGGCCACCCTGCTCCATTGTGCCAGCTCTTGTCTAACTGGGTCAGGGATATGTGTTTAAAAATAGCCCTTGAGAACAAACACAAGCTTTCTTATGAACCTTGAAAATTTCACTGATTTTGAACACAGAGCAGGTGCTTATCAACAGGAGTTTGAGTGAGGGAAGGAAAAAGCAGAGAAAGTAGAACCTCTCCTGTCTGGTTTTCCACCAAGACACAGATTCAAGCCCAGCACACGTGGGAGGCAGCAGGGGATCTGGTGGGAGCACTCATGCAGGAAACTAATCCAACTAACAGGTAACCCACCTTTTCCCAGCAAACACACAGGGATCACCAGATCTCAGCCCTGTGTGCCTGAACCGCCTGCCAGGGTGGTGTGGGTGGTCCAAGGAGCCTGCAGAGCTTTGTGTCCTTCCCTTGGGAGGGGTGCAGCTCTGGTGCCGGATGATGCTCCGCAGAGCCCAGGGATGGCTGGTGGCACACGCAGCCAGCGACACGGGGCCCGAGCTGCCGTCGCTGTGGCTGCTCTTCAGGGACCCAAAGAGCACATTCCTCGTCCTTGAACTCCAAAGTGTGTCTATTTTAACCCCGCTCTCCATGGCAACACAGACAAAGCAATGCCGCCTCTGCCTCACGTACCCCCTTGTTGTTCTGGTGAAGGGTTTGCTCAGAGCCGACCACCTGGACCAGTGGCTCAGAGCTAAAGCCAAGCCCTTCCCGCCCTCTGCATCTCCTGGAAGAAATTCTTTCAAGAACAGCTTGTTCCTTTTTGGCCTCGGTATTAGAATTATTAAATCAAACTTGGATGCAGCTCTCAAAGCCTTCCCCCAAGATGCCTTTTAATTAAAGCGGTGGAAAGGAAAGACCAGTCTAAATGTTGTAGCATTTTTAATTAGTGAAACCTTTATTTTATTTGCTAAAAAACAAGATTACCTTTAAGTCCATTAAAATGAGTCCTCCGTTGAAAGGCTTTACAGTGCGTGTAAAAGGGAGATTTAAAGAATATTAATAAGGGCTTAAGCATCTTAAACATGCTAAAACGATTGAATAATGATTTTTTTAAATGGAAGAACCTAAATAACCTTCTATTCCCACCACAATGAGTGTGTGTGTTTGTGTGCTGATAACAAACATGCACCTGCCTTCATCCAGACCCACCCATTCATTTATCCCTACTGCCATGGGGAACTGTATTCATTCCTGAATAAAAATGTGTTTCTCACACAGGAAATACATGCTGAGATCACAAACACCTCACCTGCAAGTCCTCTTATTTCTGGTCCCATGAGCTGTATATTGCAACAGAGAACTCTCCTCAGAGACGTTTAGGAATAGGATTTTATAACTTCTGTAAAAATCACTTAACATTTTCAGATCAGCTACATTTTACAGATATCAGAGGTATAAAAGTAACCAGGTCAATTCCTATAAGTCCAAGAGGGTGGCAAATGTTCCTTCTTGGACAAAACTTTGAGTGTTGCCTGCTAATGGGTCTCACTGGTCCTGACTTAGCAGAGTACTCACACGCTTTCTTCCTTGGCAATCCACCCCAGGTTTTAATGAACAATGCTCACAGGCTCTTCTTAACCTGCTGGCTGAGGGATCTGCTCTGAGAAGGCTGAGTTTGTGTTCACACAGATGTAGCAAAGCTAATACCTTGTACCTGCCCTTGAGTGTCTCTCAGGACCTAATTCTATCACAGCTCTGCCACTGTGGAGAGACATACTGGCCTTGGCTGCCCACACACCTGGATGTTCTGTCCATGATGACCTGCTTTCTTTTTGGTTTTTTTGTTGTTTTTTCTTTTTTTTTTTTGTTTTTTTTTTTCTTTTGCAGGCATTCTTTTATGGCCTCTTGGTAGTGCTCATGGAAGTGCAGAGACCAATGTGTTGTCTGTACATTATAACAAAGCAACAGAAAGCTACAAGGGATGTCAGGCACTCAGAACAGCTTTGTCATGGTCAGATGATTGAAAGGATGCTGCTGGAAGTACTGACACTTTTGACCTTGTCAAAGTTGCCTGTTCTTGGTCCAAATATTTGGGCTGATTTTAGGACTCTTGATCACATAACTCCATTTCCCGTCTTCTCTCAGAGACCACGTCCATGGTCATCATCTACAGGAGGTTCTTTCAGCTCCAGGTCATGTTCAAGCCAAAGCACTTTGCTGCTTTCCAAACCCAGCAGCAAAAATCAAACCAAGGCAGGTTTAATCCATCCAGCCTGGATAAAGGGAACAGCAGTGGAGGGGTCCTGGGACACATCTCTCAGCATGAGACAGCTCTTTCCCTGCAGCCCTCCTGCAATAAAACAACCCTTCCCCCTGCCCTTCAAAAGACCTATTCCTTGTGATAATAAAAAAGCACTGATTACTATTAAAAACCCAAACGCTGCAGGAAAGCAGGGAGGGGGAGTTTATGGCCATTGACCTTTTAACTCAGGTAGGTTTATAAAGAGCTGTCTTTCTGTTGCACCACTGGGATTGTGCAGGTTTCTTGGCCATGAATGGGAGCTTTGTAGGATTCTACTGTGTGGTCATTCACAGGCAATCTGTTGGCCTTTTTAGAGACATTTAATAAAAAAAGAAAACCTATCTAAAATACGGGAGGAGGGGGGTAAGCTGAGTATCAGCTAGCGGCCCAATCAATGAGCGAATGTGTTTGGGTCTTCTCCCGGAAGAGAAAGCTTGTTTTAGGAATTTAGCCTGGCACTCACGGGGGTTCTGTTTGTATGGCCCTTTCATTTGAAAAAAATACAGGCAGGCAAGTAAGAAGAGATGTCTTGGAGCAGGCATGGGGAGAAGAGACAGGGAGGGAAGGGAAAGGGGAACCAAAGGGGGAAAAAAAAGGACAACTGTTAGAACTGAGAAGAGGGTAACAGTAAAGATGAAGGCAGAACCATAAGTATGTTCTCATTCTGTGGGCACCACACAATTCTCCATCTGGTGGAAAGTTGCTGCCTGAGATGGAGGAGTTTCCCCCAGGTTTTGGAGAACCTGGGTCCATGTGTGGTGGTGCACGATGGTGTACCGAGGTAACAACAGCTTAGGCTGAACAGCCAGACACCAAAACTCCATCAACCAACAGGCTTCATCAGGAATGGCAGGATGGGGAGTAAAATCTGGGGTTTTTTTGCTGAATGTATAAGGACAAAGCACAGTGGGGCACTGTGCTTTCCCTTTCAAGTTGCTGCTATGAAAAAGTAAAACAACTCCCCCCATTTTTGAATGGACAGGGAAAACTGCTCTCATGTAGCACAGTAAACCATGCTGAGCTCCTTAAATGACAACAGCAAGGTAAGTGCCAGGCTCAACCATTAGCTAAGCTCATTTTCTCCATGTGTGTGTGCTTTTATACATATATAATATGGATATATAAATCTTTACCTAACTCATCAAAATGTTGGTCTGTGTAATTTTCACCTTGCAACACGCAGCTGGTGGAATCCTCTGCATCACCCTGTATTGATCAAAAAAGGCTCTCAACTGTGCTGTCCTGTCTCTGCTGGTAGCCCTTGCTATCTATAATCTACCAGCCTTTCCTCATCAAGAAAATTAAAGAGTTAATCTGTGAATAGTTACTAAGAACATTTAAGGATAAAATAAGTATGTAGCCTGGGGATAAGAAATGTTCACTGTTCTTCAGTGGGGCTCTCAAAGAGCTTAAAGAAAATATCTCCCACCAGCTGGTCTACGAAGTGTGTGACTTGCACATCTGTAAGCCTGGAAAATCAACAACCATATATGATGTTAAGATTTGCCAGCCAGAACCCACAAGTCATATACAGAGACCTTTGCTCTGTCCTTGCTAAGTTGAGGACTGGACTTCAGTTGTGACTGGCTGGAGGAAAAAAACATTGCCTTGGGAAGGAGAACTTTCCATTAGCATAAAGCCAAAAGCATCAGCCAGCGAACCAGCTGGACGTGCCTTCGCTCCAGGGCACTTCAGGGGCAAGAAGGAGGGGACATGGGGGTGTCCCACAACACATGTAGACAGTCCCTAAATTAGAACAGCCCCTGAGCTGGCCAACAAGTGGTGGAGAGCCTGGGCTAGAGATTAGTAGCTGTGAGGTCTCTGTACCCACAGTATTGAGAAAGTGATGCCTGCTTTGGGAAAGCGATGGCTCTTCATCCCTGAGGAGGAACAGCAGGGAGATGAAGTCAGATCCTCTGGGTCCTGCTGCATTTCTAGGCCTGGGGCTGTGTCCCCTTCCTGAAATGCTTAAATTCCTAGATATTCATGGGGGAAATGCTGGGGTGTCTTTTTCAGGGTTTCTGTGGAGCTGAACCTGAGGCCAAAGCAAACTGGGGTTTGCTATCAAAGACTCCATTGAAGGCTGAGGCAGGCAGAGCACACAGCTGCAGGGCACAGATGCTGAAGTGAGGGGGCCTTCCCAGTCTGTGGATCTGTAGGATAACAAAGTACTGGGAGGGAGGATGGGGGTGTGGAGAAGGATGGAGAGGTTGCCACCAAAAGTGTGGAAATTGCACAGATTCGGAGTTTCCACTCCGAAGTTCTTATAAGGTGCGAAATTTGGCAGAGCTTTGTGGCTCCCATGGTAACCTGAGGAGGTTGGAGCCAGGATGTCTGGGGAGAAAGATGGCAGTGGTGTGTTTTAGAGTCCTGGTAGCTGTCCCCTGGTTCGTGAACTCGGAGTCTCTGGCATGATGCAGCACATGGGGAAACACCACAGACCCTGCCAAGACTGTCTGCTCCCAGTCATGGATGGTTCAGCCCTGGGTGCCATGCTGCCTTCAGCATCACCTTTTAGCCCTGCTCACAGAGTTCACCAGCAGAAACACCTCTGTGACCGGCCAGCAGCTTCTGACAGCTGCACATGGACACACGGAGGTCAGCACTTCATTCCTCTCCCGGCTGCCTGGCCTGGGCAGCAAAGCAGCAGGACAAAAGCAGAGGTGGGTGGTTTAGGATATCAAAGCCCTCCTCCTCTCCTGCTTAGATAATGGCTCTGAAACTCATGTCCATCAAATATTCATCTAAATATCCCAGATTTCCACGTGCAGAATCTGCCCTGACCCTCCAGCCAAGAACTCTACCCCCAGAGGAAGGGAAGAGAGAGAGATGTGCACAAGAGGTAGGAACAAGGTCCTGACAGGTCGATGTGCCGGGCTGCAAGGATAATAATCAAAGCAACAGGGATCTCTGGAGGAAGGGAGCTCAGCAGGATGATCCCTTCTGCAGTCACAGGCTGCAGGCACCAGGCGGTCACATCTCTGCCATGAAAACTGAACAAGCTCTTCTGGCTTTTCCCCTTCTCCCAAAAAAACCCAAAAACCTTTCAAAAAAGAGGAGACTGTACTTGACCTTGAACAGGAAGAACAGGCTGGCCAGGACACAAGAACATATCCTGCACTAATGATCCATCGAGTGCTGGATGTGCTGTCCAGGGTCTCAAGGCAGGGGTGCTGCTCAGAGAATACCAACATGTGCTGTGCTGTAAGGGGAGCTCAGGGTCCTCTTCTCCAGCACCTTCTGGAGTTTATGTCTTTATAAAGCACAATCAGACAGCTGTTTCTGAATGGCCAGGACACTGAGACAGTTGTTGTTACAGACAGTGTGAGGTGTGGCCTTGAGGAACTGTGCCCAGGGAAAGTCATGGATGTCCCTGCTCTCCTCAGCCCTGACGTGACGGGACAGACCTGGAAACAGAAACACCCTCTCCATTTGTACTGAAGCTTGGAAAATGCTCCTGCTGCCTGAAGAGCAATCCCTGAGGGCTCTTATCCTGCTCTCCTAACAGCAGTGACCCTGCCCAGGTCTCAGCCCTGTGTCTTGTCCTGAAGCTGGCTGGGTGGTGAGAGGGGTCTGTGCTGTGCAGACAAGCTCAGGCTGGCCTGGGGAAGGGACAGAGGGGCTCACATTGCTGGGACACACAGAGCACACTTTGGGACAGAGTACAGCCCAGGCTGTGGCTCACCCCAGAGCTTGGCCAGCCCAGTGAAAGCTGGAAAGAGCCCTGGGATGACAGAAGGAGTTCTCAACTCTTCCTCTGACTACAGCTCTGGTGAGTCAGGTTGTGTTTGCATAAACTGGACCTGGTTGCTAGCTGCAGGTTTTCCTGCCCATAACCACCATGCCTTTAAAGACTTTCAGCTGTGCCATAATAGAAATTATTGTGGTGACTCCATCTCTGCCTTACTGCAGACACATTCTGGATGGAGCAGTGTGTGATAACGCTAAGGGAATAAGATTATTTGGGCAATTTTTCTTCTTATGACAGCGCTTGAATTATGAGAGATTCCAGTAAGAGCAATTACTGGCAGAATGGACATGGAAAGGGTGATTTTTTTTCAAGCAAATATTGGAGAGGGTGTTTGGAGTGAGGGATTGAGAAAGAAATTTGACCTGTGTCCCATCAGAGCAAGCAATGCAGCTTTGTCACCACAGAGGTCCTACAGTTCAAAACCTGGGGAGGGAAGGCGTTCAAGAAGTCCTATCAGATAAACACACACTGTGCAGAAAGCTGTGTTTTCTTCTCAAGCAATGGGCAAGAAAAAAGGCAAAATACTTCAGCAACCCACAGGCTGACAGGTTCCTCCCCATTTCATTTGGGTGAAGGGAAGATATTGGCCAACGTGGCTTATCCAAACTGTGGGTGTGCCAGGCTGTCCTGAAGTTCTGCTCTCATTCACAGCCTGACTCATCCTGGAAGAGCTTGTTGGGTGGAAAGTGCCCCCTCTGCAACCCCCGAGGCAGAGCCAAGAGTTACAGGAGCCTTTGGGTAAACCCGTGGCAGGGACTTTATGGAAGAATCCTTGACCTTCAAAATCTGCATTTGCCTCAAGACAGAAAGCCTCCTTCCACCCTGCCTCACTCACATCTTGCCTTTCCCACACAGTGAAGGTCAGAAGATATGCCATATACCCCTCCCTCCCCATCAGAGCTGCAAGACTTGCTTTAGGCTCAAATTTTCTTATGCAGCTCAGATTCACCTGCCAGCCCTCCCCTGGGACAAATGACAATCTCTCCAGAGCCCAGCAGTGGCACAGGCTGGCACCTCACCCGCTTACAGTAGGGAAGCACAACTGCCAGAGGACTGAGCACTGGGAAAAGAAGGACTGCCTTGGAGGGGAAAAAAATATAAAAAGACCTGTTGGACATTTATGGCTTTTGGAAAAGAAATGTCAGAGCAACAAAAGAAAATCCAGATGTGCTGCATTCGCATGGTATCAGGCTAATTGGAGACAGCCCCACCTGATTTCTAGCAGCTTAGCATTTCTCTTGCAGTTTATTGACTCAGGATTTTCTCATTATTGGCTCATCTTTAGGAGAAAATACTATTCTTGCTTGGCATTTGATTTTCTTTCAAAAATACTGTTTTTATCGCTATTCTTTCAGCAAGTTTTCCTAAGAAGAAACTGGAGGCCTTTAAGCTCAGCTGGAGTTTTGCCACGGTCTTCTGCAAGGACTCAATCTTGCTGCAACCTAAGGGGCTGAGAGCAGGGCTGAAGGCAGCAGCGTCTCTCTCTGCAGGTGCTCTCCTCCACTGCAGCAGCTGTGATTAGAGCAGTGCAGAGCCACTGTCACACTTACACCAGGCATTTGTGTCTGTCAGGAGAGGGCAGGAGGGGTACTGGACCTCAAAGGCAGGCACGGGGTGCAGGATTAATCTGAAAACCCTCCTTGTAAAGGGCAGCAGAGAGAGAAAAGCCACTCTAGGATGGGGAGCTCACCAAACAGGCACATGTGCCTTTCCCTGCTCATGCATCTCCTAATAGAAATCTTTGGATTCCCAGTTTGTTTTAATGAGGTGGGTCCAGAGAGGCTTCCATTAAGAACCAACAGCCAGTACACTCTGCAGCTGTCTGCCCCAGTGGGGATCTAAACCCTTCCCAGTTAAACTCAGACACCCACACCTGGCAGGTCAAGGGATGCTGAGCTACAACAGCTGCTTTGTCAGTCAGCAAAAGCATTTTTTTCAAACTGCTTTTTGAACAAAACCCGTGTCCCTGCTGCCCCTGGGGCTGTCACACCGGGCAGGGCTTGGCCCCATGGAGACAGCAAACTTGCTGCTGAGCTGAGCCAGAGGAAGGCACATGCATGCAAAGCCCGTGATTCCTCTCATTCCTGTAGCCTGCTTTCCCTCGCTCAGCATAACCCAGCCCAGCTTCCTGCCTGTGCAGCGCCGAGGAAAGCTCATATCCAGCAGGACAAACCTGGAGTGGAGGGGGTTTCAAGCAGCCCCAGCACAAGCTGAGGAAATGGAATGAATTTCAGACATTTCTGGAATTTCAGCTGTGCCCTGCCATAGGTGCTCAGTACTAGGGGCTGGCAGGAAGGAAGCTGACAGCCCAGCACAGGGAGAAACAGAAGTGGAAAGGCCAAGGGCAGGCTGGTTCCATCCCAGAGCCAGCTGTAGCCTCCTGCCCATCTTGCTGCCACCCTGCCATCACCTCTGGGCTTCTGCCAGGTCCCTCTGAAACACTGAAAAGGGAGCAAGAGACAATCTTTGTCCCTGGCTGATAACTCAGCATTTCCCAGAGCCCTCCCCACAGCCAAGCTTTAAATCTTGCACTCGGGGCTATCAGAGCCCAAGGCAGATGCCGGCTGGGAGCCTGCCCTGGCAGACTGGAGCTGCCTGTGTGTGTGACAGCAGGGGTGAAAGCTTGGTGGCCCATCGCAGGAGATATTTCTCTAAGGGGTGGAACAGGCATTTAAAAAAAAAAAAAAAGAAAGAAAAATTAGATCAGTCCTCTTCGAGATTTTCAGTGGTGTAATAAAAGTCCCTGTGTCCTGGATGCCAGGGAGGTCTGGGGGCGGGGGGGAAGAGAGGGTGAAACTGAGTTAAATGGGCCTTTCAGAAGCAAAGAGAGCACTTAATCTTCTCCAGCCCACTGAGTGCAGATGCTGTTGAAGCCTCCCTGCCATGATAGCCAGCAGAGCTCACCCATATTGTCTTTTGACAGACCCGGGAGAGGGCTGAGCTGGCGGAGAGGAGCGGGGCAGGAGGGGAAGGGTGTGTGCTGGCTGGAGAAACAGCCACCAGTTTATGCAAGCAGGCTGAAACCAGGAGCCACGGCGTGTCCAGGAGCACTGGGATGGCGTGTACCTCACCGCGGGATGAAACACAGCATTTATTTCAGCTCTCGTGTGCTTCTGTGACAGCTTCACCCTCCCTGTGGGAGGCACCTGCAGTTGCAAGGTGGGGTGGGGTGGTGGGAAGAGCATCAGGTTGTGAGTTGAAAGCATCTGAAAATCACCCTCACACGTGGTCACCGATGATGCCAGAAGGGAACCCAAGCCGGGAAGGTGGATCGGGGTACATCTGGGAGAAACAGGCAGATGTTTCTGTCCATGTTCACTTAAAATAGCACTGGAGGCAGCTCCAGCTTTCTACAGGACAGAGAACACAGGTGGGCAGAGCAGCCCTTACCTGAGCCTGCCCCTGGGCTACATAGGAACAGACTCATCAGGTGCCTCTTCCTTTTGTGTGAGGATTTAGGTGACAGGCGAGGGAAGAGGATTTTTGTCAGGCTGCTGCTGTACAGCCCGAGAACATCGTGCTGAAGTGCTGTGCAGATGAGGAGGGTAATAGGAATAGCTAAAAATAAAAGTCTTCGGATTCTAAGAGCTTAAAGGAAAGATATTTTTAAAACGCTTAGCAGCTGCAGCTGGGGGTCAGCAATGCTGCCTACCTGAGGCCCTGTGAACTAAGAACGTTAATTGAACCTCCTGGGTATGTAAGCCTCTTATCTACTTACACACAGTGCTTTATCGGGGAGGGAAAAAAAAAGAGATTATTAGCTACTTTTAATGAACAGCAGTAGGATGTGCGTGTTCACTGCTCTTTGCTGGAAGACGCTTCCCTCTCTCTCTGTTTTCCTTTATAACAATTCGGTTTTTAGCATACGAGGCAGGACTTCAAAAGGGGCGTCGGTGTCAGAGGAAGGGAGATGGTTCCTATTCATCTATTCGGGGCTGAAGGTGTCCTCAAAGCTTCTGCTCTGCTCCTTATTCCTACAGGTGCTTCTCAGTTTCTCAGATCTGAAAACCCAAAGGTGTGGGGCTCTCCCTGCCTTGCTGAAGTGATTCCCTGTTTAGCAAGGCAGCATTTGAAGCTGCTCTGCTTGGCACCTCTGTCTGGGGTGCACAGACAAGTGTGCACGACCCAGAGCTCCTGGGGAGCACTGGGACCTCGAAGACAGCAGGGGGAGGTGGAGGTTACACTTGGGGCGATGAAAATGCAACTCTCAGGCCGTGGAAGAGCCTCTGTAAAGCCCAGGGGTTTATGCTGGAGGACAGCTGGTCTGGGCTGTGCTTGTGGCTTGGGGGTTAGGCTTGTGGCTGGGAGTTACCCACAGCTGTGCTCTGTTTTTAGGGAGCAAAGGAGACAAACCCATTTGAAATCAGCACCACGCTGGTGCCACCCCCAGCTGCCCTCTGCCCCCTGCCACCAGCAGAGTGGGGGGACATGCTGGCTCACAGGTCCCAAGGGCCAGGAGAAGGAAGCTGATACAGAAGAGCCTGTCTGCAGGAGCAGGAGATTACACCCTCGGCATGGAGTTTTTTCCCAAGGCAGACTGACTCCAGCAAGGGGCTCGAGGGAACCCTGCCCTCCCTCCTGTCGCCAGCCCTGCCTGTCACCCTGCCACTGCTGTGCCTCCCAACGTGATTCCTGCTCTGGGTGTCCTCCTGATCTGAGGGTGACTTCCACCAGCTGCTGCCTTTTTCTTTCCTGTCTCAGAGAGCTGTGTTTGCTTTTCAGAGTCCCTTTCCTGATTGTTTCGAAAGACAGATGCCCTCTGCCCCCGCTCCCTTTAAAAGCCATGGCTTTTCTTGCTTCTAGTGGGCTGTAAACATCTTTCCTGTTACAAACGTGCCCTTTCAGTTACTCTCTGGCTCTAAGCAGTGTTGTTTTTCTCTTTGTAAGCTGATTCTTGTTTATTACCCTCTTATCCATAAGCTGCTAAGGCAGGCAAGCAGAGATGGGGTAATTTCCCCTCTTCTGAGCTACACTTCCTAACTAAATTACACCTGGATCCACCACTAACCTTAAGGATGCTGTTCTTGAGAGAGGATTCAGGCCAGGAGAGTGCTGCAGGGCTTTCTTCTTGCCCTCCTGTTGTGTCTGTACCTGGAGGCTGTTGGGAACTTCAGCCTTGGGAAGCCCACAGTGGTGTGTGGCTTGGCCCAAATGATTTCTAGATCAGCAGGTCCCCAAGCAGGGTTTTATAATTCTCCCTCCTCACATCCAGACTGAGTCCAAGGAACCGGTCAGTCCCTCTCCCTGCAGGAACCAAGCACACCATAAAGATGGAGCTCGAGGCAGGGGCAGGCACCGTGCAGCTCTGGTTCCCTGCCCTGATCCTGCCCTAAGAGGCTGATTCTTCTCCAAATGTTTCCAGAATTTTTCAGCTGCAGTCTCAGCTTGAGGTTTCAAAACTGCCTCCCCCACTGCACCTGAGGGCTCATCTCACATCTTCCTTGTACAACTCATTTCATGTCCCAGCTTAGCTGCTTCTGCCCATAGGAAGCAGAGGGTGGGGGAAAACAACCCTGTAATTGAGAATCTCAAAGTGGTTTGCAGAGCTCTTCTCTCCCCACTGTGATGCTGCTTGTTCTGGCGGTGGGAAAACTGAGTCAGGGAGCAGTGATGGGGTCATGTGTATTTCAGGCATCAAGTGCCTGGGAGAACCAGAGCAGAACCAGTTTGCAGGATCCCCAGTGCACGGCCCACTCTTCCCACTTCTCTGCTTCACCCCACTAACCAGCCCCCACAGAATAAAACAGGCTGTGGTTGCTTTGTACTGGAGACCAGCAGTGCCAGCCCCCGGGGATGGTGACGATGGTTCAGGTGGGGGGGGCACAAAGTGGAGAGGGAGCTCTTAAAATGCTGCAGGGCTTGGCATGAGGCAAAGAAATGCAGCAGGGAGAAGGCTCTCTTCCAAACTTATATNAAAAAAAAACAAACCCCAAAAGCTGGAGCTAAAAAGGCAGCTTGAGGAATGAAGCTGCTGGAGTTTTCCGAGAAGGCTCCCAAGATGCACAATGGGAACATCTGTACCTCGGCTGGCGCCTTGGAAGGGTCTCAGGCCGCAGAGTGGGGCTGGCGTCAGCCGGCTGCAGCCCTGCCTTGATGCCTCCCTCTCCCCAAAGCTCTGCCCTGGCTCCTCCTGCTGCCCCTCTTGCCTCGCAGAGAGCCGTCAATCCCCTCTCCCACCTCTCCTCCTTCGCCACGGGCTCTGCGGGTTTTGAGCAGCCCAGTGTCCCGCAGCAGGAGCAGGGGAGAAGGAGGTTTGGCCCTGGGAACAACCGTGCTCTGTGCTGCCTGTGAAAGGCAGTTTCATAAGGCTCTTGCTCAAAATGTCCCGTTATTTGGGACCTGCCTGAGCTGCCCCGCTCTGGGGATGGAGACACAGCCCAAAGTGGGGCACACACGCAGTGCCTTGGCTTTGGCAGTGGTGTTCTCCTGCTTTGGGGGGTGCAGGCAGTCAGGGTTGACCCCAATCCTGCCTGGTAAGGCTGGTGGGGGGCTGGGGGTGCAGTCAGTCCCTCTGCCTTCGTGCCCTGTGGCTGCTCCTGGTGAGGGAGTAAGTGCCCAGAACCCTTGCTGGAGGCTGGCAGAGCCCCATAAGCTCCCAGTGCAGCAATTCCGATGAACAGAACTTTTGGGAAGTGAAATGGGTCCCTTGGGCCTGAGATGATGAGAGGCAAGTCCAAGGGGAAAACTCCCTCCCCTTAAATTCCCATCAGCTGCTCCATCTTTTTGTCTGCCCACAACCACTGCCCCTGTCCCCTCCTGGTGGTCCCCTCCAAGCTCAGCCCTTGCCTGGGGCCAGAAAAGAAGGTTTGAGAGGAGGCAGAGCCCACCTGAGACTTGGTTCTCTGCAGGAAATTTTCCCTCCTGAGTGAGAAATAAAGGTGGAAAATGCACAGATGTGCAGTGCAGCACAGGACACAAAGCACTTCCCTCACAGGGGGTACCCTGAGCTGACACAAAAGTAAATTATGGGGATGACAGGGGTGTGTAGCTTTACTGAGGTGTTTTCCCTGACACTGGACATGAGTGCAAAATGTGGGGTTTTATTTGCAGGGTTGGAGGCAGTGAGGTGTCAGGTCTCCAGGAGAAAGGATGAAGGTTTCTGAGGGTGGGATTCACCTGGGAGGAGGGTGCCATTCCCAGACATGGCACGAACCTGCATCTGTCTAAGGCAGGAACATCATTTGATTGTTGGAGGGCAGCCCCCACAGAGGAGCCTGGGACTGAATTCCCAGTTTCATGGCTTGGTTTGGTCAAGCTTTCCTCCACTAAGGGAGCCCTAAAAGATCAAAAGGAGGCTCTGTAGGCAGTTGTTTTGTTCATGTGCTCATTCTCTACATTCATCCCCAGAACGAGAGATGCTAAGGAGGCCTCTGAGTGCTGTTTTGCCCTGTTTTTGTAGCAGCCAGTGATGCCAGAGGCCAAGAGGACCATTCCTGCCTCCTGCTGACATTAGCACCTCAAGACTCCTTGGCAAGGTGTCTCCCTCCAGGACATTTAGGCTGCTGAAGCTGAAGGCAAACAAAATTTCTTCTCTGTCATTTCCAGCTTGATCTGCTCAGTATAAAAAAACCCTTAACCCTAAAAACCAAATATATAAAAACCAACAAGAACTTGGCACAGTTCCTGGCCTTTGTAGCTCCGACCCTGATGTCTGGATGGCTCTGCAGGACCTGGAGCAGTGTGAGTCCCTGTGTATGGACAGCACTCAGGGTTTGCCTGGGACAGGGCAGAGATGAGATGAGAAACCATTCCTGAAGAAAAACTTTCACCTTAAACTGCACATTAATGCCATCTTAAAATGACAACTGCTGCTCTGTGTAGCTCTGGCTTTGATCCTTTTCATCACTCTGCTATTTTAAGAGACCAGAAGATTAAGGGGGACTCTGGCATGTCCCACAGTGCCAGCACAGAGTGACCTTGTGTGACTTGGCCCCTGGAAGTTGCCCCTCATGGCTGGGATCCCCATCTTACAAAGCCAGGAGTGGTTTTCAGTAAAAGGGAAAAATCTCCATCCTGGCCAGGCAAAGACCAAATGCAAACAGCCCCCAGTGCAGCCCTGGAGCATCTCTGGCTGTTCCTGCCCTGGGCCCATGGGTGGTCCTGTATCCACAGGATGCCCCAAATCCCTGTCCCACCACATCCTCCTGCCCATGGCAGGGCTCTTCCCTAACAGACACAGCCAACATTACTTTATGCCCCTGCTTAATGAATTCCTATCCTCTGAGTAACACTAATGGCTGTTAGCTTGTCTTCCTCCTCTTTCCCCCCCGTCTGGTGCTCAGGAACTACAGCTGTACGTGCTTTTTGGTGACAGCTAATGGGTGGTTAGTCGCTATTTTACTCAAATGCATTCACCATGGAATTGCCTCTCTGTCCATTTTCTCCTCCTGTTTTGCGGCTGTCACCGTCATAGCAGTAGGAATTTAAAATACTAATGGGTTCAGGAGGATCAGGGATGTGGGAGAGAGGCCAGAGCTTGCTGTGCGTTATCGGACCTCAAAGACCCCAAAACATGAGGGGATTTAACTGAGAGATCTAAGTGGCCTTCATGCTGCTTTCCTGCTTTTGAGCTTCCTAAATACACCCTGGGAAGCTGGGGCAGAGCCGAGCNTCAGGAACCAGCAGCCCGAGGGCACCATCTAGTGAACAGCCGGGACTGCAAAAGCCTGAAACGGGCAGAAATTGAGTGAAAATTGGAACTGGGGGCTCCCCAGCGGTCAGCTCGGGGGACTGGGGAGTCACGCTTTGTGCTTTCCCTCTACTCTTGTTATTTTTTAACTTTCTCCATCAGGTTCCCCCAGAGAAGAGCCTTCAGCACGCTGCAGCCTTTGTGGCAGGGATGTTGGCCTGGAGCACGCCACGCTCACTGCTCTGCCCTGCCCGGCGGCATTGGAAAGATGGCAGAATTATGTTTTCTTGTTTGGGGGGAGGAAAAAAACCCGGGATTATTTCTAATGCCTTGTGAGGGGATGCAGGTGTGCAGGAGTGGAGTGGGGCAGGCAGCTCTGCTGTGGGGCAGGTCTGAGCTGGAGGCATGGGCTGTTCTTCCAGCTGAGATGGAAGCTCCCTTTTTAAGTGGAAGAATTCAAAAAGCCACACAAGTGCTCCAACATCTCCCCATCACCCCCAGGGTGAGCCAAGAGGGCAAAAGCAGAGCCTGAAAGACCACAGGCTTGGTGCAGAGCTTCAAGGTCCCTGCAATGATGCAGCAGATGGGGATGAAGGAAACACCACACCAAACTGCTGCTGTCCCCAGTGCCAGTGGGCTGAGCTGGTCCCCTCCCCACATTACCTTACTGGGAACTGCACACCGTGCCAGGAGAAAGCTGTCCTATAACCTGCTGTTGCTCAAGGAAGAGGGGTTTCTGCAGCCCAAAAGCAATTCTGTTCCTTGATTATCTCCTGCCATTGTTGCCAGCCTGACTCCTTCTACGTGTCCCTGTTCCCACTGATTCCAGGGCCAACCCCAGTCCCGCCATCCATAAGATCAGTGGTTATTTTGTCACCTGGCTTGCAGAGAGGCTGTGGTTAAGGCATGGGCTTATGCATTCAACCCCACTGTCCTTGGAGCCTTTTTCTCTGGAGGAGAGAATCCCCGGGTGGTGACAAGGAGAGGTGACATCCCCAAGCAGAACCACAGCAGTGACCAGCCCCTCAGCTCCTCCTTTACCTGGCAGTGCTGGAGAACACCCCACATTCCCCCAGTGCTGCTCCCCACAAGTCCCTCCTGATCTAAAGCTGGCCCCTTCAGCAGTTCGTGGCCCCCAGGACGTGTTGGCACCCAGCCCCAGCTCACACCGTGAGCGCAGGGCTGTGGGGTGCCCGTGGTGGGGTGAGCCATTCTGGGGCTGGCTGCCTGCACAGACAGTGCAGGGGGTTTATCCCTGGGGGCTTCTTTGTGTTTCGCCTGCAGCAACCCTCCCCACACACCCAAAGCATCCGTGGAGCAGGGACTGAGGTGTACAGGGGTGCTCAGGTCAGGCCACCCCACCCGTCCAGCTCGCCCTTTGCAGCCCCCTTCGGGTCCAGCTCCCCGGGGAGGGTGGAGCTGCCGGGAATTGCGCCTTTCCCTCTCGTATGCACACAGTCACGATGGTTAGTTAAGTGGCTTGTTTTTCATTAGGAAAAGCCTGTTGCTAGGCCACCCTGTTCCCCGGCGTTGGTCGGGAAGGGGCTTTGCAGCCAATCCGGGAGGCTGCGCTGGGGTTTGCACACGCACACATCACGCACACCCCTCCTGCAGCCCAGGTGCTAAGCGGCTGCCAGATGTGCCCATTCATTTCCACATCGCACCTACCCGCTTCTTCCGGCCAAGCCGCTCATTAAGGCTCCTGAGATTTTAATTTGGAGTTGGCTGCGAGTTTTCTGCCTTCTAATTTACCCTCGGCGGGGTAGAGGAGAGGGGTGGCTGGGGGTGCTGGTG
>VXAC01006556.1:923075-1040641 GCA_013399225.1 Rhipidura dahli | reverse complement strand
TGCTGGTGGGGCGGGGGTGCAGGGGAGATGGGCCCTCCCTGTGCTGTGACTGGTTTGGTCTCCGGTGAAATGCCCACGTGAAGCCTCTGCTCTCTGACTGCAAACAGGGTGAATCGTCCCTCTGTGTCCCCACAGCGAGGGGACATACTGCCTCAGGTTAGGGGCTGTCATTAGGTACCAGCATCCCTCCACCCTAAGACATTCATGTTGTGATTTTTAGGGATGTCCTGTCCAGCACCAGCTGGTGGTGGGTTCCTTCCAGCTCTGTGATTCTGTGATTTGGGGTTTACATGGCATTTCAGCCCTAGGTACAGTGATAAGCAGAGCCAGCAGCAAAGCAAGCCAGGTGTTTGATATGGGGATGCTGCTCCCAGCTGTTCTCCCCATGAAAACAGCCCCCAGTAGCTGGCAAAGGTGCTGGACCATGGTCAGGCACTGGAGTTGCAGGGCAGGAGGCTCAGACATGTCCCTGGGCACAGGGCTCCTGGTACAGCTGCTGTTCTGCCATGGTGCTGTTCCAAGTGCCCTACGGGTGTCTGACACACACACCCAGCTCCAGAATCTCTGGTGCATGCACAAGGGAGGAAGCCAGCAGAGCCCAGGATGTGGGCAGGATGGAGCCTTTCACAGCTGCAAAGCCCTCACCATGGCAGGAAAGGAAAGGACATACGAACATGTAGGAAAAGGTGGACAACCCACACAAGCCTCAGTTTTTGAGTGCCCCCCCATGAAAACCCCTGTGTAGAAGGAGGAAAGCTCAATAAAAGCACGAGAAAGCATTGAATTGTGCCTGCTGCTCAAGGAGAAGCTGTTGCTAGACAGAAGTAAAAGCCGTCACCATCGGCTCCCATTGGCTCAGCCCCACTCCAATGACAGCCTTATCGGTTACCTGCACTCGCAGCTGGCTGGAAAAAAAACTCATTTGACAATGTTTTCCCTCTGATAAAAAAGCCCAGTGCTGGATTCATGGGTTTGGGTTAATCATTGTTCAGGGGTTGTTGAGATAACAGCTGAGTTTTCTGCAGATTCTTCAATTATCATGAAATTTAGCGTAAATGGTGAGCCAGCCCAGCTCTCCTTCTCCCGCCTAAAGATGCTCAGCCTCCTGACACGAGCTCCAGCAGGCTGCTCCTGAGATGAGCCGGAGCGTGTGATGAGCTGGAGTTTGCTCAGCCATGGCAACTCCGAGCTGGCATGGAGGTGAATATTCACAAACACCTGTGAAAATCCCGATTAGCTCTCCGAGGGTGAAAATGAGGTGAATGTTGCCATTTGGATTATTCAGAGCAAACACTGTTGGCAGGGAGCGGATTGCTGCCACCTCCAATCATCCCTGTGGGCTTTGCTCAGCAGCAGCCCTGTTTTGGGGGGCTGCAGTGCACAGTGTTGGGGTTTTCCAAGCCCTCCAAATCTGATGCAAATAGGGATTTACCCTCAAATTTGTTTCTCACCTTCCCAGAGAGTTGGAGATCATGGCATAGAAGCAAAGCTTGCAGGGCACGTCAGCATCAAAGAGCAGCTGGCCTTTGGCTGCCTCTCTGCCGCAACCTTTGCCTCCAAAGCAGGGTGGGTGTTTCAGCAGAAGGGTTAAATCACTGGACAGCCAAGATTTTGGAAATGCTTTTTTTTTTTTCCTTAATTATGCCTTATGCTGACGGCAAGGCAGGCTGAGTCACAGCCTGATAAAGCCTTCTCCAGGTTCATCCCAACACACCTGTGTCTCACACCGACCATCACAGGGCTTAGCGCGAGGCAGTGAGACAGGGGAGCTGGAGGGGCAACAGGTTGGGGCTCAGGTGGATAAATAATTTGGGAACCACAGGGTGCCCCGTACACCCCCAGGGGATGTGGTGACATGAGCCAGGTTATATGGCTGTGAGCAAAGCTCTGCTGTGTCCTTCCTCTGGCTCTGCTGTCCCAGGAGCGAAGACAGCACTGCTGCATCACCTTTGGAATGCCACCATCTACTGACAGTGGGATGTAGAGCTTTCACCTTTCCCACAGCTTCGCTTCCCTCCTGCCACCCTGGGGGAGGTAGAGGTGGCAGAGAGGAGGAAACAGACCTGCACCAGCTGTGCTCCTGCTGCACCCCTCTGCGTGCCCCAAGGGGTTCAAGTGCCCGCCCTGCCCCGCCAGGTCCTGCTGACACTGCACAGTTCAGCTGAGCTGCACCCTGAGGCTGGCACAGAGAGGGTGGTGCTGGCCCTGTTTTACAGCTTGCTGTGTCAGGAACACACCTGGGACAAACTGGAACAAGCAGGATTTAAAGGCCTACCATGGGGCCATGTTTCCTTTCCTGTCCAGACCACAAGCCCACGGCAGAGCCCAGGCTATTGCATCTACTGAAGGATGGTTTTGTTTGGGCCACTGTGAGGACAAAGAGTTTTAGATGTGCCTGACACTTTTCAAAGCATTTCTGAGCTGCTCCTGGCTTCCTCTGCCAGGCAGGGAGGAGTTAAGATGGGAAGTGCAAGATGTGTCTGGTAATGGCACTGATGTGTGCGTCAGGTGTGCCTACGTCACCCGGCTGCCTTGGCCGCTTTCCAAGGCTGGGGCTGAGCTCTCCTTACCATCCACCAGCTGCTGGGAAAAGCCTGGGACAGTCTGGCCTGGCTGATGGGGTCAAAGACTCCATTCTAGTGCTGGCTGTTGTACCCCACCATGCTGCATGAGGCTCCCCAAAGTCCCCAAGGTGCGGGCAGCCCTCCAGCCCCCTCTGCCACCTCCCATCTCACAGCCCAGGCAGTGAAAGGCTAAAGGGCTGCCCCCCAGGGCTGCCCTTGAGGCACATGGCAAAAAAAAAAAAATCAATTTTCTATAACCACGGCTGGTCAGTTCCCTGGGGAAACAGGCAACTCCCTCAACTCCCTGTGTCAAGCCCCAAACCCCTCTCTGGTGCTCACACACCCAGCTGGGGCACATCTCTGCAGCCACAGGTCACCTACACATCACCTGCAGGCAGAGTCACTGCAGATGAGCATCACCCTATCCCCACACCATGACAGCAGCCCATGCCACAGCTCACCAACATTCCCTCAGTGATCCTGCTCCCAGACCCTGGGCTCTGGCTGAGCCCATCCCCTGAGCTCCTCCTGCCTTCAGAGAGCAGAGGGGACAAGCCTGTACCCCAAGGAACTCCTTACTCCAGCCACTCAAATGCACCTTTTCCAGTTGCAGGTGGGTTTTTAAGCCCTAGAACATGGCATGGTGCTTGGGCAGCTGTTTGCCAACCTCATCCCTGCCCTCTCACTCCTGGAGAACTGCCAGATCAAATTACACAGAATATACACAAGGGCTTCAGCCAGAACAGTTTTTAATTCAGAATTGGACAATTATGTGAATAATTTATTTGAAATGAAGTGCATTCTATGCTCTTGTCCAGGCTGGACACTGATTAGACCCAAACTTTCCTCTTGAACTTCACTGTGCAGTTGGATCCCTATAAATCTATGGGGCCTGATGGGATTCTTCCAAGAATCCTCAAAGAGCTGCTGATGTCATTTGCAAAGTTGCTCAACTATTTTTGAGCAGTCTTGGGAATCCAGAGAGGTCCCAGCTGACTGAAAGCTGGCAAATGTTGCCCTGATTTTGAAGAAGGGCAAGAAGGACCCTGGAAACTACAGCCTGTTAGTCTCATTTCACTGACAGGGAAAACCATGGAAAGTATTTTTCTGGGAGGTATTGAAAAACACCTGCAGGACAATGCAGCCATGGGCCACAGCCAGCACAGCCTCATGAGGGCAAAGTCCTGCTTGTTGAACCTGATTTCCTTCCACAACAGGGTACCCACCTAGCTGATCAAGGGGCACCAGGGGATATAATCTTTCTGGACTTTTAAGTAAAGCTTTTGATACTGTCTCTCACGGTATCCTTCTGGACAAAATGCTCAGCACACAGCTTGGAGCTGAGCACTGGAACAGGCTTCCCAAGGAAATGATCACATCACAAGCCTGTCTGAGTTCAAGGTGTTTTTGGACAAAGCTCTCAGGCACACGGTGGGATTCTTTGGGTGTCCTGCGTGGGGCCAGGTGTTGGACTCAGTGATCCTGATGGATCCCTTCCAACTCAGCATATTCTGTGATTCTACAAAACAAAGGGAGGAGCAAACTGGTTGTTTACTGTTCCCAGATGGTTTGCAGCCTTTGGGCATCAGCAAAACACCTCAGTCCCTCCACAGGAAAACTTGCCCCTTGCTGTGGGGGAGGAGGACAGCCCCACAGAAGGCATGGAGGGTGTTGGCAGCCCCCATCACATGCCCACGGGGGCTCCTCCAGGCTGACACAGGACCCTGCTCATCCCCAAGTGACAGATGAACACGGTGCAGTCCCAGCCCTGATTTCTGTGTGACAGCTCCAGGCTGCAGACAGCATTCTCGGGAGATTGCTGGTGTCCGGGTGTCACCATGTCTCCATCCCTGAGCAGGGCTGGGTACTGAGCACAAGCCCCAGGGAAGGAGGTCAGCAGTCACATCCACCTTTAGCAGCTGAAGGCACCAGGATGGCCCAAAACACGAGGAGGAGACGCTGTCCCTCGTCACAGGCTGCTTGCCATCAGGTCTGTGGGCCAGTACTGGTCATCCAGGTACTGGCTGCTGTCTGCAGTGGGGTCTGTGACAGGGCTGGGGGGCCGGGGGGGCAGGCTGTGGGCCAGCTCCTTCTCCCACTGCACCTCCACCAGTCTGTACAGCTCCATGGCTGTCTGAGCATCCTCCACTGATGAGTGTCCTTTGCAGCCAACCTGAGAAAAGGGGGAAAAGCCTCATTAGATAAAAGGGGAAGCAAAAATCCCACAGGTCACGTTGTCTGCTTGCTTGGAAGGACACAAGTGCTGTGGGTCGTTTGATGTAGTCAAGGCCATACAGGTGTCTCTTCAACACTTTTTGGAGGGCACAGATCCTGTCCCTGTGATTTTACTGAGATGCTTATTGGTCAGCTTGAGAGGTCCTGGGCTCTCCTAGCTTATTTATAGCCAGGAGCACTGGGTGAACAAGGTTCATTCTCCCCATCACAGAGAACACACATGGAGGTGGGAGGACCAGGCTGACCACAGAGTTTCATGGCTACCCCAGGGTTGTTTCCCATCTCAGGGCTCCTGGTGCTTACCTGGATCTTTTTATGGAGCAGGTGCCTGGCCAAGTTCTTGAGGGACACATTGGCTCTGATGGGCAGCCCTGCCCTCTTCTTCAGCACAGGGATCTGGCTGGTGTCTCGAGTCCTGTCTTTCGGGTGGAAGTACTTCAGGGCTTGGAAGTCATTGTGGATGGCGTGTCCTACCACAATCTTGTCTTTCAAGATCTTCAGGATCTGGAAGAGTCAGAGAGGGTCACACAGACAGTGAAAGAAACAGCAATTAAGCATAAAATAAGCTATTCTGTATTAAATTCAGCTCCTTGACTTGTAGTTTTTAGGTTCCCAGAAGGAATAACCAACAAGCAAACCAACCCACTGCACAGCTCCAGAAGCTCCCCGTCCTGTGCTGTGAAAAAGCCCCCAAAAAATCCCAATTTGTGTCTGACAGATAACACAAAGACTTTTTGGATTTTTTTTTTAAATTTCTTTTTTTTTTTGCCTCACCTCTGCCTGGGCAGCCTTGAAGGGAATTGCATTCTTCATGTGCTGCTTGGTGATGCCACTCCAGCGAGTCCGGTAGTCCACGATGGGGAGCTCAGGCTGGACATACTTGTCATAGATGACATCCCCCTCGTAGTTCACCACGGAACAACGTGCCAGCTCGCTCAGCCTGCCCTGAGGACCGGTGCCCACCATCTCACAGTCGATAGCCACGTACTTGCCCGGGCGCAGGACTAGGGAGGACGTCCTCACCTTCTTGGAGCTGCTATTGCCCTGGGACAGCAGCACGGAGTGGTGCCTGGCTATGCTGTCCGGAGAGGCAGATGGAGACAGGGATGCAGGCACGATCCGTTTGGGCTTGGGGACCTTGTCACAGCGCGGTGCCGCGGTGCCATGCGCCTTGGTGATTGCGGTGAGTGCCTCCAGCCCCGCCTCGGGGGTCTGACTGCCCAGGGGCCCACGAGGGCTCAGCAGCCCCTTCTGCTCCAGCAGCGCCCGGCGCTCCATGAACCGCTGGTGCTTACGGCTCTTCTTCTTGCTGCGACCCCGCGGCGAGCTGGGACCCTTCGGGGCCTGAGCGCAGCTCCCGGCGGTGGGGCCATGGGGGCCCTGCAGGGTGGGCGCGGAGAGCTTCGTGGCGGGCAGCAGCGGGCTCATCTGCCCTTTGCCTGGTGGCATTCCTGCTGGAGCGTGTACAGGGGGGCGTGAGCGCCAGGCGGACCCCATGCCCCCCTGTCAGAGAAGGTGGCACACACCCCACGGCAAACACCCCCTGTGGGGTGACACAGGCAGAGCAAGGGAAGGGGGGGAGGGGACACGGACACACTGTCACCCCCCGCCCCCACCCTCATTGCCCGGTCCCACACCGCCCCATTCCCGGTCCCAGGGCCCTNCCCCGCGGTGTCCCCGCTGTCCCCGCTGCTGACCGCTCCCGGCGCCGCTCACACGTGTCCGGCCCGGAAGCGGCCGCGCGCACATGCCCGGGCAAGTCCCGCCGTGACCACGCCCCCCGCTTCCCCATTGGCTGCACTGGAATACTAATTTACATATGGGCGGGGCTTCGGCCGCCCCCGAGGGCTGGGTTGTTTGGGGGTTTTTTTTGGGAATTTCGGGGCTCCCCATCTGCGGCTTCCAGCCCAGCCTGGGCGATGCTCAGGGCTTCAAGCCTGTCCCGCCTCTGCCCCCGGTGGAAAGGGACCCTCCGTGGTGGTGGGTTTGGGGTGGGATGCACGCTGCGGTGCCCAGCTCCACGCCCTGCAGCGCAGCCTGGCACTGGTGTGCTGCAGTTTTCCCGTGGGTTTGCTCACCCTGTGGGCATCCCTACAGGTGGGGTGGGCTGAAGCACGGCAGCTTGGGGTTTGCATTCCCCAGGCTCTCCCAGGGTGCTCCCCAGGGTTGTCGGGGGGCAGCTCCGGCTGGGGCACGGTTGAAGGGGGGGGTTTCAGACCCGCCTCTCGTTGCTTCACTCTCAAGGCTCACAAAAGCAATGTCCGAGGTGGTCAGAAGAGGAGAAGGGCCTCAGGCAGCCCCAGCCACCAGCTTGTCCCTATGCATTCAGCATCGCTGCAGAGGCCGTGTGCCCTAGGGCAGACTGTGACTTGTTGTGGTGGGATGAGCCATACAACAACAAAATCACTAGTCTTCCACAGGGAACCAGGCACTGTGTCCATCCTCACCCCTCTGGGCCTTGCTGGGAGCAGTCCCTCTCCCTGCTACCGATGGGGCTCACAGGGATGCAGGACAAGTGTTTTCACACTCCACTGTTCTCCCTTTCCACCACTCATTAGCTTCTCTAGCCTGGTCAGAAAGGGAGGGTTTAGATTACCCTGTGATTTATCTTTGCATATTTATTTTCTGTTTTTCTTTAGGTCAGTACACCTCTTCCCTAAATCAGTTGCTCTGTGTTTTGCATCTATTGCTTCCACTCCTGCTGTTCAGCTAATTAATCTCCCTTTAATGAGAGTCATTCAAGTGTCTCACAATATCTTGCTAAGGAGTCCTGTCAGGTCTCTATGTAGAAATTTATACTATTTTCTGGTTTTTCTGGTAAAACTGTGCATTACAGCTCTTGGGGATGGTTCATTTGGTATTCCTGAGCCTCTTCACCCTGTTTTTTCTCCCCTTAAATAAGGTGTGCGCTGACCATCACCACACAAGTGTGAGCAAACTCGAGCCTTGCTGTGAGGGACATGGGCTTGCATTTCTGCTGCAGCTCTGGGTGGATAAGGAGCTGGTGTCACTGGCTGCTCTTTGCCCTCACACCCTGCATTATGATGAGAGATTCAAGTGCCTGGCTGAGAGCTTCTCCCTGGACACATTGCTGTTCCACTCGTGGGGGTGATCACTCTTGGCTTGTCCACAGCAAACCCATCCATCTTCTTTCCTTTCTTCCTGGGATGTATAGTTTGCATTCTCTTTTAGAGAGCAAAGTTTTAGCTGTACCCTCACCATTACAAAGAAACCTCAAGAGAAGAAATTATGATGTGTAGGGAGGAAGATAAAAGCTTTTTCTGGCTTTTCAAAGTGACCAGGCTTGGGAAACCAGATAGCCCAGGATGCAAGGGAACAGTGCTATCATATTTTTTCCCTACCCCATATGCAAAGATGGCAGTGAAAAAAGTCAAAATACCCTTGAAAGATAAGTCAAAATAACTTTGAAAGTGTTCTGTGGCCTCCTGTGATCCCACCGACCCCTGGGTCCTCAGTAGATGGTTCTCCCTTTGGTGAAAGCCTTGTGCTGAACAGGGATGCTACTCACCTCCCCAAGGTCCTGGGGCCATGCTGGGGATGGAGGGTTGGGCACCAGATGGTAGAAATCCTGTTTCAGATGTGGCAGATGAGCTGAGATGAAGGGAGAGCACGCCAGAGCCCAGGAGAGGTTTCTGCGGTGTTTGCACAATTTGAAATAATAACGAAATCTGTAAAACTCTGGGAAGAGCACGACTAGAATAACAGGCTAAATTTGTCAGATGAATAATTTACTAGAAGTGATTGGCTGTGCTCCAAGTGAGATGAACACCAGCCTGGTTTCAGGCTGAGCAGCCTGGGTGTCTCTGTCCTCAGCTGGGAGCCTGTCCCTCTCCTGCTATAAAAGCTGCTCCCTAGACAAGGTGCCTTTCCCCTGGTCCTCACTGCCCAAGGCTGCAGGGATTCCCGCAGAGCTCCTGGTGCCCTGCAGGAGGTGTCTGCTGTTTATTTTCGAGGTGCTGCTTTGCAGAGTGGAGGTGGTGGAAGTGGGTGTCTGTCTCTGGCTCCAGGCTCGTGGACTCGCCCATCCTCTGCCCCTCTCCATCCTCCAGCCACTCCTCTGTCCTCAGCCACGGTGCCGGGCGGATGGAAGGACAGACACATCTTGACATTTGGGATGGGAAGGGAGATGAAGTCCCAGCGCTGAGAGGAGATGGTGACTGCAGCCTCAGCGACCAATTAACATGATCATGTTTATGAATGCGGATCAGTAATTCCAGGTAAACTCCCCAAGAGCAGCGCTGCGGGCGAACAAAGCCTCCTGCCCACCCGGGAGCCTGCCAGCGGGCCCTGCCAGTGCCAGCACATTCCTGCTGTGACTCTAAACTTCTTCATTTCCTCGTGCCAGCCTGGACACGCATCATTTTGGCTCATATTACCTCGATGCCAGAGCTCCTCTTTGCAGTGTTGGTTGCACCATGTCCTCCTGGACCTCTCTGTTCCCTCCCTGCCAAGGGGGATGATAACCCAGAGAACTCAGAGATGGCAGCAAGGACCCAGCTTTGCTTCCAGGGGTGATGAGGGATCACTTCATCATCCTGGGCTCTGCAGGCTGCCTGGTGCCTGGGCATCACCCACCTGTGATTGGGGAACCTCACGAGGGCTCCCTGAGCTGCTCCCATCACTCTGAGCAGGCTTGTGGCAGGGCTGGTTTGTGCCCACCAGCATCCAGACAGAAGCTGGGAAGCTGCAGAAATAGGTTGGCGCAGTGACCAATTGCTGAACGTGATTTCCTTTACAGAAATAAAGTCTCATTGTGATGGAACACCTGGAAACACCAGCACCATCCTTGGGTGCAAGGGACCAGCTGAGGCAGCCAGTGCTGCCTGTCTGAGGTGTCACCAGTGTGAGGATGCCAGAACAGACAGGCACCAGGTCACTCCCTGGCCTTCTCCGTGATGTGTCTCAGAGCACTGCAGCCCCCTTGGTCCATAGCAGAGGCCCAGCACATGGATTCCTGTGGGACCCCTATGCTGCCATGCTGAGATCTCCATCCTGAGCCCACCTGTGCAAAACCTCCAGGACACTGTATCCCTGCTGGCTAAGGATGGGCATGGGCTGTGTGTGAGAGCACCTGCTCAGCCTTGAAGACTACTCAGTGCTGGGAAGTTGTGCTTGGGAGGCAGCAAACCTTTTCCTTTCCCTTGGAGCACCAAGAGCCACTTTATTCCTACGACATCTCCTCCAACACTCCATGGGAATTGCCTGCATCCCTCCAGCATGGGCAGATCTCCTCTTCAGCTACGTCCTGGAGGGTGTCAGTGCTCTGGGGATGCTGCCAGGGATCAGGAGGGGTGGATGCTCCCAGAGCAGGAGGTGAGGGAGGATGATGCTGCCATCCATCTCCCCCCTCGCTCCCCATTTTCTGGTTCGCCCCCAGGAGAGCAGTGAGCAATTACGGTCCACGCGGAAGCTTCATTATTGCCCTGTCGTGGCCTCGTTTGATGAGATGTTTTATTGCCAAACTTATTAAAAGTGAAACGTGCGGTTTCTGCGCAGCAATTTCCTGTCTGCAGCGATAAGCCGGGCTCTGCCTGCTGTGTAATAAACAGTTATTTTTATGTACAGCTCTGGCTGGGGTGACAAGGAAAGGAGAGGGCCTGGCTCGTGTTAATTGCGATGGTTAATGGGATCTATACTGGGAGCTACGTGTGAGGAGGTGCGTGCCCCTTCCCCTGCCGCCTTCTGTGACAGAGGTTTTGTGCTCTGCGTGTTGGCAGTGGGGACTGTGCTGTGGGGTCTCCTCCCCACAGTGCATGGCAACAAGAAGGATTAACCTGAAAGCTCCTCACCTGCCTCCTCTCAGCCCTTTGTCAAAGCCTGAGCAAACGAGGGACGTGCTGTGCACCCCGCTGGTGTGAGACCCCATCCCCTGCAAGGACTGCCCCCTGAACTCCATTGATTCCACCACTGCAGGAGGCTGGAGGGAGCTCCAAAACCTGGAAGCTTCGCTTCATCTTCCCCAGATCCTCCCATCTGCCCAAGAACCTCTCTGTCTGCAGTGGCATTTGCAGGTGATGCTGGTGGCCAAAGCCTGGAGCATCCGCCACGTCACCTCCCACCATCCCTGCTTGGATGCCCGCAGCAGACAGGTGCTGGAGAGGAGGCAGTAAATTCAGCAGCAGTAAATTCAACAGGCACACTAATGTCATAGAAAACCTGTGCCACTGCTGAGCTTGGAGCAGCAAAACTCTGATAAATTTCTGCAAAGCTGATAAATATAATTTCATTTTGTCAGAAACAAAGTGTCCTTGTTAGGTGTGCGGTCTGTATTTTGGTTTAATTACATCTTTTAAATACATTTTGAAAGGAAGCAGGTTTTTAAAATGCAAGATGTCAAAATTGCATTTACAAAAATCCTGATTGCCTTTTTTTTTTTTTTTTTTAATTTTCCAGACCTGGCCAAAGCTATTAGTTCAACTCAAGCTGAAAGTGCATAACTTTCTCCAATAAACAATTTGTCAGAAAAATTCCTCCTGGCTCTGGGAGATCCGTTTGTTATTTGTCAGCAGTCAAAGCCCTGTTGGGCATTTCCCATCTGACTTCTTTTCTTAACAGCATCTTTATTGGTCTGGGAATTAACAGCGGAAGATGTGATACTTGCTATTCATTGCAGCCATCCCAAACGCCACTCATCTCATCAGGCCATGGCTCCACAAAGCAAAAAGCCCCTCTCCTTTTTCCAATGCACCATTTTTGGGTAACCATGGGGCATTTTATCCCAGATTTCCTCCCTTCATCCTCCTGATCCTGCAGCTTGCAATGGTATCCCCAGGCTCGGAGTCACATCCCTATGTCCTGCATCCATCCCCATCCCTGCTGCCCATCTCGGCCTCTTGCTGGGCAAACGCCCTCCACTGCCAGCTCGGGCCCTCATTAATTTGTATTGCAGCGTGTGTCGCGGGCTGACGTGTAATTAGAGCTCCTGAAGCCTGTCTCATGCTGTAATTGCCATGACAGGGGCCACAGCATATCCGCTTGTTAATTAGTAAACCACAATATCCCGGGGGCTCGTTGAGAGCTGCCTTAATTGTATTTCAGCTGGAACAGAGGGATAATTACCCTTTGCTAGCACTGCCACTTTTAAATTCTTCTAAAAAAAAAAAAAAGAAAAGAAAAGAAAAGAAAAGAAAAGAAAAGAAAAGAAAAGAAAAGAAAAGAAAGGAAAACCCAAATTGAGCTCATCTGCCACTTCTTCCCTTGGCTGCCCAGGGACCTGGTTTTGCCCCAGGCTGAAGGGGAAGGGCTGTGGAGCTCAGCGGTGTGGGAAGAGGATGCCAACAGATTTGCACGGGGACACACTCAAACTGGTGGTGAGTGGAGCTGCCCCTGCTCCGAAGGCAGTTCTGTGTCCCTGCACATGGGACTCCTCTGGGAACCCCATTTGTGGCTGCAGGCTGGCTTGCTGGGCACACTCTTTGATGGGAATCCCGTCCTGGGCAGCGAGCAACCCCCTGGCATCACCACCAGGCACCTCCAGTGGCTTGGAGGAACAGCCTGTGTCCAGGGAGGGGTGAGCCAAGGACTCCCTCCAGACTTCCCATCAGACAGAGGGGGCTGCAGTCCCCCTGAAATGGGAGTGGGAGCTGCTGCAGGCTGCAGGGAGGAGGCTGTGGACCTTGCAGGGCTCAGTGTAACCCTGTGGTGCTGCCAAGGGCGTGTTTGTACTCCACATCCCCAGCACAGTTAAGAGTACCAGCCCTAAGCAGGACCTCAGCAGGCTCGGTGCTGGAAGTCTCTGCTCCTACAAACCCTGTGGCAGTGTGGGATCAGCCTGCTTGGCTTTAATGGACCCCAGAGTTGAATCATCCCCCTTCTCGAGTCCTTTCTTGTCAAACTTCACCTCACTGTGGGCAACTGTGAGTCTTCTGGGATCTGGTTAAAGCTTTTTGCTCCCCAGGAAGGATGTCTGCACAGGGTACACGTGTGTGGCTGTGTCTTTTGTAGAGGCCACGGGGGGACCATGGAGCTTTGGTGAGAGATGGAGGAGCTGAGGTGCAGCATCACCCTTCTGTGGCCACCACAGGCTCCAGAGCCCCTCTGCAGAGGGTCTTTGTCTGGTCAAAAATCTTTGGGGAAGGTCAACCTGGGAAGAGAACCTGTGGCATCTATCGTTTTTCCTGTGCTTTTCCCTGAACCAACACAAACAGCTCAGCCACCACCAACCTGCTGATGTTTCCTGCTGTTCAAAAAAATCGTATAATGGACAACTGGCCTTTGGGACCTGGTTTGTGAATTGGCTTAAATAACAGTCCTGGCTCTCTCCTGGGAAGCTACACGGAGGTCAGCCTTGAAGAAAAGATCAGTACGGCGGCTCCAAGCATTAGTAAAAAGACATAACTGAGGCAAAGAGCCTTGAATATAATTACTGCCTAAGAGCTGTGATGGGAGCTCAACGACCTGAAGCCATCTCCTGGACTTGAGTGCAATAAACAGATTGACACTGCTGGGTCCTGAAGGCTGGTTGTTGGAAGCCATGCAGCAGGGTTGAATGCCAGAGCAGGCAGCCAAGCAGCACAGGTGCCCGTTCCAAAGACCGGAGCTAGAAAAGGGTCTCAAATGCCACGGAAGAACCAGATGGAGGCAACCACTGGAACACTCTGCACGTAATTGAGGACACCTTCAAGGGTGAGCACGGGGTGGCTGCCCACCTCCAGAATGCTCTCCACTGCTGCCATGCAAGTCACTGTCATTAGAGCTGGGCATGGAGTTTATAGTTGAGTAACCACAACAACTTTGCACAAATTAAACAACGTACTTAGGGTTAATTAGATTTCTTATCGCTGCCTCCATTAACCTAGCCCTGTCATCTGCTGTCAGAGCCCCTTCAAAATTCATATTCAAGGCATTATCAGTGGGAGATGAGGATAGCTAAGTCTCTCACTGGACAGCCTTACCAGTGTGGACATGGGTGGCACATGCCACCTTCTCTTCTTGGAAACCCCTGGGTGCAACAACTGGGACCAAAGTGGAGAGGTAGATGTCCTCCAGGAGGGCAGAGGCTGGGCTGGATATCCCAGCTGGCATTTCCCACCTGCTCCTCATATGATCTTTAATAAAAATAGGTGCTGCTGCAGCAGTCTGTCCCTCGTTATCCACAGGCTGCCGTATGAATGCAAATAAACAAATGAGACCCCTTCAACAACACCTGAGAATGTGGCTTCATATTTTTAAGCCAATTTCCTTAGACCATGTCAGGGCCTGTTTTGTGTTTGCCAGACAATTATGTGGCTAATGAGGACAGCCACGGTTACATCAGGTGGGATTAGGAGGAATAAGGCATCAAATGTTGCAGTGCTTAAGACAAGCGCTAACTAATGGGGGCTTGGAGGGCACATCCCGTGGGCAGGTGGCTCCTGACAGGAATTCCGGCTCTGTTTGGAAGGAGATGGAGCAGGCAGTGGGCAGCAGGCAGTGGGCAGGCTGGCCAGAAGGTGAGGAAGGCTTCTGGCCCCTGCATGGTGGCTGTGCCCATGGGAAATGAGAAAGTTGGAATATTTAGGGAAAGCAGCATCACGCACCTGACCCTGAGTTTGTCCCATGAAGGCAGAGACAGACATGAGTGTTCTGATGGAAAAGGAGGCACTAGCCAAGACCACCCCACAAATGCAGCAAAAGGGGATCAAAAGCAACAGGGAAGCTGAACCTCACCACTGAGATCACCAAGAAATTGATATTTTAGCTGAAACCTTCCCATCCTGGCTCTCTGACAATCAGCACGGGTTCTGTGCAGTGTTTCTGCAGGGCTGCCACCCCCCTGAAGAGGGTGAGGAAGGAAAGCAGGGATGATGATGCCTGGTGCTGCAGCTAGACCCCACTCCCTGAGTCACATGGGGACACGTGAACAGCCAGCAGTGGCTTTCAGATTTCTCCTCCCAGCCACCTCTCTGCCAGGTCTGCCACCAAGGTCTCCCATCAATCAGTGAACCACATTGTCCCTTGCATGCTGGGTGGCTGTACCACTGCTCCCAGCAGGTGCCCTTGGTCATGTTCAGTGAATTCCTACAATTGCAGCATCCTGGGAGAGCAGCCAGTGTGACTGTAATGCTGCCCAGAGGGGCTTTGTTTATCCTGCTTTGGACCCTCCTCCTCCTGAACTCTCATCCCACATTTCAGCTGTGTCTTCTACAAAAACCTCTCAGCTAAAGTGAACAAGGACAGCTTCATCTGCAGCTGGGTGGATGCACAGCCACAGCTCTGGCAGAAGTGCCTCCACACATCCACTTGAAGACCTGAGCAGGACACTGCCCAGACCCAACAGCCTCAAGATGACAACCACCCTTAAACCACATTTCTGTGCCAACCCTCTGATGCAACTTCTGGTTGGATCCAGTCACAGCAAGGCACGGACCTGAGCACCTCATCCTCACATTCACCTCCCTTCCTTGTCAGTGCCAACAGGGAGCTTAATCTCAGAGACCAGTGGTTCACCAAGTCACCCTGAAGTCCAGGGGCCAAGGAAAAGTGCACACAGCTCATGGAGACACCCTAAACTTGTGACTTGCTGACTCTGCTCCGTGCCCGGTCCCAAGCTGTTACCACAAACTGTGGCCTCAGCACCCCAAGGATTCCTTCCCTGTCTGTGCTGTGGCCACCCCACCTGTGCCTGCCACCTGCCTTCCTGGAAGAAGGTGGCATGTGTGCTGAAGAGCCTCCCTTGAGCACAGCCACTGGATTGCTCTCTGGATGACTAATTTGCACCCTAATTGGTGTGGAAACGAATGCCAGAAAGCGCTGGAATACCGAGAAGTGAAGCTCTCCATCTTGGTTTCCTTCAGGGAAATGGTCTTAATTAAGTGTCTTGCAAACAGAGATAATTTCCAGCTATGTGTTCAAACAGGAGCTGGGGCGGAGGGTGTGGCTGAGACCGGCATCTTCTCCTCGCTGGGTCTGCTTGGCCATTGCAAAGCTGATCCAGGGTGAGGATTCCTCAGACCTCTGTGTCTCCAGGGCTCAGCCAGCCATGCCTGGACCTGCAGGACATCCCCAGGGCTTTTGCACCTCCACTTAGCCCCAAGAAAACCTTCCCACTTTACCAGCCCAGTCTGTACTGACTCCAGTGGTATTGGCACCATCACTGTGATTTCCACCAGTATTTTACATTATGGTTGTTCAAGCTTCATGTCCTTCATTAATCAACTCTGAGCTTTCCTTTGGGGCTCATCCCATGTGAATTTGCTCTGGACAAGCAATTTTACCCCCACTCCCCATGGTAGGTGGTCCCAGCCATCCCACACATCTGGCAGCCCTTCAAGCCCTGCCAAGGGGAACATGCCAGGAGGGGTTGCACATGCCAAACAAACCCGAGTGGCCCAGAGTTGCTTGGCTGGGTGCACTGGAGCCCATGGCAACGTGCCAGCACCATGGGAGACACCCAGCAAGCCCTGGCACAGGTTGGAAGGGGACTCTGGGGATGCAGGCTGCCATGGAGAGCTGCTGGACCTGGCACCGCTGCCTTCAGAGCAGGGCTGGCATTGAGATGCCCCAGCCCCTTCCCCTTCCCCATGGCCTCGCTGTGCACAGCTGTTCCCTTAGAAATAGCTGTTGCCATGGTTTTCCCAAAGAAAACACATCTCTCCCCCCCTTTCCCCACCACCACTCCCCACCGCCTTAACCTTGTGACAGCAGTGATGACGCGGCTCCCTAAGAAAGGCCACTTCACGTAACTATGGTAACAATTAGCTTTCTCTTGGTTTTACCTCGGGGGGTGATGCTGGGGAGAGGGACCCAGAGCTGCTCTCCTGGAGCAGGTGCTTCCCCTGGCCTTGCACCCAGAGCCAGGGCTGGCAAGCGCCCGCTCGCTGCTGCAGCATCCCAAGCAGGTGCGTCACTCGGACACAGGGATGTCTGCAGTCCCCCTTTATCTCACGTGCTGGGGACAATCCCCCTGTTTCCTGTGTAGCTGGATGAACCATGGGGCCCTACAGAAGCCCTAAGAATCTCAGCAAGGCTCTGCTGGCCTCCAGGAAGATGGTGGAGAGCATCTCCCAAGGCACGGGAACGGTGGGAGCATCTGCATCGCCTGGGCTCACTCTAAAAGCGTGGGGAAAAGAAGGGTGGGAAGCAGCCGGTTGTGCCAGAGAAGGACTGGGAGCTGTGCTGGGATTTTGGGGCTGGGAGCATGGCAGGGGCACCCATAGCCTGAATGAGAGGTCTGCAATGGTGCCTCTGCTCCCGGCAGCGGGAGGGTAAACACGGTGCAAAGCCGCTCCTTAGGTACATACGAGTCACAGCTGTCGACTGCAGCAACTAAAATAAGCATTTTCCTGCTTTTTATTCCTCTGAGCCCAGCAGAGCCCACTCAGCACCAGGAGTGGAGCTGGAGTCTATTCTTAGCTCTGCAGGGAAGGCAGCAGGAGTCCCTGCACTGCTGTCGTGCAGGCTTGGGGGCTGCCACGTCCCATCCCCTCACGGTCCCCAGGAACCTGGCCTGACCCCAGGGTGGCATCGAGGCAGGAAGGACTGCACCCCAACAGGGACAAAGTCCTACTTTTTAGACAAAGAGGAGTTGGGGAGACAGTGGGAGGGAGGGAAGCCCCAGCGCCTCCCTCAGCATCACTGCAGGATCCGGCATCCCTGAAGGAGAGGCTGCAATGCAGGTGGCTCTGGAAGGAGTCCCTGCTCTTGCAAAGCTGCTTTTCTGCCTGGGCATGGGGACAGTGGGGGACCTCAAGTCACAGCTCCAGCTGCCTCCAGGGATGGGGGTTTCAAGGGGAGTTGAGGAGTCTGAGCTGAGAATCACTCTTTGACCCATTCTGTGCCAGGGTCAGACTTACTTTGCCTGGCCCTAGCCACGAGATGCTGGCACTGCCCACCCCAATAACCCCCACTGTTTTCTGGCTGCAGACCATGGTGGCCAGCAGGTCAGGGAGCTGCTGGACCAGCACCACACCATCCCCACACTGCTTCAAAATGTGGGGAGATTGGGGATGCCCTCCAAACCAGTCTGCAGGAGCAGCAGGCACAGTGCAAGAAGGAAAACACCCACTCTGGTCACACCGTGGCCAGTCCAGCACTCAGCTCTGCTCTCCATCCCAGCTCCATGAGGATCAGGGTAGGATGGGGGGCAGGCAGGGATGCAGCTGTGCATGGGGGGCCATGGGGAAGAAGCCCCAGCTCCATAGCAACAGGTACTCTCCACGTAATGGAGTCCTTTCCGCTCGGCCTCCGCAGCCGCCAGCCTTATTCACATGGCCATAAATAATTCAATTTTCTCATTCACACACATGAATGCTGCGGGCCGGGGCTCCGGGTGCGCTCAGCCTCCATCTGTCTGGGGGGGAAGGGGGAGGCAGGGCCTGATAATAGACTCCAGCATTTGTTTAACATGGATGAGTGTGGCCAGATGGCCTGGGGACAGGAGGAGGGGACGGGGAGGTGGGAGGTGAGTGATGCTCCAGGGTGCTGCTGGCACCTTGAGCCTCCCCTGGATGAGAAGGGGAGGAGAGCAGGGCACTGTTGTGGGGATGAGCTGTGGCACCTCCAAATCAACTCTGGGACCTCCAAACCAGCTTTGGAGTTGTGGACTTCTGGGCTGAGAGTGGGTTAGGCAAGCTCAGGCAGCCCTTCCTCTCACTGTGCCTTTGTTGCATTTCTAACAAGGAAGAAGGAATGGGAGAAATGCTGTGCTGGGCTGAGGATTGCCCTGATCCCTGGCGAGACTGGGAGCAGGGGCATCAATCCATGACTGAGATAATTTAGCAGGCAGTGGTGAAGGGGAAGGGGCAAGGGATGCTGCCAGTCACCATCCTGTCCCACACTGCCGGGCAAGGGCCAGCAGTCCCCAAAATAACACCAGAGAATAACAACAACCCCAGTGATGGAGACACGTGGCAGCTTGCTGGTGCAATTAGCAGGCTCCGGGCCATCCCCTGGCAGGGGGACAGCAGGCCTGGCAGGAGAACACAAGGGAATTAGCGGGGTTAAGAGGCTGTGCTGGGAAAGCCTTGGTGCCAAGGAGCCACTGCCTGCTGCCTGCAAGAGCTGAGCCAGGCTGGGAGGTGAGGGATGCTGGCTACTGCCTGGTGGCATCAGTTCCTCACCTTTCCTCCCTGTGGCTTGGACACAGTTTAGCCTAAAGCATGCCAAGGGCAGCATTAAAGCTGGCACCTTCATCCCCTCTCGGTGTTTGACCAGAGGGAGCCGTAGTTCCAGCACACAGCAGCATCCCGAGCCTTGGTTGGGTTCAGACCCCGACTGGGAAACACACACCAGCGAGAAGCCTTGGAGGAGGGATTGATCACTTCATCCTAACTCTCCCTTCCATGCCCAAAGGGTCGGGCTCCTCATCACCAGTGCAAGGTCCCAACTTCATTCCCCACCCAGAGAAATCCCTGTTGGAGACCTCATCCTTGTTTGAGACGGTGGCGAACAGACATTCAGCCTCAAGCTCCTGCACCATCTCAAACCGAAGCGTACAAAGCTGGCAGAGGGAATTTGGATCATGCCAGGAGGAGGGTCAAGAAAGAAACCCGCGCTCCGGCAGCGTTATCCATCAGCAGCGTTGGAAGAGTTTTCCCTGAGGGAATGGGGGAGGTGGAAGCGCTTGCCGGGGGGAGCCGGGAGCGTAACCAGCTCATGTGCTGGCATTCCCCAGCTCCGCCACGTATCGGGGTAGGACACGTGTGTGTGTATGTGTGTATTTGGGTGCCCTCACACACAGGCAAGAGTTCCCTCCTGGTTACAGCCTGCTCTCGCAGGATTTTGAAGCCGTAAAAGAAGGTTGGCTGCATGGTGCATGCCTGGATCATCGGGCACAGCCGGCAGCTACTCCACAACTCCTCCCCTGTGTTGTACAACCCCCGCCTGCTCGGTGCGTTCATCCGCATGAACCAGACCCCCCACCCCGTGCCTGGTCGGTTCTGCTCGCACCTCTTAGAGACACTGGAAAAAACAGGCAGCCCTCACCCGTGCACATCCAATATTAAATTAGCTCCTGCTTTCTGTGGCTGCTGCTCCAGCAGCCCTTGCCCCACACAGCCTGCAGGGAGGGGATGAGCCCGACTGCACACCTGAGAACCGATCCCCCAAGAGCTCTCTGCTACAGACCCTGCACCCTGCTCTGAGCATCTTCCAGGCAGCTGCCCACAGAGCAGCAGCTTCAGCTTCCCCGAAGTCCTTTAAAGCCAAGTGAGTGCACCCAGAGCTGCCCTGTGCCACACTGGGGTGCTGAGCACACACAGAGCTCCCCAATTTACCGACTGCACGCACCTGTAGGGTGTGCCGATGGCAGCAGGGGGACCAAAAGTGACAGAGCATCCCAGGGGGCTGTGAGTGCTCCCCCCCAACTCTCCCAGGCCATGTACCAAGAGGTCCAGGCTGTGCCCCTGCACTTCCACTGCTGCCAGGTGGGCAAATGCCAAGGCCACCCAGGCAGAAATTTCCACCTGTCAGACAATTCATATTTTGCTTCTTCCACCCAAAAACCAGGCCCAGCCTGAGCCCTCTGCATCTTTTGAGGGATGGATGGCAGAAACATGCCACTGCTTATCCCTTCAGCTCGCAGCACTGCGGGAGTGGGACGTTGACTCCGGTGGGATCCCGGGGGCAGCTGCATCACTGGGTTTGCTCAGGTCCTCAAGGATGGACCACGGAGTCACTGGAGCATGGAACACTTCCCCACCTGCCCCATGTCCCCATGCCATCTGTCCCTGGGAAGGCTGCAGAGACAGTCCAGGCTCCTTGCTATGGGGCTTATCCTGGTTGTTTTGCTCCCCTGTGAGACCAGTGGCTCTATAGTTGATCCATACAGGCTCCAGTGGATCTGGATGTGCAGGCAGCTGCGGGCTCAGAAAGACCTTCCAGGACTGCTTGGTGGGAGCTACCGAGGAGTTTGGTCACCACCGGGGTATGCCCAGTGGGAAGGGACACAGCCTTCCTCTCACTGGGAGTGCACCAATCCCTGCACGCACATCTCCACCCTGCTTTTCTCCAAGCCTCTCACAGGTCCAAGCTTCTTTTTCTACCTTGTTCACTGCCTGCACATCCGAGTGACACCGAACAGAGGCACTTACCTGCTGCTTGCCCCATTGGAACTGAAATTACAGTGTCACAAAGCCCTTGGGACAGGGCAGAATTGGTCCTTCTTTCCCCCCACCCAAGATAAGGAGGGCTGCTGCTCTCCTCCTTTCTCTGCCTGCTCCCTCAGCCCTTGCCTGCTCCCTCAGCATGCACCGTGGCTCCTGGCATCACCCGCGGCCCCTCGGGGCTTGGCCGTGCTGTGTTTCAGGTGCACGACATGGCATCGGCTCTGAGGGTCCCCTTGATGAGGATCACGGCAGGGACAAGGTTTATTCCAGGGAGCTGGCATAGAAGGAAGGCAGATGCCCGGTGGTGGGCATCTTCGGAGGTGGTCTAGGAATGCCGGCTGGCAAGGGATGGAGACGCTGTAGACCCTCCACACCTGCCAGGCAGGAGCATCCCAGCCCCTTCACGCAAGGAGGGACCTGCCACCTCGGGGGGATCGTTGTCCCAGGGGTGGTTCTGTTGTTCTGTCCAAGCCGGGGGCACCCATGCAGGCTCTGGATTCCCAGGGGTCCCTTCAGGCTGCAGCCCCGAATGCTGCCACCGGCACTGGGGGCTGCAGCCCGCCGGGGTCCCCTGCGGGACGGGGGGGCACGGAGCGCAGCCTTACCTTGGAGGAGCCGCTACAGGGAAGGGATACGGGACCCAGCTTGGGACGCCCCTGTCCCGGGAGAGCTGCAGTGATGGAGGCAGGGGATGCAGGGATGAGGTGAGACGGATGGGATGCGGTGGGTGGGTGGGTGGATGGATGGATGGATGGATGGATGGATGGATGGTCTGGGGGCTGCAGGTTTCCCCGCTCTCAGGTGCGGAGACAATAGCCAGGGCTCCTGTTGCAGCTGCAGACTGTCTCTTTAAACCCCTCATCAGCCCACAGGTGGCCCTGTCACCACCGTGGTCATCCATGACGTCATCGGGAGGGAGGGAAGGGGAGGAGGAGGAGGAGGGGGGAGAAACGCGATCCCCCTCCACAGCAAAAGTCCCCGAGCGCCCATGGCAACAGATTGCAAATGTCACTGCGCATCAGCCGGGAGGAGGCTGCCGGGCTCCCCCTCCCACGGGAGACACGGCGGGGGGACGGGGCTGCCACGCCATGGGTGGCACGGGGGACACTGGGCTGTCACCCCCATGGATGGCACAGGGCTGGGCAGGGCTGCCACCCTGTAAGGGGTGTGCGGTAGGGTACAGGGCTGTCGCCCCACGGTGGCACGGCGGGCACAGGATGGTTCTCCCGTGGCCGGTGCATGGGAGGGGACAGGGCTGTCACCCACACAGGGAGCCGGCTGTGGGTCAGGCAGGTGGGCAGCTCTCACCGCGGGATGTGGAGCAGCTGGATGCCTCCCCAGCCCGGACACCCTGCAGCAGGGGTGGGTGCTGGCGACCCCCTGCCCAGGAGGTGCTGGTCACGGCTTGTCCCCTGTGATCCTGATCCCCCGTGCTCCTGATCCTGTCCCAGCAGTGACACCACCCCCAGCTGTCCCGTGGGCACCCTGAGAGGATCAGGCACCCCAGGGAGCCCCCATCTCCTGCCCCTCCAGTCCTGCCTGTGCTCTGCCCCCGCAGTGGGGTGCTTTGCAAAGGCCGGGAAGATTTTGGAGGGTGTTTCAAGCAGATCTTGCCTTCATGCAGAGACAAGACAACTGGTGTTGTGGAGCAAAAATAGGGGGCCCAGCCCTGAGCCCACAGACTCATGGAACACATCCCAGTGGTGGTGATTCCATGAAAAGCCTCTAAAACTTGCCGAAGTTCCACTCCAGCCCTGAGTCCTGCCTGTGGTGGACAGGACCTGTTCAACCCTTTATGAAAGGGTGTGAATGTGTACATGGATCCCTGAGCAGTGGGAGCCCCAAACTCTGCAAATGTGGACAAAGTCACTCTCCAGGCTTGGGGAAGAATCAAATATTTAATTACATCCTTGCTTTTTTTTTGAAAGATGAGGTACACCCAGGGATACCCTTTTTTTCCTTTGGTCTTTTCTCACAGCAACAAAAGTTTTCCCCAGCTGGTTTGTTGCAATGATCTTTAGGATGCTTCACCCTGAAAAGGACCCCATGGAGGCAGCCAGTTCCCACAGAACAGCCTCACTCATCCCTGCACACCCAGGGTTTGGGGAGCACCTCAGGGCTGCAGCATTCCTTCCCCACACCAGCCTCCATGCAAGCTTCACCCTCTTATTTTACATATTAAAAAATAAAAAAGAGGTCATTTTCTTTTCTGCTGCCCTCATCTTGATGAAGAAGTCGACAGCCACTGAGCCCAGCACCATGAGAAGGGCTTGGCTCAGGACCTGGAGGGTTTCCTTCCTCCACGAGCATCCCTGTGAGGACATGGTCCAGCTTTTTCCCTCAGAGATTTCGTGCTGGGGGTTGTATCTGGCTGGGGGCAGCCAGGATAGGAGCAGCCCACCCCTGCGACCTCCCCAGCATTGCTCCCTAATCCTCAGAGAGCAGCCGTGGGATCCAGGGCTGGGAAGCTCTTGATAAACAGCCAAAGCATGAACAGCAGAAGGGTCCTTGCTTCAGGAACAGGAAAAAACATCCAAAGCAGCCCAAATGAGCTGCATTGTATTATTTTCTCTTTTTTTGACCCATCTGTTTGCTCTGGAGAAACCAGCTGGAGGTGGATGTGGCACCGGCAGGGCGCTGGTGGGGCTGGTGATGCCACAAAGGCACGGAGCATCCCTTTCCTTGGCACACTGCTGAAGGGACTTCCACCAAAACCAGCTTAGTGACACCCAAAGCTGTGGAGGAGCCCAGCAGCACCCTGGGCCAGCCCACAGTAACCCCCAAATCCCCCAGTAACCCCCATATGAGTACCCAGGAGCCCCCAGTCCCCCAGTAGCATGCACACCAGCCCCAGTATCAGAGCTCTGAGCATCAGACTGGGGCTTGCCCTGTTGCTCTGCCCTTGGCATGCAGAGGGACACCCCCCAGCCGTGTCCCAGCGGATGAGGACGGGCACAGCCACACGACCCCAGTTGCTGGACCCCGAAGGGGTGCCACAAAATGCTGTGGGAGGTGGGGAAATGTCCCAGGGGTCCTGAGCCCACAGCAACCACCTGGGTGAGGGAAGGTCTGGGACTATGGCCCCGCAGCTCCTGCCCACCCCCAGGCCAAGATAAGCCGGGACCAACTCCGTCCCCAGCCTCGTGCCTGCGCTGAGATTTATCGCCCGTGATTCCAATCCCTGCCTAGGGCTGAAACCGCCCCAGCGAGGGTCTTCCGACCCCTGCCCAGGAGCGGGCAGGGGGCTGCGGCTGTGGTGAGCAGGTTGCTGGGATGAAGTTCTGAGCTCCGGGAGCCCTGACCGCTGCTGTGCCAGCGGCTCTTTGTGCGGTGCCGAGCTGCCTTTCCTCTCGGCGGTGCCTGTGCGCCGGGCGGTTGTTTTCATGCCAGCTGCTGTGCGGTTGGATGTTCTTCGGTATTTAGCTTGATCCTATTAAGGTGGATCTCAATTAATTAGGCAGGAGGCAGGGAGACAAAGAGGGACGCCGGGGCCATTCGTTTTAGTCTTGTCATCGCGCTTTCTGCCGCCGGCAGGCAGCGGGAGAGCGGGAAGGGACGGGATGCGGCTGCTGGGCACGAAACCACTGCGAGATGGGAACGGGGCAGGCAGGTGGGGTGGCGGTGGGGTCACCCCGAGGGTCCCCCAGGATCTCCTGCCCGATGCTCAGGGGGGCCAGGCAGGCTGACATCCCCCATCCCCGCGGGAAGGCAGCTGGAGCCACACAGGTCTTATCCCCTGGGGCAGCGGGGTCCTGCTCTGCCCCACTGCTGGTGAGACCCTAAAGCATCCCATAAAACACACGAAGGATCCCTGAGGATTCGGCGGTGAGAGCTTTGCTGCAGCAAGAGCATCCCCCTTCCATCCAGGTGACAATGGCTGGGTGCTGCTGTCGCATCCTTGGGGGTCTGCCCGCCCCACAGGCAGAGGAAACACCCCGGGGAGCTCCCCAGCACCCCGCACTTAGAGCATCCCGCCCTGTGTCCCCGCTGCCAGCTCCCACGCCTGCCGGCCGAGTGGCTCCAAGAGCCGGTGCGTCAGTCAACCTCGGCAAGAGGCCGGCAAATGGATCTCAAGGGCCCCCCGACGTTGCTCCTTCCTTCTCTTTCAGGGAGAAGTGCCCCTCAGAGCTGCCCTCGACGCTAATGCACGGGGCGGGAGGGGGTGCTGCTAAAAGCCAAGGCGAGCAGAAGGCTTTCAAGCCCCTTGGAAAGGCCAGAGAGGTGCCCGGGGGTGACCCCACTCTCTGCTGTCAGTGTCGGGGCTGAGGTGTTGGGTGCACCCCAGTATGCTGGAGGGAGGTGCCATGTCCCCTGCGGTGTCCTTGTGGTGGGATTCGGGATAAAGGGGGTGCAGGGAGTGATGGGGCCATGCCAGACCCTTCCTGGGGATGGAGCAGTCTGGGATGCTCCAGGCATGGAGGGGTTCCGGAGGCACTCAGGTGCAGGGAGGGGGCGAGGGTTGATGTAGGGGGCTTGGGGATGGTTGAATGGGGTTGCAGAGCGTGCTGGGATGAGGTGGCTGGGGTGCAGGATGGATTCTGGGGATGCAGGATGGGTGCAGGATGGGTGCAGAGGGTGCAGGATGGCTGCAAGATAGATTCTGGGGAGCCAGGATGGGTGCAGGATGGGTGCAGAGGGTGCAGGATGGGTGCTGGGGTGCAGGATGGATTCTGGGGATCCAGGATGGGTGCAGAGGGTGCAGGATGGGTGCTGGGGTGCAGGATGGATTCTGGAGATCCAGGATGGGTGCAGAGGGTGCAGGATGGGTGCTGGGGTGCAGGATGGGTGCAGGATGGGTGCAGAGGGTGCAGGATGGGTGCTGGGGTGCAGGATGGGTGCTGGGGTGCCCTGTGAAGGGCTCCCCCCGGCCGCCAGGGGGCGCGCCCCGCCGTCCTCCGGCAGTCTGGCATCTCGGTTGTCCGGCGGCCGGAAGCGGAAGTGCGGTGACGCCCTCCCGCCGCTGTGCGGTGGCGGAAAGATGGCGGCGGCCATGGCGTGAGCGGGACCCGGCGCGGCCCCAGCGGTGAGCGCGGTCGCGACCTCCTCCCAGTCCTAAAACGGCGCGGAGATCACCGCCGTCCCCGGTCCCCTGTGTCCCCTTACCCCTCAGGCCAGCGGGATCCCCGATACCTTTGGCGGGCTGGCCCTCAGCTGTCTCCGGGCTTCCCTGGAGCCCAGTCCCTCCTCAAGCCGGGGGACCGGAGCTCCTCTCTTCCCTCTGGGCAGGTGGGCCCGGACACATCGCGGGTGACCCCTCTGTGCCCCCTCGTCCGCAGCTTCCTCCATTATTTCCAGGCTGTTTCCCATGTCTCTTATTTGTCAGGTCTGCATTTATCCCTGGTTTTCTGGACTCCCACCCCGGTGTATGGAGACGCCCTCCATTCCCTTGGTGTCCACCTGTGTCTGTCCCCCTTTCTGGCTCCCTCTTTCCCCTCCTGGTGCCGCGCTGTCTGTCTCAGCTCAGCAGGCAGGACTGCCCTGGAGACATCACTGGACTGCCCTTGTTCTCCTGCTGCCTCTCACTGAGATCTTTCTCCCGGTCTCTCCACCTGCTCCCCGCATCCTTCGGTGTTATCCTCCTCGCTGCTGAAGCCAAGCCTGTACCTTTTAGCCACCCCAGTCGGGTGCAGTGGGTTCATGCGAGCGGGTCCCCTGTACCCCGAGTTCCACCCCGGTGTCCCTGTGGCCCCAGGGCACGTGTGCTCTCCGTGCAGGACGAAGATGAAGTAGAGCTCTGACCATGGACCATGAGGCCCCCACGATCCGGCCCCGGCGCATCCAGAACCAGAACGTCATCCACCGCCTGGAGCGCCGCCGCATCAGCTCGGGCAAGGCCGGCACCCACTGGCACCAAGTCCGTGTCTTCCACCAGAACGTCTTCCCCAACTTCACCGTGGTCAACGTGGAGAAGCCGCCCTGCTTCCTGCGCAAGTTCTCCCCCGACGGCCGCTACTTCATCGCCTTCTCCTCCGACCAGACCTCGCTGGAGATCTATGAGTACCAGGGCTGCCAGGCGGCCGAGGACCTCCTGCAGGGCTACGAGGGGGAGATCCTGGCCAACGGCAACGACCAAAGGTCTGTCAACATCCGGGGGCGGCTTTTCGAGCGCTTCTTCGTGCTGCTGCACATCACCAACGTGGCCTCCAACGGGGAGCACCTGAACCGGGAGTGCAGCCTGTTCACTGACGACTGCCGCTACGTGATCGTGGGCTCGGCCGCCTACCTGCCCGAGGAGCCGCACCCGCCCTTCTTCGAGGTGTACCGCAACAGCGAGTCCGTGACCCCCAACCCCCGCTCCCCGCTCGAGGACTACTCCCTGCACATCATAGACCTCCACACGGGCAGGCTGTGCGACACGCGGACCTTCAAGTGCGACAAAGTCATCCTGTCTCACAACCAGGGGCTGTACCTGTACAAGAACATCTTGGCCATCCTCTCCGTGCAGCAGCAGACCATTCACGTCTTCCAGGTGACGCCTGAGGGGACGTTCATCGACGTGCGGACCATCGGCCGCTTCTGCTACGAGGATGATCTCCTGACGCTGTCTGCCGTGTATCCCGAGGTGCAGAGGGACACTCAGACGGGAATGGCCAACCCCTACAAAGAGCCCTTCATCAACTCCCTGAAGCACAGGCTGCTGGTGTACCTGTGGAGAAGGGCTGAGCAGGATGGAAGTGCTATAGCAAAAAGAAGGTTCTTCCAGTACTTTGACCAGCTGAGGCAGCTCCGCATGTGGAAGATGCAGCTCTTGGATGAGAACCATCTGTTTATCAAATACACAAGTGAGGACGTGGTCACGCTGCGGGTGACGGATCCTTCCCAGGTATGGAATCACAGAACAGAGTGGGTTGGAAGAGACCTTTAATGTCATCTGATTCCAACTGCCCTGCTAGGGGTCCTCTAGACCGGGTGCTCGGGTACTGCCTCCCTCTTCAGGCTGCTCATTGCTTTGGGGCAAGTGCTCAAGCACTAGCAGTGCTGTTAGCTGTTCCTTACTGAGCCTGTGAATGTGGTTTAGGATCCCCAGAAGTTGATTCTTGTGTGAACATATGATGCCTCTGATACTGAATTACTTCTGTACCTTTGCTTAATTTCATTGCTTCCTTCTCACCTGCAAAATGAGAAAGATCTGTTGTGTTAGCAAGTCCCTTTCTCAAAGGGTTGTTCCCCATGCTCACAGATGCTGTACAATCCTCTTTCCCTCCCCAAATCCCCAGCTGAACTTATTTTTAGCTGATGTTTTATGTAGTCCATTTAAATTGCAGAGGTAGTCTCTCCCTTTTCTCACGTATCTTCGAGCATGTTTTTCAAATATAATAGTCTTCATTTTCCCCAGTACAATTACCATTTCTGTTCTGCCTGCATACTTAGTCTTTCAAGCTTCAGTAAGAGGTAGTATTTATGATCTCTCCAAATTGGAGTAGCAGCTTTTAGATCAGGCTAATGGGCCAATTGCTTCTCTTTTCAGTTTAGTAATAAAGTGGAATTAGAGCAAATGTAGCTCAGTCAGTGCTGGGTCCCTCCAGATGTTTCCCAATCCTGCATGTTGATCATCTTTTTTTACTGCTTTTAGAGTGGTTGGTCACGTTTTGAGCCCTGTGAAACGAAGAGATTTTTTTTTTAGCTAGTTTTTATTCCTTTAATCAGCTTGTTTTTATTCTGTTGAAAGTATTTAGCAAGAATTTGTAATAAATCTCCAGTGCAGCATGTAGGTCTGATTGTTCCCCAGATGCTTGTTTTCTCTCACACACTTCTCTTCCCCACATATTTGCGAGATCCAGGACTTAGGTTCTAGAAGAAATAGACAGTAGCTCTTCCTGTGTTGCCTTTGTCCATTTCTTCCTGAGAGATGACTCTGGTTTGTTTTATTTTTCTTTTCTGTGGTGTTTTTTTGGGGGAGTTGCTTTGGGAGGAAACAGGTAAGGCTTACTCTAATCCATTTTGCCCAGTGGTGTAAAGCTGAATGTCTCTCAGAAATATGAAGGCTCTGTGGAAGTGGCCTGCAGGGTTCTGCTCGTTGCTGGGGTCTGGAATGAGCTCCTGACCCTGATGTAAATGTTTGTGGCAGGCTCAGTTCTGCACTCTGCTGTGTTTTTTGTCTCTGTAGGGCTTTTGTGCCTGGTTTGCTGCAGGGAGCTCTCGACTCTTTTCACCCCAAAGTTACTTTAAGATGCAGTTTGTGGTTTGTTTGTAGTGTGCTTCGGGTGCTGGGGTTTGTGCTGCAGGAAAAGCATCTCATTTCTCAGTTCTTCCAGGAGATAATTCCAGATGTGGAGCAGTTTCTGCACACCTGTCTGAACGCAGGCTTTGTGTTAGGGCTTCCTGAATAAAGCTTGGCTCACAAAATACCTACAGTTCCCATTTTTCTTCAGTCTGTCAGATAAGGAACACGAGGTTTCATCCAATTTCAGGCTTCTCTCTCCCCTCTGGCTGCTCTGCCATGAAGGTTGAGGAGTTCATGGTTCATGGTTGTGGGTTGTGTGATTTTTGTCTGGGTCTGCACCAGATCCTCTGAGATCTTTAAGAGCATGCCCTGCATATGTAGCCTGGGGGTTTGTTGCTGTTGTAGGCTTGTGTTCATAGGCTTTTGATAGGCTTGACAGCACTGGTGTGTGATTTTTGTGGCACTCAGCTGCTGCCTCCCGTGCTGTGATGATGTTTTGGTGGTGTTACAGGTGCTGCAAAAAGCACTGAGGGTTTCCCTGCTCAGGGGCATCCTGTAGATTTGCCTCTTTGTTAACCTGGCAAAGGAACATTTTTTATTTAAAGTTGGAGGATACTCCCTGCAGTCTCCAGTGATTTAAATAGTTTTTCCTTCTGCTGTCTTCTCTTATTTTCTTTCTGCTCCAATCCTTTATTTCAGAAGGGCTTCCCTTTCTTCAGGCAGTAAATCTAGTGAGTAAGCTCATCTAGTGTGCTTCCTTTGGACATGTGGGGGCTGGATTGTATTACCACAGTTTATTTTGGGGCTGTCAAACAAAGAAACCTTGTGATATTTGCAGGTGGGTGGGGTGAGCAGAGTGCCTGCCATCATCCCTGAGCATTGTTTGGGAGCAGGAGGTAAAGCACTTCTCTGACAGAAGATGTAATCAGATCCCGGTCTATACCACGGGAGTTAGTTACCTTTGAAGTGCAGACAGGTTCTTACTTTGGGGTGCCAGCACTCCTGTCTTTAATGAAAGCTACTTTTAATGACCAAGAATTAAATATGCCCTTTCCCAATGGGATGGGAATGTCATCTCCCTTTGATGTAGCTGTGCTGACACAATGTCACCTGTTTTTCCCCAATTTCTTGCTCATTCGTGCCAGGGTACAATGCCATTGCAAATCCACAGCATGATACAAGGGTCTTCTTGCATAAGAATGTCACCATTAAAAAGAAGTCATTAATGTCTTTCAGATTTTCATTTCTGTGTTGGCAGGGTACCTGGAGGGCACAACTTTTTGTGGGTGGTGATGGTAGTGCACAGTACACTAAAAGGGCTCATCTCTGTGTGATGCAGATATTAAGGAGGGGAAGAAAATAATATTATCTACACAGAGGTAAAGGTAATTTATGGTCAGCTAGCACTGGATCTGAAATCATTTTGTCAGCAGGAATAAAATTAAATTCAGCACTTGAGAAAGTGTTTTGGATTTGGTGGAGAACAGAGAAGAAGAGAAAACTGTTGCATCTAGTTGGAGCTGAAAAATTGGAAGCCCATTAAGTTTTATTAAATGATCACAGCTGAGAGGTAGGTAATTTGGTACATGTTGAGGCATTTCAGTAGGAGAATGGATTAGGTGAGGATTTAGGATTCTCCTGTGCTGTGGAGGAATTTGGACAGGGTCTGTGGTGAGATGTGGGGAGAAGGAAGGGACAGCTTCCCCACCTGTGCTCTCCTGGTAAGCTCTGCCTCTCTCCGCAGCCCTCGTTTTTCGTTGTGTACAACATGGTGACCACGGAGGTCATTGCCGTGTTCGAGAACACGTCTGATGAGCTGCTGGAGCTGTTTGAGAACTTCTGTGACCTCTTCAGGAATGCCACCCTGCACAGTGAGGCTGTCCAGTTCCCCTGCTCAGCTTCCAGCAACAACTTTGCGAGGCAGATCCAGCGCCGGTGAGCCATTCGGAGCATGCTTTATTCCGTATAGACACACGCTCGCCCCCGTCCACTGAAGGCCAGTATCAAATACCAACCCTGAGAAAACCAGTTCCTTTGGACCTCTTTGCCACGTGGTGCAAGGGTCAGGACTGTACATGGTTCATCTTGCAGCCTGATGCATCTGGTTTTATATTCTGCAGCATTTTCCTTGTTAGAGGAAGGAACAAAGCAGGGGCAAAGCCGTGCTTAGAAGAAAGGAAAGGAATTTTGAGGGGGAGATGTTTCTGTCTCTCCTTGAGCAGTAACTCTTCTGGAAGTTACTGCCCAATAGCTTTGGTCCCTGAAGATATGATTTGTCAAGATGCTGGCATGATTAAGTTTGGTGTATTTTACCAAGTGATGTTCTCTGAATTTAGTGTGTACCAAACTGTGTTCTGTAGCATTTCCTTGACATCAGTCACCAGCTCATGGCTCTCATCACTGTGCTGGGAAAAAGGAAACTCATCTGCTTAGATCTGTTGTGAAAGCTGAGTGAAATACCAAAATAACCTGGTTTTCTAGAATATGCTTTAACAGTCAGATGTAGTTTTAATGAGGCAGAGTGTGTTATTTCTCATGGAATAATTTTGTTGTGACTCAGGGTGTTTTGTTCTTCCAGTGACTTGTTTCACATCACACAAAGTACTTGGCATCCACTTACGGGCATCAAGCTTCTGTTGACTTTAGGCTGATGTCACACAAGTATGATGAAGTTGACTATATCTGTAACTTTCTAGAGCTGCCTATCAGGAAATCCATAATTCTTAATGGAAAAGAGAATGAGAGAACTCACCAAAGTTACTCATGAAGAACAACTCCTGCCTTTTGTTAAAGTAGGAAGGAGAATCTTTCCATCTCCTTGCTACAAGGGCCAGTAACAGGGGTGTTGTAACATCCACATCAAAGTACCATGGACCATAATCCACAGTGAGCTGGCTTTTGGCTGAGTGTTTACTCTCCTGGATGTTATGACGTCCCTGCAACTGATCTGAGTGTTCTTGCACATGGAAAACTTCAAATTTTACTTGGAAAGAGAAATCCAGCCTGTGTTAATCTCTCCATCAGGAAGAACTTTCAGCTCACTGTAGTTTCTGGAGAGCTTTATGCTTCTCCTCAAAGTTCTTCTTCATCTAAGGTTTCTTCCTGTATTAATTTAAAACAGTGGCTGGAGAGAGGAGGAGTCTCAAGTCAACATTAAGGGTTCAGCTGTTACTGTGAAAGCCCCCTGGCTTTTGCTCACGCTGTTTCCTGGCTTCATGGTAAAACTTGGATTGACTGATAAGCTGCTAATCCATCTCTCCCTGTTTCTGATCCTGTTCATTTCCTGTACTGCAGAGCAGCTGGGTCCAGACCTTGTGGGCAGGCCCATTCTTCTCCTTCTGTCACTTAAGACATTCCGAGTGAAACAGTAACGATGAGGGAGGATGAAAAGGTCAGCAGAACTGGTTGATGCTTGAATCACTGCCATACATCTTTGGAAACGAGCTGTTTTAGTTCTTACACTGCTGCTGTTCTCTTCCCCTGTCAGTTTCCCTGCTTAGTTTATTTAAGCCATGCTGTTCACCTGTGGTCTTTGTGAACAAAAGGTGTCTCTTGGTTTGCTGCAGGTTCAAAGACACAATTGTGAACGCCAAGTACGGAGGGCACACGGAGGCCGTGCGGCGGCTGCTGGGGCAGCTCCCCATCAGCGCCCAGTCCTACAGCGGCAGCCCCTACCTCGACCTGTCCCTTTTCAGCTACGATGACAAGTGGGTGTCAGTCATGGAACGGCCCAAGACCTGTGGTGATCACCCCATAAGGTATGGCACAGGCCAGGGAGCTGTATGTGAGGAGAGAGTGCAAGGAGCCACCCTTAAATCATCTCTGCCGTGTGGCGCCAAGTGTGCGAAAAAGGGAGTAGATGGAAGACTTTTTCTTATGGAATCCTTCCACCAGGGAATTTATTTCAGCAATCCCACAAAAGTTGGCCTCTCTCCTTTACAGTAACGTAGATGTGTGGGAGGGCTCTTCGTGTTTTCTCTCTCAGCTGCTCTGCTCTGGGGAAGGTTTGGGTGTTGAAGTCTCAGCCTTTTCCTTATGAATGGTTTTGTTCCTCCTCCTCTTCTTGCTATGCTGCCGTTGTGTTTGGGTTGCAGAGTGATACAGCTCTGATGTCTGCTTTCCTATGCTGGAAGGATCCTCTCTGAGCATGTGGGTTTAGTTGGCAAGGATTGTCTAGTTTGTCCTGTGAATAAAATAGTATCTGGGCTAGGTGTTACTCAGAAACCTTGTGGTATTGACTGAGCTGTTTTCAGACTTCCCTTGTTTACTGTTCTCACCCTGGGAGCTGTATGCCTTTTCATACTCCCTTCTCTTTGTGATCTGTAGGAAATTTCTGTCTGTAGTAGGAATTTTAGCCAGGTGTCAGGGCCATTCCATGCCTCTTCTGTCTGAGTCTCCAGTGCCATCAGAAGGAATGAGTCTGACCTTGAGAATAAGGAGGTTTGCAAATGCTTCCTGAAGAAACATCAGGACTATTTGTTTCATTCTCTTGGCTGCACCCACGGCTGCAAGAGGTAGTGGTTAAAAATCCAACACCTCTCTGGCTTGAAAGGCTCAAAGAGCCTGAGTTATCCAGGCACAATAGTCTTTCTGCTCATAGTACTGCAGAAGCAAACCTATGCTCTGAAAACAAAGGGAGCCTTCAGTGCCTGAGTGCTTTGTTTAGTGACTGCACATGTTGGGGGCTCAGGCAGCCCAGGGAGATCATTCTGGACCGCTTCCCAACTTTATTTTCATCAATGCATTCTCAAAAACTGGCTTCATATCTCCCCTGGCCCTGACTCAGGTGGCGGGGAACTTCTGATTATTCCTGCGCTCTCAATTCCCAAATTATGTATATTTAATTGATTCCTCTGCCTGTATGATTTGGTTTGATCTCCAGCTTCCATGTTATCTGCAAAGAAAGCCTGCCCTTTTCCCCCTTGTCATGCTTGGGAAAACTTGCAGGGTGGCAGTTGTCTGCCAGCGCCAACCTGCGCCCGTCTCCCGCCAACAAAAGGCAGCAGAACCGCAGTCATTTGCTGCGGTGGAGTCTTTGTAGTAAACAAAGCCAAGTGCCACCTTCCCTCCCTCCCCTGAGCAAACCAGCATTTCAGAGCCAGGGCTTTTAAAGCTCAAAGCTGTGCAGAGTCAATTAGGACTTGAATAGAGCCTCGGAGCAGTGGGGCTCCTGGTTTTTGGAAAGTAAGCAGAAGATGAGGTGCTAACCTTAACCATTCAGTAGCTGAAATGGTGCTGCTGTGGTTCTCATATGCAAAACAAAGGGATTAATAAAATAATGCCAGCTGCCTGTTGGGGTTAGAGGGCTTGGAAATGAGGGACCACAGGATTTGTAATGTAAGTCCTGTAATTGTCTGGAATGGAAAACCCTTCAGCAGCTAAGGGTGTTATAATCTGTGTGCCGTTTCCTGGCATGATGTGTGAGCTAGGAAGGCTTCCAGACCTTTTCCAAATCAATTCAATATTTCTGTGCACTGAATCCCTTTAACCCTTAGTACTTTTCTGCATCCCAGAAGGTTCAATTCTGCCTACTTAAGAGACCAGTGGTTGGTTGCTGTCAGGTGGGAAGGACTTTAGGTTCCTCATCACCGCCGCTTTCCTGTCTCTTTTCAGGAGGCTTGAAGAGATATTCAGTGGGTGAAATGATGGCACTTGAGGGAAGAGGCTCTAACAGAGCTTTACCTATAGCAGGGGGTCTCTAAAATCCATCTAGATGGTTAATGAGGAGCCATTTAACGAAAGAATTGGTCTGCAGATAAATCTTCCATTTTTCTACAGTTTGAAAAGGCTGGTCTTGCTGTTTCTGTTGACATACAATTTTATATTGCAGTGCCTAATTTATCCCCAGAATGAGAGCCCATGGAAATGGCCTCTGATTGCAGAGCACTTTTAAAAATACATTTAAAAATACCAAACTGAGCACATCTTTAAGATTACAGGGAGCTTCATCTTGAGTAGTAAATTGTTGTGAATTGGGGGAGAGAGAGGAACAGACGGGGAACTGTGCTATATTTAAAGAATGACCCTCTGCATACCCAGCCTTGTGTAGGAGGGAAAGGGCTTTTTGAAAAGCCAAATACCAAGATTGTGACTCTCTCGCTGGGTTCTTGTGTGCAATTTTCAGGCAGGGCTGGCTGGCACTTTGATTCAGAGGAAGGGAGAGGAGAGTGGCCCTCCAGGAAGAACATGAGGTTCTCAATAGGCTGTGTTGTTAAAATGTGGAGTATGTCTGCTCCTGAAACAGCATTGCTGGTATCTGTCATCATCCGTTCTTCCAGGCTGAGAGCTGAGAGCATCGCATTGCTGGCGGGGGGGAAATGTGCTCCGACATTAAAAGCATTCTTGGAGTTAAAATCAGAGGAAAATGCAAAATACCTGCATGCACTAAGTGTTGGTGGAAAAGGAAACAGCTGGGAGGCATAATGGCAATTCTGTGCCCGAAGCTGGAAGAGGTCTAATGAAAATGGTCTAACAGAGACAACTTCAGGGTGAGGACTTGAGTTAGAGCCCAGCTGCTTGGTGAAGGTACCACATCCAGAAACCTCCACCACTACATCCCAGAAACCTCCTCCAAAGTCTTGGGGAGGGTGGGATCCTTGCAGAGAGTCCTGTGTTGTGACAGTAGCAGAGGACAGTGGTGTTACTTGGGCTTATGTCAGTTACACAGAGTGTGCAGTGGAGGCTCAAGAAGCAAAGAGCTTCCCTGGAGTCACCTGTATCTTCAGCACTGTTTTCCTCATCCCCCTGACAACATTCCCTTTGTGCTGGAGCTGTGTTCCAGAGCTCACCTGTTTGGAGATGCACAGGAGCTTGACCTACAGGCAGGTGTGTGGGTGACAGCAGAAGGTCATAAGGTTTTCCTTGACTTCTGTCCATGCTGTGATTGTTGAATCCAATTCATCAGGTACCTCCTGCCCAGCCTATCTCATTAATGCTTTTTTGATGGAAATCTAAAAGGAACTGCAAAGCCCTGCTTGAACTGTACAGTACAACATGGGATCCTTGAGGAGGATTGGATTGACTTCCTTAACTGAACAGGGTGGTAGCCAGCACAAGGACAGCAGTGCAAAGCCTTGGCAGCACCAGGGGGAGGAAAGGATGGCCTGACACTCTCAGTGAAGGCCATTGCTAAGGGAAGGGAGCTCAGTTCTGTATGGTATGTCTGCCTTAGGGATCAAGGGAAGCAGCTTGCATTAAGAGAGGTTGGAGAGCCAGCACAGATGGGGTCTGAACCAAACTAACTCCCTCTTGTGAAGTCAACTTTGTCCATCAGAGTGACAGGCAGAATTCTCTCACTGCTAATAATGAAATGAAGTGATGCTTTTCTAGACAGTGGAAAACAACTGCCTGAGAGAGACTTTCCTGCAAAGCCAAGAGCCAGACACCCAGCTGAGCCCCTTCTGCCCCTCAAGGAGCACCAGAGCTTGAACAAGGCACTCGTCTCTGTGTGCGAAGAGCCCAGATGGCAAAGTCAATAGTCGGGAACAGCCATAATTGACTTTCTCTTCCTTTCAGATTTTACGCTCGTGACTCTGGGCTGCTGAAGTTTGAGATCCAGGCGGGACTCCTGGGGCGCCCCATCAATCACACAGTGCGGCGCCTGGTCGCCTTCACCTTCCACCCCTTCGAGCCCTTCGCCATCTCGGTGCAGCGCACCAACGCCGAGTACGTGGTGAACTTCCACATGAGGCACAGCTGCACCTAGAGGCCCCTGGGGCTGCTCTCCTTGCCCCTGGGCCTCTGCCACAGGCTCTCCACAGCCAGACACTCGCTCCTTCTGGGAAACCAAACCGTGGCTCGCGGCAAGAAGCCTCACCTGAGAGCTCCTACCAGTGGCATCTTGCAGGGTCCCCAGCCTCAGCTGGGGAAAGCTGATCCACCCCAGTTATGGGGGCTGATGTTTCTTCTGACCCTGTTTGTACTGCAGAGATCCCACTGCATGAAGTGCTGCTGGTCTTCCTGTTGGTGAACAAAGCATAGCTGAGGTTCCTTTCCTGGTTTCCCAGAGGCATGTCTGTTTTCTATCCTGCTGTAGGTCTTAGGATGGCAGAGATGGAGCTTTGCATTACACTTGTGGAGCGCTCCCTTCTGCACTGGTGCTCTCCTACCTTGTTGGACAAATGGCCTGTCGCAGAGGGAAGGGATGGGAGCCATGGGGAGGGCTTGGATACAGCTACCCCTGTTTGTATCTTCAGAATTGCGAGGGGAATGAGATCCTGCTCTCATCCAGACAACCTGATCTTGTCATTTTAATATGCAAGAGGTCAGGAAACAAAAGGTGTGAGAAATCACTACAGTTGAGAGACATGAGGTATGTTCCTGACTCTTATGCAAGTCACTTAATCTTTGTGCCTTAGTATTGGAAAAGCTCCAAAGTGAGAGGTGGTGGTACACCAGCAGGCCAGGGCAGCTGTTGTGTCTGTAATGCATGAGGAGGTGGGTACAGGAGGGAGATGGATGTCAGGGAAGGGTGTGGGGAGCAACAGCAGCTCCTTGGTCATGTCAGAAGGACTTTTCTGCAGCCATGGGGGTGAATCCTCACAGCCATCTGCAGGTTCTAGTGCTGAGAAGAGGGGAGACCCAGCTGCTGGCACCCTCCTGTGTGCTGGAGTACCACTGTGGTAAATTAGTAGGGTTTGCCCAGGAAGGAGGGTAGGTGGAGACCTGATTTCATGTTCAGTACTGCGGGTGGGCAGTTTAAGATGAATTTGTTGACTTAGGTCGCTTACCTCTCTCTGTTAGATACACTGTTCTCTGTGAGAACCCAGATGCTGTTTTCAGGCTTCAGAGCACAGCTGGCCAGTGTGTCAGTGTTGGCTGGACCATGGCAGTATTTGTGCTGCTGATAAATTAAGCTCCTGGGTGTAATTACCTGCCACTGTGGGCTGGTGAGGCTGCTGGCCTGCCTTTCTCTCTTAAAAATGGAGGTTTTGGTTGTAGGGCAGCATTTAGGGGTTTTTATACGAGGGCTGGTTTATGACTCTGTGCTGCCAGGCAGCACAAGTATCCCAGCATCACAATGTACTCCAGCAGAAGCTGGAGCCTGTTCTTGTCCCAGTCCTATAGGAGGTACAGCAGGGGCATTAGAAAATTGGTGCTAATACACAGGAGACCCTCTACATTAAAGGACCCTGTGGGTGTCTTGTTTGGACCAAAATGAGCTGTGGGTGATGTGTTGTGGCCACATGCCTGTGAAGAGGCGTGCTGGAGTCATGCATTAATTTTGCTGGTGATGCAGAGGAGAAGAAGTACCTGGGTGGTGGTGCCTGCTCATGACATGAGTGGTGGACCTCAAAATTAAGGGTGTCCTGGGGTCCTGGAATCATCCTTTGCTCTCTGCCTCATGGTACTTCTCTCCTGGCCTTGTTGAACATATTTCTAGGGAAGATATTGCATTTCACTGCTCTTTTCCTGGTGTTGGCACTGTTGGTGTCTCAGGTCTGCCGGGAGTGTCGGCAGGTCAGGAGACTGCTAACAGAGGAGGTGTCAGTGCTTTAGCTGCAGGTTCCTCTCATCTAATAACACTATTTGTCAAGGCTTTAGGGTTTTATCCTGTGATCTGTTCCTCAAACATTCAATTAAAGCTCCAAGTGGAGAATCGTTTGCACACTGTAGATCATGGGTTTACCTCCCTCTGCACCACTCTCACAGCTGTTCACACTTTTCAGTATGAGACTCTTTTTCCCCCTGCCCCCAAAGCTTGCAGCAGCTCCATCTGAGACTGCATTTACTCCTTGGTGTCACACCCCAGGAGGTCAGTGCCTACTAAATTAGCTGTCAGATCTCCATTTAGACTCTTTTTTTTTCAGTGGCAAAACTATGAACTTCAGCATTTCTGTAGTCAGGGCTTTTGCCAAGTTGAGGCTGCCCTGTGTGAAGCAGTGAGCGTGGCACCGATTGTTGGACTTGGGGCTGAGAAACCAGAGGTCTGTTCTTAGCTCTGCTATTAAATTCTGAGGCTGGGGGCAAATCTCTTCCTGCTCCAGCTGGTGTTTTCTTCTCCGTAAATGAGGCCAAAAACATATTTTCAGCTTTTATAAAACACTTGAGATTTATGGATAAAAAGTGCTGGATAAATGCTAAGTATTTTCTTATTATGTTTGCAGACAAACTGATCATTCTGGGTACTAATTGCCTTGGAGTAGCATAGCAGATCCTCTGGTCTTGGCTGCTGTATTTTATATCAACAACAGAGTTAATTTTATTACAGAAATGTATGTAAAGAAAAGTCTCTCATGCTTGAAATTTCGATGCTTTTATTTAAGAAACAAAAAGTGTGTGTGGTGGGGAGGGTGGGAGAAAAGGGGAGATATTTTCTACCTGATATTTTTCCTAGGTTAGGGTAAAGATTTGTTAATAACACAAGACAAAACCAGAATAAACAGAATTTGCTTTAAGAGTCTGATTTATTGTCTTTGTCTTCCAAAAATCTGACTGGTGTAGATGGGAATTGCTTCACTAAGAAGAGATGGCAGGGGTATGCCTTGGACTGTGCAGGCATCTCACATAGGAGTTTGCTGCCTCTTCCTGGCACTTGTACTTGGAGTACAAGTGTGCTCAAGAATGTTCCCACCTGAGGCATTTCTATAGTTCCTGCAGATTTCTCAAATTCTTATCTGTGTGAACTAATGCCGGGAGAGGAATTCTTGGTTACATTTTTCCCTTTGTGTGTTATTACTAGCCCAACTTGTATTCAGGGACTCTTCCTTTATTCCATTTACAGCATTTGTCTAACCTTTTGGTCATTTTCTGCATGATCAAGGGATGAAAGCTTGTTGTGGTTTAACCCCAGCTGGTAATTCAGCCCCACACAGCCACTTGCTCACTCCCCACCAACAGGATTGGGGAGGGCATCGGGAGAGTAAAAGTGAGAAAACTTGTGGGTTGGGATGAACATTGGTTAATGGGTAAAGCAAAAGCTACATGCAAGCAAAGCAAAACAAGGAATTAATTCCCACTTCACATGGGCTGGCTGGTGCTCAGCCATCCCCAGGAAAGCAGGGTTCCATCCCCTGTAACTGCCCCAGCCAACAGCAGCACAAAGCTGAACACACCTTGTCTGGCAGAGCAGCCTGTCCACTGCTTTTAGGTTGGGCTAAGATGCTCAGATTTTCCTCGTGCTGCTCCCTGCCTCTTTGCAGAACAGTGTGGCTGAGAACTCAGCAGCATTCCTGTCTGTGTGTTAGTTCCTCTAAACATCTGCATCTTGAGCGTGGAAGTGATTTTGCTTTGAACCTTTCCTCCATTTTCCCGTGTGCAGTTCTCAGACACTTTCCTGTGCAGACCTTGAGCACAGCAGAAAGCTCTTGAGCCCATGGCTTTTCAGACAGGCACTGAGTGACAAGGAGATGCTTGAGCTGGAAACTGCCTTTGACTGGCAGCAAAATCCCATCTTTTGTTACTTCTTGTGCTGCCTTTGCTTTAAGAAAAATACTAGTGAAAGCGGGACAGTTGCATTTTTTCTTATATAAAAGGCAATAGACAGCAAGGCACAGAAATCCCTTTAGAGTCAGATACGTTTAAGATGTGCCCTACTAAAGACTCCTATCAATTAACCTTCCAGGGCTCGTGGCTGGCCCTGATTTAGCTGCCTGTGTGTACTGACAGGACCTTCTTTTTGCTCACGTGCTGCATCTATTAAGCTCTTCCCTTGGTCATTTTGACCCAGCTAGAAGCATCAGATTTCTGATGCTTTAAGAAATCTCTTTGTTTTTCTTGTTTATGATCTCTGTCTTGCTGCTTTTCTGTCAGCTTTTCCTGCAAGGATCTCTCAGGGCTGTGGGCAGAGAGGTGGTAAAGGGATAGCAGTGAGACATTTGGCCCTCTGACAGCTGTTGTCCTTCTGTAAGCCTTTATCAGATTGGTGCACACTGCAGAGCAAATTGATGTCCTGTGGGCAATGGGACAGGATTTTATGGGTTTACTTGGTCCTTGCTCTCCAAGTTCCAGAGTCTGTGTCATTGATGTGCCTGAATCTTGTGCTTCCCTGTCTTGTTACATGGTTGTAAAAGCTTTTCTGGCCAAATCCTCCTCAGGAGGAGGGAATGGTGAAATGACTTTTTTATTTTTTTTATTGTTTTCCTTGCTCCAGGGCTGTGGGTACTGTGAGCTGAGCTGGGCAGTGCAGTTCCAGCCTGGTGCTGGCTCAGACAGCCCCAGCCCCTGCTAGAGCTGTTTGCTGGCCAAGGTCTGATTTGACTTTGTTTCTCTTGGGGAAGAGAACTGTTACTGTGCAAGGAAATGAATTCTCAGAAAAATACTGATGTGGGAAAAAACCCGAATGGCACCTTTTTTGGTTTTTTTTTAAAAGTGATGTTTTGACATAAAAATACTGCAGTTTTAAACTAGCAATCTGAAAACTGGTAAATCTTGGGCAACTGCTGTGGTCCTGCGTGTGAGGAGAACTGGAAAGAGGCACAATGCCCCTGGTTCTGGCCACTCAGGGCTGTGCTGCAGCATCTGGGTAACATGTGGGTCGTCACTTAGTTAATGAGTTGAGAGCAGTTACAGAGGATGTGGTGGGATGGCTCATGGATGCCCTGGAATAGCACTACCAAGTCCCCAGCATTTGCTGCATTCTGCTTTGTCCAGGTATGAACTGGAGCCTTTGGAGGAGTTTATTTTCTGCAGATGACAGAACTAGTTTGAGCTCAGTCTTTTTAAAGCCAGGAACATGTTGCTTCTACTTTCCATGGCTGTCTTCTTTCCTTCTACCTAGCAGCTTTGCAAAATGCCAGATGTAGTCCAGAGCAGCCCTAGCTTTGCCCTGAGGACTCCCTAAGCCCCTGTTTTTGGCAGTGAATCATTCCCTCTGAAAGCTGCTCTTGCACAAGTTCATCCTTCCCTCTGCCAGTGTCTTTCCTCTGTCCAGGTGTGCTGCAGGAGCATCAGATGGGGAGGCAGAAGGGTATGAGGGGGAGTTGGGTGGCTGGGCACACTGTCTGTGTCCCAGTGCCTGCCTGGGCAGCGGCTCCTGGTTACCTTGGATGGGGCAGCTGGGGATGCACTGGCAGCGCTGACACCCAGCCCTGGCGGGTGCTGGAGCTGGGATGTGTGGAACCGATTGCTTAAGGGACTTGGAGGGGTGAGAGCCAGGCAGGTGGCAGGGAAGCCCTGCCAGGGCCATGTGACTGCTGCCGGACATGATTTTAGGGTGTTGTTAAGAGCCGCGGGCAGCACCGCGTCCCTGTGAGTGCCTGCTCGCTGCCGCTGAGCTGGTCATTTGATAGCTCCTCGGTGCTCCTCGGAGGCCTAAAATGGAGCAGAGCCGGATTAGATGTAGCCGGTGCCCTTGGTGAGCTCCGGGGAGATAAGATCCTCGCCCTCCCGCCTCCGACCTGCTGGCGCCCAGTGCCGTCGCCACAGCAACGGGGAGAAACAGCCCATCCGCATGGAAACGGCCTTGCTGTGCCCGGCAACCGGCCGGGGAAAGCGGTTCAAATGGCAGCTTTGCAAAGGTGAGGGGCACCAGCACCTCTGTGGCGACCAGCAGGGAGCCTTGGCCCGAGCTGCCGGGGTGAACACACAGCCCGTGGGTTACTGCAGTGCTGGCACCGCCCCTGTCCGTGGGATTCTCATCCCAAAATCCTGGCATTGCCCCCAGTGCAGAGCCAGCACGTGCTCCCATGTCTCTGACTGTGAGGGATAGTTTTCATTGCTGCTGCCCTATTTTTTTGGGGCTGGTCCTGAATTCAGTGTAAGGTCCAGATTATCTGTGCTGATACCTGCAGCAGCGTGGGTAGGTCACTGGTTCACCCCTGACTGGTTAGTGCTTAATGCTTGTAAAATCCTTCTTTGTAAGGAAGAAGGAGCAACTGGCAGCCAAACAGGGTCTCCTGTAACATAGGACAGACAAATGTCATCTCCACAGTGCAATTGTGCAGTGCAGCCTGTCTGGCTTTGGGCAGAAAAGTCTGAGTTAATCTCTCCTCATCCTGCCTCCTACCCTTTAAATCCCCCGGTTGGGGGGGCCTGCTTCTCCTGAGAGGGCTCAGATACAAAGGTGAAGTTGGTAAGGGCTGGAGAGAGTTGCTCTGCTGTGCAGCTGTTTGTGGCCAAGCTGGGTTTGTTCCAGTTTTACACTGGCCCTTAGGTGACTGTGTCTCTTGGCTGCAGGATCACTGGGAAGGGGATCTCCCAAGCCAGCAGCCCTTCTCTTGGACGGATTTTGGTAAATGGGGCTGGTTTTACAACCGTGTCCAAGGACAGATTGTCCCAGACCATCTCCCAGTGCTGGAGAAAGCTGCTTCCCAGCCACTGGCTTTACTAAGAAGTCCACAAGCTGGCCAGTCTAAAGTAATTTGAATTTCTTGGTCAGTTTGACCCTGGCAGCTCAGGAAATTGCTATTTCTGTGGATTTGTCAGGAGCAAATGAAAGGCAGCACCCAGATCTTGCCAAGGGGCTGGGTGAGAGGCTGGCTGGCAATTAGAAGAGCAAGTTGTGTGCCTACAGGCTGGTGCGTGAAGAGACAAGAGTTCTATTTCACCTCACCTTGGAACCTGCAGAAGGGGCAGCAGATGGGAGAATGGGGGGTGAAATACGTCATTCTCCTGCCTGCAGCCTCAAGTTTTATTTGTTGCCTGGAGCCCTGTGTGGGTGGGAAGCCTGGCCTGATGCTGTGCAGAGGAGCCCCTTGAGCCCAATTCTTTCTCCCTTCTGCTTACTTTTTTTTAAGAAAAATAAGTGGTGAAGCTGCTGCTGGACACAGCTCTCTCCCAAACAATGGCTGTCAGGGCTTGGGAGCTGCTGAGAGGTTTGGGTCCAGGTGCACAGCCCCAGCTCTCAGTGGATGTGGGCATAGGAGGAGGGTTATGGACTCTGCAGAAATGAGAGGACCCTGCCAAGTGGCACTAGTGCCGGGGAAGCTCGGAGAACTCAGCAGAGGAGATGTGAGTGGTTTCAAAAAAAACCAAAAATCGAGGCTTGGCTCCCCTCTGCATCTCCCCAAGAGGACCCTGCAGCCCTGCTTCACCATCAGTGTGGGGATTTGGATGCTCTTAAGGCTGTTCATTAGTAAAAACTCTGAGCAGTTCCTACTGCCATCGAGTACCCATTAATGCCTCTTCAGGGGAGAGGAGAGCATTGGGAAAACACAAAAACAATCTGAGGGCCCTTTATTTCTTTTTGGTCTGAGAGGTCGTGGGCTGAGGTTGGAGGGGAAGAGGGGCCGGGTAGGGATGCCAGGCATGAAAGCAGCATCGTGATTTATCTGCCAAAGTCTGAGTGCAAAAACATAACCTGATTTAAACCGTTACTTCTTCAAGGCTCCCAGGGGTGCTTTGGGGTTATAAACACCTACTCAGTGACCTGCTTTGTGCACATCTTGAGCCAGGTATTCCCACACCAGAGGGAAAGCCAGCAAAACCTGCACAGATGTCTCTAACAGCTGCAGCTGGGCTGCCATAAGCCACCCCTGCTGCTACAGTTTATTAGCACTGCAGGGTCTGTCCCCTTCTCCTCCTTCTCCTTGCCTGCTTGTGTGTACAGTCAGCTGTTAAAGGACACTGACATCACTTAATGGTTTAATTGAATCTCACAAAGGGATCAGAATTGGCTGCTTGACTCTTGTCACCGAGATGCTCATGGAAGAAACAGTAAATCACCAATTCAGCAGCTAAAACTGCAGCTTTGGGTAGAAAGTCCTTGTTGCAGGGGATAGGGAAGTAATTCCTCTTTGCAGAATAACACACTATTAGGGAGATGGCTGAGGGCTGTTCTTGCAGGCTGCCAGGTGCCATCCCCATCCAAGGGAAGGGTAACTGAGTTAGACTAACTCCCCAAGGTGGTGTGGCACTCAGTAAGGGGTAAACAGACCTGAGGCAGCATTTTATCTCAAAGGCAGGAGACTGTTCTGTGTTTTACACAGGGATTTAAAGGGATACAATGGAGAGAGGTCCATGTGATCGTTTATTTAGAACGGAAGGCAAAATCCCAGAAAAGGCCAGGGCTGAACCAGGATGAAGCTTTGCAGCCAGCAGCAGTTTCTGAGATTGTTTCACAGAAAAAGTCATCTTTTAGTGTAGGGAAACAAAGGAGGAAATGAAGAGAAAGATGTCCAAAAGCAATAGGGAAGCCCAGAGGGAGAGGATATGACCCTAATGAGGGTGCTAATGCTGTGGCCCTGCTACTGACAAGTAAAGTAATTGCTGCTCAGGAGGAATGTGAGCCAGTAGAAAACAGCTTTCCACCCAGATGCCAAGAAAAGCAATTAGAACTTGTAAACACCAGTGGCTGACTAAAACCGGGCACTTAATTAATAGTTTCATTTGAAGGGTGAGGAAATCGTTAAGCACTATTGGTGTCTATTAATTCCCTGCAACATGTACCACAACAGAGAGTTTAAGCCTTCTTTCACTGTACAGTGTGTGCAGGAAGGAGCACCCAAGCCCTTGCTTTGTGCAGCTGTGCTCTCTCACCTCACTGACTGCCTGCAGGAGAAAGAGCTCAGACTGTGCACTAAGTTAGGACATGGCTTTGGGAATACTCCTTCAGGGCAGGAGAGAAGGTGGATGGAAAATGTGACTTCAGCATAAAGGTATACACCTGAAGTACTGTGTCGGGGAGCTCACAGGGAGCTGGGGGTCTGGAAGATTTGCATCATACTGTACAGATCCCAGCCCACCAGAGAGCAGTGTCAGCCTCTTCCGTCCAGCACAGAGGGTGCTACAGGAATGTCAGTTGGAGGAAGAAGTAGGGATAGCTACCAGAAATAGTCAGAGCAAGGAGGGACATAAAGCTTCCCATTGTATAAGCAGTGGTGATGCAGTGGCAGACTTCCTAAAACCTTCACAAACAGCCAGGAACCAAGAGTGTTAAGGAGTGGCCTTAACAGAGGACACAGCCTTGATTCCAAGTCTGGCTAAGAGAAAGGTTTATTCTTGTTGCTTTCTGACTCTCCATTCACCCACATACTCTTCCCTGAATTTCAGAAGGACCACAGATCTCTTCACAATCTTATTTTTCAATTTGTTCTATCAGCTTCATGTGATGTGGGCACTTCTGCCTTGATGCAATGAACAGGCTGTAGTAGAGAACAGCAGTGTTTGGTTTTCTGTGTGTTAGACAAGCCTGCCAGCACAGCCTGGTGCCCCTCCTTTATCAGGCTGGTTGCTGTGCTCCAGCCTTGCTGCACGCACATCACACATCCCTTCCCCAGCCAGCTGCCTGCATACTCAGAGAGTTCATCTTATGGCTGACCTGCTATCTTCTTCTTAAAAAGCAGAATATAAAATCACTAGTGCAGCCGTATTTCTGGAGTGAGGGGGAAGCTCTTCTAGTGTGTCAAACATCTATGGAAGAGCCTCTCTTACTCACTGTCAAATCCCTGACAGCTCAAGGAACTTCCCTTTAAGATCACCTACCCTCACTTCAAAGTCAGAGTTGGACTAAAGTAGGGGATTTGTGTGAATCTTGTTTTCTCCTGTCAAATGCAACTCAACAGGCTTTTCTAAGCAGAGTGATTTCTTTCAAAACCTGCTGTATGCCATTCAGCCCCATGAAGGAGGTTCACCGCCTTGTTGCTATGGTACCCTTTCTCTAAAGAGGAAGAAAATAGTTAATTATGCAATTTAAGAAACTACAGAGGAATGACAGAGTGAGAAATAATAGAAAGGAAGATTCTGCATTTGCAATAGAACTGCTGGCTGCTCTAAAATACACCGTGTTTACAGGTGAAATACTTGCCCAGTGCACGTTGTGTAGGGCCAGGGCTTCTCTGGCAGCAGGGCTTTCAATGAGATGCCCTTTGCTAGGCACTGTGCCTCTGCCATCCAGGAAATCAATCCTGTAGTCAGTTACTGCTGTTACCTTCCCTGCTTAATGCTCTAGACATATTTCCTTGGCAGAAATTCTGGATGGAGCTGGGACAGCGATAATACATCACAGACCCACAAAAAGCTCCTGCTGCTTGTGGATACACAGACGTACAGTTCAAGACTTAAGTGCTTTGTATCTCCTTGGCAGAATTTCATTGTTCCTTGGGCCTACTAACCCCTGCTTGCTTTCCCCAGGACCCTGGAAAATCCAGTTTGTGGTGCACAAGGCAGGGCCAAAGAGACTGCAAGCATCAAACCTGGCAAGATCCCAGCAGGCCCTTTAGAAAGAACAGTGCTTTCCTTTGCCAAGAGCAGTGGCAGGTCAGTACAGCCTGGGTGAAACAAAGCACTGCAACACATCTTTGCCAGGAATGGATCCAGGCTGGTGCTCTGTGAACAGGGGGAGCTGCCTCCTGTAGGGCACATTGTAGTTCTGTGAGCCAGGGGGAAGGAAAGAGTTTGCCTTGCCTTGTTTCCCCAATGTGAGCAGTGAGAGAAAGAGGGAAGGAAGATGACCTGACCCCGTGCAGTTGTTTACTACAGATGACTGAAAGGAGATGGAGATCTCAGGCTCTCCTGCCTGACAAGGGCACTAATGGCATAGAGGGCTAGACAAGAGCCACATATGGTGGTAAGAGGAAGAGAGCAGTCGAGAGGCAATAATAAGCCAAAATACTTCTGGGAACACAGCAGGAATGGCTGTCAAAAGACCAACATTTTAATCAACAAACTTTGTAGCCAAGAGGCTTCCCACTAAGGGTATACATGGATTCCTGCTTTCACCAGCAGCTTCTACCTCCTGCGTTTTTAAGGTTCAGGATGATCTCTCCAAGCTTCCCTCAACAAGTAGTTCCAGGGAGGGTGGCTTTCCAGGAGCAACACTCAACTCAGTCCCTGATGAACTGAAGTTGAAAGCTGTGTGTCCCTTGCACTGCCCCTCACAGTCTCCTGGCTTTCCGTGGGCGGCAGCCGTTGTGGGGGACCGGGCTGTTGTCCGTGATGGAAATGACCTCCAAACCTCCCATTGTCAACCCCTTGATGGCAGCCTGCAATGAGACAGCAGATGAGTTATCAACACATGGAACAGCAGAGAAGGGGAAGAGCTCAGGGCAAAATAGTTTCATCTCCCATCTGAAAATCAACTCATTCCAATGGTTCTCACTTTGTAATTATTGAAAATAAGTAACTCATATCGGAAAACTCTGTTTCAACTTATCTGCTCTAGTCCTTCCTAGAGCACTCCCATCAATTTTCCTACTTTAGCCATAAGAAGTCCCAAATATAGCTTTTATTCTACCTCCAAAATAATATTACTCCAAAAATTCATTACTTGGCACTTGGGTGAGGAATCCTTTATATCAGCTTCAGAGAAACCAAGTTAATTGAGACCAAACTGAGTTTAGAAAACATGCATGATGCCTAAGAAAATAAAAGTATGGAAAAGAAACTCCAACACCTACTTTGCGTCCTGGTCCCAATCCTTTCACCATGACTCGCACGTGCAATACACCCTTCCCACGTGCTTTCTGTGAAAAGAACAACTGGTCAGTGTTCTGTTTGACATATTTAGCTCCCCTGCTGGCTTTCACTACCATAATAGTATTTAAGTAAAAATAACAATTAGGTATTTAGGGATACAGAAGACATATATGGGGATTATTGCAAAGACACTAAGAGCAAAGGAGGCTGGGGTATGGCCATGGCAGTTCAAGAAAACTTCTGTGCTAGACTGTCATCTCTGCACACAGAGAAAGCTCTCAAATCAAACTATCTGTGACCTAAAGCCAGGTCAGAAAAGGACATATCCATGGATACGTGACTGAAGTGGCAAGGGACTAACAAGGACTAACTCTAAGCTGTTTTCCCTTCTCTAATGCGGTGACTTCTCCCCTGTGAGCAGTGGATTTTTTTTTTTTTGGAGGGTAAATGAGAAGAGCAGGCAAGCTTTAGATTTGCTGTGCAGGAGTCCACACCTCCAGTGCAAAAATTCTAGGGGCTTGCAAATTGGAAATGAAGAACTGCTGTAGAGCACAGCCCTGCTGCCACCACGTGGAGGGAGCTCCTCTGGCTCTCTTTCTCATTGTGTTCTGGTGCAATTAACATACTAACAATTTTAACAGTAACAGAATAAATCTGTCCAAGCTCAGCTACGCAGCTATTATGAGGCTCCAATGAGCACAGATTAACAGTGAAGATGTTCTTATATCCCTCTGAGTCCACAATAAGCTGTTGGCCAGCAGTGGCACCAAACTCTTCTGGCATGAAAGGCTAGAGCAAGTTCTGCCTAATTTAGGATAAGGATTTTCAGTTTAACCTTGCCTCATTCTACTGTAATGAGGCATGTGACACAGCCAGCCTCATCTCCTCCACCTGGACACCCACATGGTTTTTAGAAAGAGTTACAATAAACCATATGCAGCTGGAAACTACAGGTGCAAGGACATCACCTTCTCTGACTGGAACTGCTGGCTGGAGCTCAGTTCTCCTGTGGGAGAGAGCAAATATGAAATATCCAGACAGTAACTACAGATACTTCTCAGTTCCCTACGGTGCAAAACTTGAACTGCTGCTGATTCAGGGGCTGCATTCCCAAAATGGCTGAGAAATGTTCACTTAGGAAAAAAGGAGGCTGTGCAGACTGGCGCTAGGAAAGGACAGGCTCCAAGTTACATTTCCAATCACAACCTGCACAGCTCAGCTCACCCTCGGGGCATTTCTAACGGAGTGCAAATGAAATGGGATGCTGTGGAAGAGCACCAGAGCGCTGCCTGTGAGCCAGGTCTGTCCCCAGGTCTGGGCCAGGCAGTCAGTGCTCTCCCCTCTGGAGGTGGGAATCACGGGTGAGGACTCACCACTGCCGCTGCCATGGCCGCTGTCTGGGCCGCGATGGCAGTGCCCTTCTTGGCGTTCTGGAAGCCCTCGGTGCCGCAGGACGTGCGGGCAAACGGCTGGTTGTCAAAGCCGACCACCTGGATGTGGGTGCTGCAGAAGGACAGGGGCAAAGGCAAGAAGCAAGCTGGAACAAAGCTTTGTTCTCCAGTTTCTCACTCACCTTACTGGTGTGGCTAACTGCAGGATTTCTGTCTCCCTTTCAAAGTATCCCACTTGCTCAAACCTGCTGCAGAGACCACCCAGCAGTGACCTTCTGGTCACCTTACAGACCCAGGAAGGACCTTTCTGGAGAAGGTGTGCTTTATCTAAGTACACCTCAGACCCCACTCAGCCCTTTCAGACCCATCTCTCACTGCATTTTACCTCTTCTATTAAAAAAAAAAAATATGCACAGAACACTTCCATAATTTGAAAGAGCCTTGAACAGTAACATATCACAGGAGGAATCACTGATGAAACACAACTGTCTCTCATGGAGAATATGATAATTTTTTCAACAGGTGTACAGAAATAGTGCTGGAGCTGAGGGCTGGAAGTAACTTGCTGTTAAAACTGTCAGCATCTGATTATTCCTATCAGAATGTAATCAAAATGTATAAAAACAATCTTATTGCCTTAAAGACACTTCAGTTATGCTCCCTGAACAGCATTGAGGTTTGAATCATGATCATCTTCCCAGTCATGAACACTACTTCCCTGGAAGTTTTATTTTGAGCCTTTAGATCAAAATTAACACAGGCCAAACCCCGGGTTCAAGGCTTTTATTTCACATGAGAGCAGGAACGGAGCAGCTCATTTACTTACTTGTTGTACGTTGCTTTGATGTGAGCTATCGGGACCTCTTCATAAACCTTGCCATCCCATCTCATGGCGTTCCTCTGCAGGATTAAAGAGCTGAGGAACAAAACAGGAGTTACCAGGCCTCACTCTTTAAATATCACGAAGTTTTATTTCATACCGGGAAATAAAGAAAGAAAGGCTCAAGCCTCCGAAAAACACAAGCTGCGTTTCTGATTGACTCAAGTCGCTCCCTCCCCTTCCTCGGCTGAAAACCCACCGAAGGCGATAAAACCTCGCAGCAAGCGGCAGATGGCAGCGCCCTCCCGGCGCGGCCTGGCCTCGGCTCTCACCTCTGCTCGGTCGCGCCCTGCTTCTCCGTCTCCTTGGCAGCCTCCCCCGCGATGTCCTGCAGCCTCGGGGTGCCGGTGCGGAGCCCGCGGCACAGGGCGGCGGCGCGGCGCCTGAGGGAGGGACAGAACCGCCGGTGAGCGCTGGAGGGGGGGGCAGAAGGATAGGGTCCAGCCACAGCAGGAACCCCCCAGCAGTCCCCCCGCAGCGAGCGGACCCTCCCCGCTGTCCCCCCGCTGCCCACAGCCCGTCCCGCCCGCTCCGCTCACCCCCAGCCCAGCACGCGTTGCCCGGCGACCGCCACGGCCGCGCTCATGGCGGCGGCTCCGACGCGCGGCGGGGAGCGGCGGCCGCGGGGCACGACCGGTGGGTTTGTAGCGCTGCCGCGCGGCGCCCCTGGAGGCTTTTTGGGGCGATGTGCTTGTTGAGGCTCCCCCGGATCACGCAGCCTCTGGAGAAGGAGGAGGAAGAGATGGCGGCTCTCATGGAGCAGGTAGAGGGGGGTGTTGATGGGGAAATGGGGCCCTCAGGTATGAGGGGAGAGGAACATCAGGGGCTGCTGGCTTTGCACACACCGTCTGTGATGTTGCTCCCCGAGTACTCTGTGCGCTGTTTGCACCACATCTTTTGGGTGGTGGTGGTGGTGTTTCCATGGTCTTCCTCCATGGGGTTGGTGTCCCTGTCACACGCTCCTGCTGCAAACAGGGAAGCCTTGCTCAACCTCAGGAAATCCCCATTATCTTGTGTGTGCATAGCTGGAAATAATTTAATTCTGCTTGCTGATTCCTGTAGTGCTTGTGGCTTAAGAATTCTTTATGTTGCCCTTCTAGTTAGAGCTGGAGAAGAGCCACTATTCGGATCATGAAATCCGTAAGCTGGAGGAGGAGGAGCAGCTCAAGAGGAGGAAGGAAAGCTTGTATGATGAGGATGAAGCACACGGCAAGACGGTCATCATGGCTCAAGACCTGGAGGAGAAGTGGGAGCAGAAGTTTCTGGGATTCAAAGCTGCCCCACGGATAACAGGTACAGCCTGGAGTTCGCTCTGGGTGAGAACACCCAGATTGTTTGCCAGAGGGAAATTCAGTAGAATTAAGGTGTTTTTGGGTCTTTTTTGTTTGTTTGTTTTAAAGAGAGTCTTGACTCTGTGGCAGCAGTTGTGCAATTAACTGTCTGACAGGGAAATCAGTGTTCCCATGCTGCAAAAATGTTTGTGTTCACCAGGGCAAAATGATGAAAATAGATGTGGCTTCCAGACAAGAGAAATGTTTGCTCACTTGGTTCCCAAGCTCTGCTTAGTGCACTTGTTGATTTTTGTCGAGGTGGAGATCCAGGCTGCTTATTGTAGATTCCTTCTGGAAATGAAAACAGCAGCTGAATTCTGCAATGACTTCCAGAGTGACTGAGAGCATTCCTGTCTGGATTTTTGTCATATTCTGTGTATCCACATTTGTGTAATGTTTCTGGGCACGAGGCACAGAGGGTTGGTCAATCAAGGGGATCAGAGTGTGCTACCAGGAGACTTTGTTTGCAGCATGTTTTGGTTTTTGGCAGATGCTGATAAAAGCAACGATCGGACGTCGTTGAACAGGAAGCTGGACAGTAATCTGATGCTTCTGGTGAAACAGAAAATTGGTAACCAAGAGCTGTGGCTCCTGCCTCAAGTGGAGTGGCAGCCTGGAGAGACACTACGAAGCACAGCTGAGCGAGCCATGGCTACGTTTTTGGGTGTGTAGCTTGACCCTCCCTCTTGTTTGTCCCAGTGGTTTTCTTCCAGTGCCCTGTCTGAGGGATATTTGTCATCTGCTGTAGTGACATGTTCTCCCATCTGCTGGCCAAAGGCATTTCATGGCAGAGGGCTGGCAGGCTGGGAGTTGGGATCTCTGGCTGCCAGAAGCAGCAGCACTGTGTTGTGGTCTGATGTTGGGGCATCACCAGATACCCCCTGAATGTCTGGGCTCGCTCTGGGCTTCTCTTTCCCTCTTGTTGCCCTGTAGTAGCTTTTGTGGCAGATGGGCGATGATGGCAAATACATGTCCTTGCTTTTCACTCAAGATTGGCAAAGCTGGATACCCTCTCCTTCCCTTCCTCCCTCTCCCACTCTCAGAGGACTTGCTGGTCTCCAGACAAGCTGTTTTTTCATGAGAAAAACCAGTTTTTCACAGTTGTCAGTATTTCTGCCAAAGAGGGAACAGTCAGTCTGAACCACATACAAGGGTTGGCTTATGCTGCCTTTTTGTTATGCAGGGGAGCAGTTATTGTTGCTCTGTGTTCTTATGCCTTACTGTCTTTCTCTTGCATTGCTGGCTTCTTGCAGGAGATCACATTCAAGCCAAAGTCCTGGGGAATGCACCATATGGGATTTACAAGTATAAATTCCCCAGGGCCATCAGAACTGTGGATAATGTGGGAGCCAAAGTCTTCTTCTTCAAAGCCTTCCTCCAGAGCAGTGATTTGTCCCAGGCAGAGCTGAAGGCAGATTACCTGTGGGTCACAAAGAAAGAGCTGGGAGATTACCTGAATTCAGAATACCTGAACAAAGTCAATCGATTCCTCCTGGACTTGTAAGCAGTGGGCTGTGCTCCAGCAGATGGGGAAGATGTGGGACGTGGCTCCAGGGAGGAGCACGGCTGCTGTTTTGCTTGGTCTGTGTGTCTGAGATGTTCACTTGGGCTCTGGAGGATAATTTGCCTTTGCCTTATTTCCCAGTTCTCTTCACTGGCCCTGTACTGAATAAATATTAAAATTTATACTCGGAAGTGAAGCTTTCCTGAGGGAGTTCTTTGCTCTTGTTGAATTCTCCTCCTCCACCTCTTCTGGAAATGCATGTTGTGATCCCTTTCTCTCCCAAGAGTGTGGTTCCCTGGGGCTGTGGTACCCAGAAGGTTTGCTTTGCTTTCCAGACTCCCTGTCACAGGCTCAATCTCAAAGGGTATCTCCTTGCAATGGCTGATGCTTATCTCTGGTACGTGCTTTCTCATAAGAGCAGCACTGGAAGGTTATCTGTGTGTCCTGGTGGGAACAGACCCTCCTGAACACCAGCCAGGATAAGGTGGATTTCTGAGGAGGTGTAAGCAGGGGTATTCACAGCTTATTAACTTTTAGTGTTAGCTTCCTTTGGCCTCGAGTCTGTGATGCACGGTGGCTGTGGAGGACACGTATCCATGAGGAATAGGCAGCTGCTTTCCCACCCACACTGCCTCCCCTTGAGCCTCAGGTTACAGCAACAGACACTGAAGGAGGATAGCAGCAGCAGCTCTCGGTCTGGGTTGGGAGGGGAAGGTGCTTTAGCATTGCTTCCTTGAGGGAGCAGCCTCAAAGGTGTCTCTAGGGAGTTCTTGGCTCCCATTGCCACTGCATTAACCCAGCACTGCTAACCCAGCACTGCTAACCCAGCACAGCTAACCCAGCACAGCTTGGTCTGCCTCAGGTAGTCTGACCCTATTACCCCAATTTCTTTATTAGAAGATCTATCCTGGGCTCATGTGGTGCTGCCTTGGCCCTCTGGGGCTGGTTCTGTTGTTGGAGATTTTTTCCTGGTTGTAAATGTTGCTGTTCAGTAGTCAAGAATGCTGCTGGACCTTGCAGGGGATCAGCTTCCTCCAGCAGCAGGGAGAGAGGAGGAAATAACTGTCGTTAATCATCCAGAGAGAGTTCAGCCTCCAGAGGTGGAACTGGAGATTGCTGTATGTATTTTATCAATCCTTTGGGAGCTGTTGAGCTGCAGGCCTCAAATTAAAGTTATCCTTAATCACTGTGCAAACCATTGGGGTGGAGGGTAGCACAGCAACCTTCTATTTTCTAATGCTGAACAGTTTGGGAGCTGCAGGTTTGCCATAAATTACCAACAACACTGGGTTCCTGGAAGCATCCTCAAAGGCCTGAGTCTGCAGCAGAGACCTGTGGCTCTCTGAGAGGAAATAAAGGGGAAATAAATGTGGAGCAGAATATGTGCCTGAAAGACTGCAGGTTTTTGGCTGCCCTCTGAGGTCAGCACTGCTGAAGGGAGGCCTGTTGCCCTCTCCAGGACTGGAAAGATGCAGAGTGGGGCAGTCAGGAGGCAAGGCTTGAGTGAATCTCTGCAAAGGTAAGAATGGCTATAAAAGAAGGGGTGCTGCTGGGAAACTTGTACTCAGGGTCAAATTTCCTCAGAAGCTTTGTTGATATTACCCAATCCTTGACACCAGTCCCTCAAAAAGGAAAGCCAGGAGTTTATGAGGTGAATATGAAATGCTGACAGCAGGAACTCCCTTCAGGTAGTTCCAGCTACAGCTTTGCTGTCAAGGTTCTTTTCCCTAACAGATCTTGTGGGGTATAAAATCCTTTGTCAGGACTTTATAGGCAATGCTTGGAGACCCAGGGGCATTTCTCAGTTGAATCATGAAGGGTCTTTCAGCAATATTAAAATGAAGCTTCAAAACCCAGGAAGAGCAGCAAAGCCTTTATGGAGCTTTAGGTGAGGCTGTGTGTCTCACCATCACAGCCCACTCTGGGAGCAGGACTGTGTGCTGCCAGCAGCTGGCCCTTTATCTGGCTACCATGAACATCCAATCTCCTAATTAACTGAGGCCAAAGTTGAGAAAAGATTTTTCAGTTAACAGTTTGAAGTTTAAGCTGAACTCTGTTGGAGCTTAAGGGGAGAGCTGATGACAAAGGCAGATCATCTGAGGGGCTGGTCTCCCTCTTAGGCATGTGGGCAGAGGGAGACTGGGGACATCAGGACATATGAGGCATGGGCCAGCACTGCTGCTACCTGCCTGCTTTCTGCTCTCTCTCTTCTATCAAAGGAATTATATCCATTATATTTCTCCTTTCAGGTTTTACCCTCCCCAAAGTTATTCCACAGCATTAAAACTGTGGGGTGAGTGAATTATTGGGGAAAAAATCTAGATAAAAACCAGGTTTAATGGGCACATAGAAAAAAAGCACACTGGGTTTGGAGGGTGGCTCAGCCAGCGACGTGCTTCTACAGGCAAATATAAATTTATCTTGATGTGTGTATATATCTAGTTTCGTGATCTGTGAGCTCTTAATAATTGGTTTGGTGACCTGCTGGCAGTGTTCTGTCTCTGTAGAGCTTTTCCCAGTCCCCGGTTAATATAATGGGTCACAAATCCCATTTGCTTTTGAATTCTGAGTAATCCTTTTGTTAATGTCGCCTATTGCTTTTCTGGAAGCATTGGAGGAAATCAGAGCTATGTGCTAATCAGTAAATGTGGTTCTGTGTGTTGGGAAGCCGCTGCCCTGCCCCACCTGCCCTTTCCAAATGCCCGGTGAGGCCCATTTGTGTCAGACCCACAGCCCCCCTCTGCAGAGCAGCAATTGCTTCCCAAGCTGTGCTACAACCGAGTGGCACAGGCTGCAAGTGTTGGAGGAGCTTGAGGAAAGCAGCAGGATCTGGTGGGGAGTGGGCAGCCAGGCCGTAAGGGGTTAGGAGAGGAGGGAAACGTGGCATTCAGGGTGTCTGATCCCACCAGTGCCCTCTCTGGAGGGGTGGTGAGCCCCCTGCTTCAGGGGGTTGGATCCATGGGGACCTACTTTTCAGGGGCAGGAGGCAGTGAACAAGATGGACATTGCCTGTCCCAGATCCTTCTGGGTTTCATATCCCTTAATTTCCTCTGTCTGAAAACAGGACTCTGGTGAGCTGTAGCTGTCTTGCCTGCTCTCTCCTCCCTTTGTGGGCAGGTACTCATCCAAGCCCTTTCAGAGGGACAAGAAGCTGCTAGACACCCCCTAAGGTGACACCAGGCATATCCCTGCTGAAGGAAGGGGAGGAAGAGCATCAGCTCCTGAGACTGCCTGAAGACATCTGAAACACTCCAAATCACCATCTAGGAGGGGCTGGTAGGGACTGTGTTCCTGCTGCAGTGGTTGCCCATGGATTGAACTGGGTGGGAAACTTCAGAGGTGTGTCCTGGCGCCAGAATATTCCAAGTCACTAAGTCAGTGTTTCTTGATTACTTTTGTTTGTTTCCTGATTTTCTCGAAGTTTTCAGTCTCCTGCACATCTGATAAGCCTCACCCTTCAACCCTTTCCCCCTTGCTTCCATTTGTCCCCCTATTTTTAGCCTGTCTGTGGCACTCTTCACACAATGCCTGTGTGCACTGCTTGGATCGGAGCTGCTGACGACAGTGACATGACCTCGAAGGCAGCAGCTTGCAGCAAGTCAAGCTGTGTTGTATTTAGTTAGCTTCTTATAGCTGGGCATCGTGTCACAACCCAGGCAGGCACGCTGCATCACCTCTCCTCACTCCCATGCTGTTTTCCCTGATAGGTTTGGGCTGTTTGACTCCAAACCCATCGCCTGGCTCTGGCCCAGAGTGAGGAGCATGGCAGGGAATTAACAGTGCTGGGAGTTTGTTGCTCAAATCTCACCAGCTCTAATCTAAGAGCTAAATTCCCCCGAGGATGGAGGTGGATACTGCTTGCTGCCCGTGAAACAGCTCAGCGCTAGGCACTAGATGGCAGGCAGTGACTGGGAAATCCTTCAGTGGCATTTTATTTCCCTTTCCCCTTAAAATAACTTCCTGCTCTAGCTCTCGCATGCTCCAGCGTGGGAACCTGGAGCATGGAATAAGGATCAACAATTTTTAACTGCTATGTTCAAGCTTGTAGCTCTTGTGTTGAAGGATCCCAGTGATTGGCAGATGGTCTTGTCTTTGCTTCACTGGGGCTTGACAAGTAAAGCGAGAGTCCAGGGAGCTTCTAGTGCAGGGAAAAGAGGCAGGGGGCAGGCAGGCAGCATTTGAAGATAGAGGGTGGATGGAGGGCAGGTGCTGAGTTCTGCCTAGGGCACTGTACAGGGGTTAGGGAGGGATAGGGGTGCATCCATATGGAACAGGGAAAGAGGCAAAAAATGATTGGGTGTGTTTGACGCAAACAAGGAGAAGTCAAGGGATCCCCAAGGATGAGTTTCCTATAGGCTCGGTTGTGCAGCAGTTGCTTTGGAGAGGGCAGTGTCGAGGTTTCAGCCACATGCTGTGTGAGGGGGAGGGTGGTCACCAGGCTCAGTCACTGGGGAGGGCCTGATCCTCTCCTGATTGGCACAGCATGCCTTTGATTTACTTGGGTTGGGCTCTGGGGCTTTATCCCCAAAAGTGCACCCATAAAAGTGGACTCATCTAGAAGAACTGCTCTACCCCAGCAATGCAGCACGTGCTCCCATGCACTGTTAGGAAGCAGGAGTGGCAAAATCCCTTCTTTATTGGCCAGAGGTCTGGGTTCAGCATGTCCCTGGACCCAGTTATGTGGTTCTCCCACCTCTGTGAAGCTCAGGACAAGACAGCCCCCAGGGTGCTGGGTGCCTGGCTGTCCTGTTCCCAGGCACCAGCACAGAGCCACAGCCCCTGTGCCACATTTTGGGTGTTGTAGGTCCTCTGTAAGCACCTTCCAACAAAAAGGGGATTATCTTTAGCTTGTTAGAGTCCTTGCAGGGAGGGAGAATAAGGCTCTTTGCTCTGAAACGTTCTCTTCCCTGGGATTACAAGATAATGCATATGAAACGACATTAGCTCAGCCAGGTTTATGGATTATTTGAAAATCAAATTCTTTTAATCTCATCCACCATCTGGCACCAGCGTAACAGCCAGCAGCCAGCTCGCTGCCGCTTCCACCCTGACTGTGTTGGAGTGACTGAAGTATCACAGCCTGGGAGGGGACACCAGCATCCCTGGCTGTCACCCTGCATCCTGGCACCAGCACCCAGGCCTGCCTTGCCCTGATTTCTTCCCAAGACAGCGTGGAGGTAACGTGTCTCTGAGGAGCTGGAGGCCGTCCCTGGCACGCACTGGGAATGAACAGATGGACGAGGAACATTTCCCTGCTTGCTCCTGTGTGACCATGAGACTCAAAGCCAGAGGGGTTCCCCTGGCCTTGGATAAAGGTTAAGATCAGAGCAGGGGAACTGCCAGTCTCACTGACGTGGTTTGCAGTGATCTCCTGGCTGGGCAGGGAGCGATGAGGGTGCAGGATGCTGATGCAGAGTTTTTTGCAGGGAGGTTGTGTTTCCCTGTGAATATTAACTGGGAGCTGCCAGGGTGCTCAGTGGTGGGGCTGGAGGCTCTGTGGGTACCAGAGAGCCAGCGAGCACTTGTGCTGTTTGCCAGGGGCAGAACAGACAGGAATGCTGTCCCCCAGGGGCAGGGCAGGGTGGGACAGCCCCTCAGAGGTGCAGCATGGAGCACTTGTGAGTGGGCAGCAGCACCACAGAGGCCAGCCTGGCTCCCTCTCCCTGGCTCACAGGTCATGGACAGAGGGGACTGGAGGGTGGTGAGGGATCCCTGTGGGAAGTTGGAGCTACCAGAACTGGGAGTGAGTGGGTGAGTGAGGAGTGTGTGCTGGGCACTGTTGCCCCCACTCCAACCCCACATCTGGTTTTTCAGATGCCAAGCCAGCTGGGCTGCAGAGCTGCTTGGTTCTCCTGTTTTTGGTTTCTGTGCTGAGCCTCAGCACAACCATCCATCTTCTCCTGTCTCCTCCAAAACACTTCTGTACCTACTACCAAGGAGCTCTCTAATCTCAGTACCCATTTAACATGAATAAAAAGCCTTCTGGGACAATAGGTCACGGTTATACAATTTAGCTCAAGTAGAGAAAAGGCCTTTATAGCTGTGAATACATGAATACTTAAAATATATATATAACGTTGGTTAACATCAGGACTTATAAGCATAATATGTATATATAGCACTGGGCTAACAGTCTGTGCCTTGACTGCCTCCACAGAAGGCTGTAGCTGTTCTGTCTGTCAGCTTTGGCCCAGCAGTTCTTCATGGCTGGAGACACAATTTCCCCCTGCTGCCCATTTCTTGCAGGGCTTTTGGTGTGGAGAGAAGTTGTTGGAGGCAGAGGGAAACTGGGGAGGGAGTTGTGTGACTGCTGCTTGGTGGGGAGCAGGATGGGGGAGGTGAGGACACAGCACCTCTGCCCACAGGTAAGAATGCACACAGAACCAGGTTAGTGGCTGCTGTGCCACGCAGCAATTTGCTCCTGTGATTTGTGTGCCCTGAAGACAGTTGAATGCAAAAAACAATCCCCCCCAACAAAAAAACAACAGAAAGAAAAATTATTAGCTTTAAAGAAAAGAAAGTGTCATTTCTGTAGGTAGTTAATTACTAATTACACAACCTCAGCATTGTCTGTATCATTAGAATTACTTGGTTTTTCAATACATTGTAGCTTTAATTAAACAAATCCTTAGATTCTTCTTTTTTCTCCTCCTTCATAACACAGAGTCACTTTTTTTAATAGTGCCAAAGAATAAATTAATTGTGTAATTAGTGGCTGTCACTCTGTCACTCCTAGAAGGGTTATTTCCAGGTTGTTTGTATGAAGTGGCTGGAGAATGGCTGGGTGATACCAGGGCTTCCTGGAATCAGCTGTCTGTGCCTGGGAATGCTGGTGGAGGTGGGGATTTGGCAGTGCTGGGACACAAATGTCAAGAGGTAGATGCTAGGGCTGGATGGAAGAAGCTGTCAAGCACTGCTGGTTATCCTCTTGCCTATTTGCATACCTGTAAATAAATATTTTTCATTTTGATGCAGAAATGCCCTCTAGAAGGCATCCTCAGACCCTCCAGAAAGGAGGTGAAGCTGTGGCTGCTTCCATCTGCTCCCCCCCGGTACAGGTGAGGGAGAAACCCCAGGGGGCTGGGAGCTGGTGGGGATGGCACGTCACCCCCTGCCCCACCATGTGCAGGGGACACTGCAGCCTCCAGGCAGGGAGAGGGGGATTTAGCATGCTGCTAGTGATAGGGTCTTAATAGATCTGCACTTATTATTTGGGAAAGAAAATCAGGATTACAGGCTTATGAAGGATTAGCAAGCATGAATGTGTACTCCTGCATATACTGCTCCTTTTGTAAACCCATTGTGCCAGTAGGCTGATATAGAGTTATACCATTACCAGCATGACATCAGTGCATCAGAGAGTCTGGATCAGAAGATCCAGCAGCTGTACAGAGGAAAACAGGGCATTCCCACAAGTCTGCTGATCCCCTCCTGTTTGTACCTCGTGGCTTGTCTCAAAAACACATCGATTTTCAGACAGCATCAACACCACCAGGATGACAGACACCTTGTGAGCACTGGCCTACCTCCTGTGCCTGTCAGAGTGACCACATTGAGGCTTTTAGTGTTTCAGCCATCCTGTCCTGTGGGTTTTAGAGGAGCAGCAGGAAAGTGGAGGCATGAGGATCCTCAGGTGCCTGTGCACTCAGCTATAGGGGTGGAGAGAGATCTCAGACTGCTCAGGAGAGCTTGGGTCCCTCATGGATATATCTGCAGGGGTCCTTCAGTGTGGCTGGAACTGCATTTCTGGTTTTGGCTGAAATACAAAAAGATCCTTATAAAGGTGGTGTGTTGCTGGCTTCAAGTACCACGTGTCCTCAAGGGCAGTAGCTGCCAGGCCTTAGCTCTGGGAGCCCTGGAGGTGGGTGAGCTACCTGGAGATGTAAATGTAGAAAGCTTCAGGAGCCTGCCTGTATTTAATGGCCTGCAAGTCTTGGCCCCACATGACTGTCAGTGTGGGAAGCCTTAGCAAACCCAAGCCCTTGGCTGTAAGCTTCCCTAGTGGTGGTCTTTGTAAGTAGAGTTGTGCTGAGCAGGAAACTTGGATGGAGGAGCAGGGAACTGAGTGGTTATGAAATGTCAGAGCCTCTATGTGTGTGAGCACAAGTTTTGATTTTTACTAAATATTTTCCTCTTTAGTTTAAACCATTGTTGTTTTATTTTTTTCCAGGGAAACATAATAAGACCCCATGTGTTTCTAACTAGATGGCAGCCCGTGCTTAGTAAACAACTCAGGGTCCAGTTTGGATGGGATCCCTGCATTGATGTTTCTGGAAATCAAATAACAATTGAACTGAGGCAGCTTGTTCCTGGAGCTGCCCAGAGCTGTTTGTTTATTGAGCCAAAGGGAGTGAAGAGCCCCTGGAGCATCCAGGTCTGCAAGAAGCTCTGTGGGACAGCAGGAGTTCCTCGTGCTGCTCACACCTGGTCCTTTCCCTGCTCTCTGTCAGTCAGCTGTCAGTGTCCCAGACAGCATCCCAGGAATGATCCCAGTGCTGGGGGCAGCCAGCTCCATCCATGGGCTCCCCTTAGCACTGCTGCCCTCATACCTCCTGCCTCTCCCTTTCAGGGTGATTTCAGCAAGAAAATTTGACATTTCCTACCTCAGTGGAAATGCATCCACCTAGGGGCACCCTGTCTCTGTGCTGGGATGGAGAGCATCCCTTCAACATGGGTAATCCACTGTTGCCAGATGTGCTGGTCCCTTGGGCAGCCAATTCCATTTTGCCTCCTCTTCTTGCTGCAGGTTCCCTCCCCTCCCATTCACTGTTCTCCTGTAACACCACTTCACTGACACTTTGGGCTTGAACTGAGACCAGTTTCCCATTTGTTCTGTCAGGGTCCTGGTGGTGCCTTTAGAGCTCAGATCACTTTTGAGTGTGAGATTCCAAAATATTTTGAAATACTTGAAAAACAGCACCCCTTTTTTTTTTCCTCTCCATTAGAGTGCATGTCTGTGGGGGTTTTGTTATTTTTTCCTTGAACATGTCTAAAGTTTCTTTTGGCCGTAATTTCTTCTTGTGATGTAAGTGTTCTGACAAACTTGACCCTACGCTGCAAAGCAGTTCTGCATGAATGATCCAAGTAGGTCAAGCAATCTTCCTCTCTGCTTCCTTCCCCTGAAGTAAAAAATGACCCTACAATCACAAACCCACTGTGTGGAGCCCAGTGCACACCAGAGACCCTACAATACCAAACCAGCGTGCACACAGCCTGCTGCTGCTGAGCGCTGACACGGTTCCAGAGGTGCTGATGCTCCTGCTGATGTGTCCTTTCTGAGGCCATCAGCGTCAGCAGCCCTGTTAGCTGTGAAAGCAGGAGGGTGACTCATGGACCACACCGGTGTCAGTACCTGGATGGGCCATCGGGTTTGTAACCTGCGTCAGCAAAACGAGGGGTGAAGGGAGGAAATGAGGATGACAACTGAACCTGAGTCTGAGGGGCAGGGAGCAAGTGAGATGGAAAATGCCTCTCCCTCTGAGCCTGTGTCCCCACACCTCAGCAGACACGAGCTGCAGGGAGACCCAGCCCTACAGACTGTGAGATGTGGACTGCTGCTGTTGTTTACAGATGCTGGAAACACTGACTCTGGACATGTTCTCCAGTGGGCTCCAACTTCCTTACCCTGCCCAGAGCCTTGGAGCATCTTCCTCACCTCTCTCTGCAGAGGTTTTTGAGGGGCTAATTCTTGTGGGTTGGCTCCTCTGCCTTCCTGGTTTTGCCATGAGGATTTTGTTTGCTGGTGCAACAAACCCTCCTTAGGTCACAACTGCAGTGGGAAGCAGATGAAAAGTGCTTAACAGTCCTGAAGCTGAGCAAGCAGCTGAGAAGGCTGGTCAAAGTGAGATTAAGATGCTGTGAACCTTGTTGCAATGATTAATGGCTCTTTTTATATGAAGATATTCAGAAACTGACATTTACGGAAGAAATGAGAGTGAGGTCTTTGGAATAAACTAGGAAGGGTTGTTTAGGTTTTTTTTTTTTTAATATAAAGAGATCTTTCAGCCAATACAAGCAATTAAGCACTCCTAGGTGTTTCTCCCTGCTTGCAATCTGTAACAGAAGAAAAAACATGGAGAGAAAAATAGCTTGGTTTGGATCATGGGACAACCAGACCGGGGTGTCACCTGCAGCTCACGTGTGGCTTTCAGGATGTTCTGAGTGGGGGCAATGAACCAGCCCATCCTCTCCTCAGGGGGCTGCTCTGTGAACCCTTGACAGCTCTCTGAGCTTCCCACAGTTGCAGGGCCAGGAGATGCTGAGATGATGAGAGGCAATCTCAGTGACCAGCCCTACCAGCAGCCTGGCAGCAGCTCCCAGCCCAGCCCACCCTCACCAGCAAGCAGAGCAGTCAGCAGCAGCATCCTCAGCACTCATCTCCATACCTGCATTCTTTGAGCCTTCCCCCATCACCACCCAAGGCATGGGAAGCAGCCTGGAAAGCTGGGTGGGGGTCATATCTCCCCAGATGCTCTCAACAGTGCTACCCCAAGAGCAAATCTGATACCACAAGTCAGTAATGAATTGGAGCTGGGCTGTAATGATTTTAAAAAACGTTTTCTAAGGCTGGCTCTCGATGCCACAGCTCAGTCTTAAAAAGGATTTCACTGTTCCTAGAGCAAGAAATCCAAGAGAGCACTCTGCATCTGTTTATCATGCAGAAGAGTCAAAAATGGCTCTCCTCCCTCCTGGGTCCCTGCAGCTCCTCTGGCAGAATTAAAAGGCACATGTGGAGCTTCAGTGCTGGGGTGAAGAAGAGTGGGAACAGAAAAGAAGAATCCTCTGCTTCATCCCACCTGCTCTGTGATGGTGACTTGCCCCGAAGAGTCTCAGGAAAATCCTGTGTAAATGGAACATAAATGTTTTATGAATTCAGCCCTGGTGGAGTAAATTAAAGGGTCATTAATGGCCTCATTAAAGAGCTTTGCACTTTGTTCTGAATTATGAAAGCTATCATGCAATGTTAAACTAAATGGAGTTTTCAGTGAGATTTTAAAACTCTTTAACTAGTTCCCTCTCCCCTCTGTCTCTCTCTATTATTTTCTTCCCCCCTTTTTTTGGTCTCTGAGAAATGTCTTTCGAGGGAGCCGCCCGTAGTGCTACAAACTAGATTTCAATTATAAATCTTCTTATGTTCCACTAATTGCCCAGAATTTTTCTCGAGAGCTGCCTGAGGATAATGCTGATGAAGAAAGGGCCCTTTTGTCTTTTCTTGGAATGGTGCCTCCCTCCCCCACCTCTGACGAGACATAAAGCAGGGAATTACCTACAATGACACCCAAACGGGATGCAGAGAGCTGCCATGGGGGAAGAAAGACAAGTTTGCTGTGGTTTTGCCTTGGACAGCAGGGGAAAACCCCTTTGGCTCCTCCAGGATCTCCCAGCGTGGCTCTTTTTGTAGCCTTCCCCATCTCTGACTCCCTTGTCCTTGGTAGGATATCAGCTGGTACTCAGTGGGGTCACGGGAGTGTAAGAGCTCGCCCTCAACAAGATCCAGCAGAAACCAGGGCTGTGAGCACATTCCTGAGAGCTGTAATTGCTGCAGCATCCTGGCTGCCATCACAGAGCCCTCATCCCCTGCCCCAGCCTTGGGAGCAAGGAGTGCTGAAGCCTCTTCTGCAGCATGGCAGTGACTCCCCAGAAAGATCCTTTTGGTGCCTTTGTCAGTGCTGCTGTGCATAAACAATTGCCAGGCTGCTCTGGATCAGGCAGGAGTTTGCTGAGACAGTTGCTGGCCAAAGGCAATGGGTGTTGGGAGGCCAGAGCCTGCTGCTGCAGCTGGGACAGGGGCACAGGAGGCAAGGGCTGTGTCCCCAGGAATGCAAGCCCCGTGCACTTGGAGAGAGAGACTTTGGGGTCCATATTCAGGAGTCAGCATCTTCACTGCTGGTGGGTTTGAGTGTGTGGGAATAAAGAACCACCCTCTGATCACCTCCCTGCCTTTCCCCAGAGCTGGGGGATACTGGGAACCCCACACCTCGATGCAGAGAAGGGAAGACCCCCATGTCTGGGGGCAGCAGCCTCTTGCTTAAGATCCAGCTGCACTGCTAACATGAGCAGAAATTGTTTAGCAAAGCACAAAGCATTGATTTGTCACAACTTTTCCACCTGGACACAGCTATTTCACCACCAAGAGAAGGTCCTCAAGCCTGGAAAATCCTGTGATGCTGGAAGCAAAGCTGGATCTCCCCGTGGGACACGATCGGTCACAGCTGGGTCACTTTCCCCTCCCCAGCCTGTCTCTAAGGCTCGTTGCTTGGACTTACTGACTTAGGTTGCCCTCTGCAAGTTCTTCACACAGCTACACAACAAATTAAACCCCTTATTAACCAGGCAGGAAAGAGAGGAGATTGTTATTTTTTTCTATTTTTAAATGTCCGTGACAGGCACGTGTGCTTGAGTGGAGGCTGAGCCCGGGTAAGACAGGAGGGGTGGACAGGGCCAGCTGAGAGGCCCTGCAGCTGCAACAAAGTCCCTTTGCTGGCTTGGCTGTTTAGTTTGCCACACCTGGGACAGATTTTGGGAGCGGTGCCCTGAAGGTGGCAGGCTCTGGGCGCTGCAGGCTGCGATGGGAGCAGCACGGGGGACCCCAGGAGGATGCTGAGCTCCGTCAGTGTGCGACTCCAGCAGGGAGGATGCAGGAGCCCGGGGGACCCCACCGCCTCTGCCAGCGAGTGCCAGCTGAGCAGGGGGTTTTAACCCCCACACACGTGTCTCTGGAGGCTCAGACCCTCGGGCAGAGAGCTGGCATCCCACGCTCCCCCACGTGGATTTGTTTGAGCCACATTTCCCCAGCGCCCAGCTCCCCAGAGCCCCCGTCATCCTCACTGTCCCCTGGGATCACTCTCACACTTTTTTTTGGGGGGGTGCCTCCATAGAGATCACCCCACAGCAGCCATTGGTAGGACTGGTCCAGCCCTCGGACATCCTAGTGTCTCTCCTGACCATCAGCCTTCCCAGTGGGAATCACAGCCCGGGGCTTTGCCACCGCAGCGGGCTCCACGTTATTGAGGCTTGCTGGATGCTCTTCAGGAGCACCCTGGCTGGCTCCTGGCAGCCTGCACCGCAGTGCTGCATCCCCCTGAGACTCTGTCTGCCTCGTGGCTCCTTTCCTCCAAGGTGGGGATGCCGTGGCTGCTTCTGCTGCCCATCTGCTGTGGGAAGAGACGGGAATTTTGTAAGAGCTCTGCTCAGAAATGCTGCTGCTTTCTGGCAAGCCCTGGCCTCCTTCCCTGCACCAGGATGTGTGGCACTGGGGCAGGGAGATGCCTAAGAGCTGGAGCTGGGTGAAACCACTGATGTGAGGGCTTTTTGGGCCTGATGAGGGGATGAGGAGCCACAGGGGCTTCGTATCTGGCTTGATGTGGGCTCAAGCTCAAAAAATGGGGTGTTTGTCCTAAGATTGGAATAGGTACTGGACATGTCCTGGGGGAGCTGGGTAGAGTATTAAAATAAAAATAAAAATATTCAAAACCACCACCACAATGCTCAGGGGTGGGGGATAGTGGCAGCAGTTGGGTTGGTGGGGAGCTCAGTCTATGGCCATTCTGCTTTTTTACTTCATAGAGCTGCGTAGCTTATACGTTCTTTCCTCTGAGGGCTTTGTTTGTTTGATTTTATTTTCTCCTTGTTGCCTCCCTGCAGGGTGTGCTCCAGGGGTGTGGAGAGCCTGACCTGCTCTCTGGCTGGTGTGGAGGTTTCCCTGCTGGAGGCTGCTCTTGGTGCCTCCAGCCTGTCACATCCCTGCCAGATGCAAACTTCCTTTTGGTGCTGTTTGCTGCTGAGGGGCATCTCTGAGCATCTCTGACCTCGGGAGAGGGGCTGGTGCTCTGGAGAGGGATGGAGACCATTGCACAGGGTGATTTAGAAAAGCTGACAGGCAGCAGTGGCAGCCCTATAAACCATGTTTATGCTGATAGAATTAGCGGAGCCACGGCTGGGCTGTGCTGCAGCCCTGCAGCTGGAACAAGCATCAGAAAGGGAAAAGCCCTGCAGCAGCTGCCCTCAGCTGCCAAATCCCACTGTTAGGGGGAGCTGCAGGCCTGGTGATTTGCAAAGAGGGGGTGCAGTGGGGCGGTGGAGCTTTTGGGGAAGGTGGGAGGATGATGGGATGGGCTCTGTTTGGTGCCTTTGCCTGCTGGTGTCTGTGGCTCTGCGTGGCCCCAGTTCCCAGCAGCTGCTGGGCTGGGCTGTGGGCAGAGACTCCTCTGCAGCCCAGTGCCACCATCCCCGGGGACATGTGGAGTGTGACACTTGTGGGGAGGGACCTGGCAGAGGGTTTGGGGTCGGTGCTGTGGCGTGAGTGCCTGCAGAGTGTGCTGTGGCTTCAGGGATGCTGCAGCCACCCGCATCCCCGCCGAGTGCCAGGGACAGCAGGATCCTATGGGTTTTTCCATGAAAACTTCCCACAGGTGCCATGGAGGAGGGATGCTGGGGAGCCTGGGCTGGGCTCTGCTGCCTGCAGCATGCCTGGGATTTGGAGGGCTGTGTTTGCCCCCCAGGTGGGCCCTGGGGTGCCATACCATGGATGAAGCAGCGATGCTGGGATGGGAAATGTAGAAATGCCAAAGCTGGTGGGCAAATCCAAGGGTTAATGCCACATATGCTGCCCTTTCCCCTGCCACTCTCCCCACAGGGCTGGTGGTGGTGCAGCGTGGCCCTGCTGCGAGCAGGGAGGTGGGAAGGATGTGGCTGGGCTGCAGAGAGCATCCTGTGCCACTCCTGGTCTGCACAAATGGAAGATGGAAGGGTGGAGGGTGCTTGACAGCTCCTCGGGCAGGGAGATTGCTGCAGGCACAGCTGAGGAGCCCCAGAAACGTTTTGCACTGTTTTCAGCAAAGTGGCTGATGGGGACTGGAGGAGAGGGAAGGATATGGGTGGGGAGCAGACCTAGCAAATGATTTCACTGTTGGTTAAGTTTCTTCCACACTAAAACATTGCAGAATTTGGGCGAAGAAGCGCAAGTCTGCCATGAAAAGAATCCCACGTCCAGCTGTGGCCAGACAATGAGCAGAAGGTGCTTACAAAGTCATTGATGATGCAAAGCCACACCAGGAAATCGTGGGACAGGGCATGGCAAATCCCACCTTGTGCACACGCCTGAAAGAGAAATCTCTTTCCCCTGTCTAATCCATTACCACATGCTTATTCTTATAACAAATAACTGAGTCAGCGGGAGAAAACCAAATTCAATTTATATCTCAATCCAAGCAAATATGAAAAGGCTGCCAAATCTGACAATAAAACCGCAGTGATCTCAGATGTTTTCCTTCTATATATTGAGAGAAAAGGGAGCAGAGGAGATTTTGGCCATGTGGCCATAGGTGGGGGTGCAGAGGGATTGGTGGGATGCCTCAGAGCTCTGTCCTCAGGTGGGCAGCACAGCTTTTGCTCCGAGGGGCACCTGCCAGATGTGCTGGTACAGATGTGGCTCCAGAGGTACCCCAGGGGGAGCGAGGGGCTGGGAGCAGGCTGGCACTCCTGTCACCTTCCTGAAATTGTCTGAATAATCTCTGGTGGAAAAAAAAGTGGAGGCTTCCCACATCGTGCTGTTCCTGCTGTGTCGCTGTGGGATTCTCAGAGGCATTCCCCTTCCCACTTTGCAAACACTGCAGCTGTCTCTGCAACCTGAGGGCACGGGGATTTTTCTTCAAAGTTTGTCAAGTTTGCCAGGCTTCCAATGAAAGCAGAGCCATGCAGTGAAGTGCTCTGTGCCTGGGGGATGCTCTTTCCCAGGCAGGGTGGCAGCAGCACGTTGCCCTCCGTGCCCAGGGGCTCCCCTCTCTGCGCTGCCCAGCGTGTGATGAATGGGTGCAGCCAGCTGAAACATCACTGTCCCTCTTGCAGGGAGAGTGCATTGCCTGTCCTCCAGCCAGGACTGCTCCACGCTGACTGGGATTTCCCTTGGAGTGAGGCAAACCCCTTTGCAAGTCCCTTTATTCCCATCTGAGCTGTGGGGTGTTCAGCTCAGCTAGTCCCAGCTTGGCTGGAGCCTGGTTTATCCCCCTGCTGTACCCAGGTGTGACGTGGCACCGAGGACATTTTGCTGTGAGGTGGCACTGAAGGGGTGTCCCCAAAGCCAGGGGCAGAGCTGGTGTTCACTCTTGCTGCTCCTTCTGAGGCCAGGTGAGCTCCCCAGTCTGAGCCGTGCACCCCTGTCCCTTCTGACTCAGGTGGTGCCCGGCCTCCAGCAACGGAAGCAGGAACAGATGGGAGAGAGAGAATAAACAAAGAGTCAAAATAGACAGTTTGATTAACTATTTTCCTAGAAGAAGGCATTTAGCAAGCTCAGCTGAGCTATAAATATCCTATAATGTTACTCTAATATGTGAGGAGAGCCGGGGAATGGGAAAGGGGGGGGATTTTCTTCGTGTAAACAAATGTGGAGAAAATAGTGGCAAGAGGAACAAAAGCAACTAATGAATTCAAGTCAAACACCCTGGTTTGGCTCGAAGATGAGGCGTTTCTTGGGCAGCCTGTGACCACATCCAGGCGGTTCATTAGCCTCTCCGGAACCCAAACTTGAGACTTTTTGTTCCCAAATGATGGGGTTTTGGTCCTTGCCATTTTTTTTTGTTTGTTTGTTTATTTGGGCTTGTTTCGTATTTTTGTTCTTTCTTTAGCATAAAGCCCAAGTTAAGTAATGTGAGAATGGAATCAGACATTTCATGCTGAACTAGGGCGAGTCTGTTTGGTTTTCAGCCTGAAAAGTTCACACGTTGTGAGCATTGCCCATAAATAAAGGCTGGATTTGGTCTGTGGAGGACAGACAGAGGATGGATGATGGGGGAATCCATGCAGGGAGCAAGTGGGGACACAGATACCTGGGACAAGCTCTCTGTTAGACCTGCACTTTGCTCGGGAAAACCTTGTGCATTCCCCATGCTAATTTGACTTTTACTCACTCAAACCACAGAAGAGCAGAAGGGAGGGGAAGGAATTGCTGTTCCTAAGCTATGTTAGGAACAGTTTTGTCTCATTAAAATCTGCTTTCACCTGCTACTAATTTTCCTCTCATTACAAAGGCCTGGAATGATTTGTTTGGTGTTTTTTTTTTTTTTTTTTGTTTGTCTGAATGAAGAGTGAAAAAGAGCTGTCAGAGGCTCACGGTGAGGAAATGACTGCCCATGCTGGTGGGGGCACGCTGGGTGCTGAGCCAGTGATGGGTATGGGGAGAAAATTGCAGCAATGAGATCCTTCCTGGGCTTTCACAGCAGCCTGAGAAGGGTGGGAGAGGGTTTCAGAGGGAGCTGTGCTGCCTCCTCTGCCAGTGCAGGCAGGGATGTGGGCAGTGGCTGCTCCCTGGGGCATGTAGGAACTGCTGTGGCGTGACATGGTGGGTGGTTTGCATGGAGAAAAATGTGCTGCTGGAGGATCCAAAACAGGACCTGCTTGCTCCTGCTGTCCTGCCTCTGCCCAGCTGTCCTTAGCAGGCACTAGTGGCTCAGGGTTGGGGACATCCCTCTGTCCCAGGGAGGGGTTTATTTATGGTCCCAAAGCACTGCTGAAACACCGCTCCCATCCCTGCAGCTGGCAAAGGCTCCCACCAGCAACACAGCCCAGGCAAGAGGGGCCCTCCCGAGGTGTCTGTGCATTGCTCTGGGGAGCAGCGATGAGGAAATGGGAACCAGCAGGTGCACGGGGAAATGACCTCAAAGGCTGAGGGGTGGGGATGCATGACGCCAAGTCTCCATCCTCCCTGCAGGCTCGTGCCCTGCCTGGGCCAGGGAGCACAGCACACGAGGGCTGTGTCTTATTATTGTGACAAGTAATTAGGGTGACGCAAGATGCTAAAAAATTACTTTATTAGGAAAAGGCGGCCTGTAAACCTCCCGGAACAACCAAGCACTTCAAACATCTCCAGCGCGTGTGTGCAGGCAGCTGCTCTCCCTCCCACTCTGGCCCTGCTCATCCAGACCAAAGGAAGAGCTGAGACCCAGGCAGACATTCCCCTGCTTTGCCTCAGCATCCTACCAGCTGGTGACATCCCCTAAAATAGGAAGCCCAAATTGCAGCAATGACCAGGGATGGGTTCAGCCTGTTCTCCCCATGGTTCCCCCTTTGTCTGACACCATCCCTTCCCTAGAAGCTCCCTAAAACCTCCCCTTGGCAGGGATGGGGCTTTGATCCTGGACACAGCTGGCAAAGCACCCGCTTGTGCCTGCTGTTGGCATTGGCCAGCAGCCGTCTGGGACGGGCTCGGTGTTAATAAATCCACGGCGTCCGTCCTGCTTTAGTGTTGCTCTAATTGGAGCCATAAAGTTAAACTCAGCCTCTTAGGGTTCTGCTGGGAGCTGGGGCTTCCATTTGCAGGTTCCCCTGTGCTGTAAAAGGGCACCGTGCTGGCTAATAGGTGTTAAATTGGTGCATCACTTTTTAATAAGCCTCTTAATGGCATCGTGCTGCTCCTCGGCTGCCTTGGGATGAGGCTGCCTCAGGATACCTGCACGCAGGGAAAGCAGGCTGGGGAGCCTGGGGGATGTGGGAATCACTGGGGTGACCCACGTCCTGCTCTGCTGCAGCCATCCAGGTCACTGCAGAAAATCCAGAGGCTGTCCTGGTCTGAAATCTGGGGTGTGAGGCCAGGCCAGCAGATTGCACAGCCCCCAGCCCGTGGTGCAGCACAGGGTGGTGTGTCTGGTCCTACAGTGTCTGCTTTTGGGTGACTGGGGAGGTTCTGTCCCAGAGCTGGACAGAGCAATGGCACTGCCCTGTGGGATTTGTTCCTTTGCCTCATGGCACAGCCACCAGCTGCATTTCCTTCATTGGGACCTTCCTTTTTGGCGTGCTGCTGCTGCTGCTGTGTCACCTCCAGGTGATGCTTCTTGCTGCCCCTCGCCTGTGGGGATCACGGTCTCTGTCTCAGTGCCCTCACAGCAATCTCACTGCAGTGTTTCTCATCTACTGAGAAAGTTTCATAATTTCCCAAACCCAAATCCTCCCCTTGCCCCTGCCCTGAGACAAAGGGGTTTCTCTCTTCTCTCTAAGTCGTTGCCCACCTAGAAATGATGTCATGGAAAGGATCAGGAACTGTCCTGCAAAACAGACACTGAGGCCATCCAGGCTGCTTTCACTTGGGTAATGCTTAGAGAAAGGACTAAGATCCCAAGAAACAAGCACACTATTTTTATCTAATCCCTCTGCTTTAATAACTGAGAGTTGGAGGGCTTTCATTATTCGTAATTCAGATGAGGCTGTTTTGAAAAGTCCCTGGTGGGTTCTGTCTTCTGCCTCCAGCTCCACTCACGCCTCGGTCTCCTCCCGCCATGTGGGACATGAGGAAGCATTTGCTGAGCTCATGATCACATCCAAACAGCTCCCCAGTGCCCAAGAGCTTGGTATGTAACCCCACACTCGCTCTCCAGGCTCATCGAGGTCTAACTAAGAAACACCCACCAACAGAAAACACTTTGTCAAGCTCAGCTCCTCACAGCATCATCCCCCCAGCACAGGGAGGGATGGATTCACTGTGCTCTAGAAGGGAGACAGGGTGGGATTTGTTACCTCCAGGCCAGGCAAATTTGAGGCCAAAGCAGTGGAAGAGAATGAATGCAATTTTTGTCAGCTCCATCCGTGCCGGCAAATGCAGATCATGAATTACACACCCGCCAGATGACAGGCTGACATTTTAGCTCCAAACATTCTCCTATAATTAGAGAATCTAATGCAATACAGGGAATGGCTCCATTTTACACACACATTATCGTAATGCCTTTAAATAAGATAATTGATTATGCCTCTGCATAAGAAAGTAAAATATTCGGTGTAATTAAAACCGACATTCAGATTTTGGCATACTGACAGGTGAGGCCATGTGTCATTTTATAAATCCTTAAAGTGATATTCACACCCACATCCGAGTTCCCAAAGTTTGGGGAGAAGAAAAAAAAAAGAAGGCCTTGTCGTTGAGTTGCTTTTTATCCTGAGTTCAAATGTGTTTTGAGGAGGGATTTCTCTTCTTCTTCTGCTCTCATTTATCTTCATTTCAGCCTCGTATCATCAGCTGACAAAAAAAACCCGAAGTCGTAGTGCTGTGAGCAGGGATGCTGGTAGATCCCATCAGATAAGCAGCATTTGGGCAGCTCTGTGCTGGCAGCAGCCCCCTCCAAGGTGCTCACCCTGCAGAACTGGCAGGCAGCGCCTTCCAGCGCGCGTCTGCCCCGCTGCCGAAACCGCTGCCGGCTGTTTGTGGGCTCTCCTGGAACGGAGACCTTCACGTAGAAGGAAAATGCTCTGTGCTGCAGCAGCTGCCAAAAACCCTGAGGTCCTTCCAGATGAGGGCTGCCTGGAAAATGTGTCCCTGTTGCGATGGGTGGGATGTGTGTGGTGGGGGATGAGATGAGGGGACTGGCTGCGGTGAGCCTGGATTCAGGAGATGCTCTGTCCTTGCCAGATGGGCTGAGGGGCTCTTCTTCCTCCATCACTGCTTTTATGCCAAAGACTGAGGAACACTAATTGCTTCTCCCATCCATTTTTGTGGTTGGAGCTGCCTGTGAGGATTGTGTTTATGATCCAAAGAGTAGGTGCCAAAACCTGCTTAGAACCCTCTGTAAAAACTCCTGTTTGGGACTTCATCCTGCTGCTGATGGATGAGGTTTATGTGGCAAATCACCACTGCTGCTTGGTAGTGAAACCTGCCACTGCTGGTCATGGTGTCAGTGATGGGGTTTGATGTCTGGGGGCTTCTGAGGGGATTCTTTAGGCCTCAAGAAATCCTCTGAGTCAACACAGATGCTGTTCTGCAGCCTTGACATTTGCTGTTGAATCTTTGCAAACAAAGGCTTGAACACCTTCAGCATCCCTAAATTTGTCCCTGTTGTCCCACTGTATGTTTCTGGTGAGATCTAGGCAGGACTTGGGTGAGGGATCTCTGTCTCTGCCCTCTGTGCTCTGGATCCCTCCCCATCCCCATTCCCTGTGAAGACAAGGCTCCTCTAATAAATGGGAGGGCCAAGGCTGCTACCACTGTACCCGCCTCCTGCCTGATAACACAGACTTGAATTATAGAGTTGTTTAGGTTGGAAAACACCTCCAAGACCTTCAAGTCCAATGGTTAACCCAGCAGTGACAAGTCCACCACTAAACCATGTCCCTAAGCACTTTATCTACTCCACTACATCTTCCTGCCCTCAGTTGGAACGGCTGCCACTCCCATTTCCTTCCAAACAACCACAAGTGGTTCCTCCTCTCCAGTCCCAGTTACCTGTCAGTGAGCTGTGCCTTCCAGCATCCCCATTCAGCCTTCAAAGGCTCAGGAAACCTGCCAGGATGAGGTGGTGTTTCCAGCCCCGTGTAGGGTCTGCCTGGTGAGGTTTGCAGAAGGAAAGGTGCAGGAGGGTCCCATCTGATGGCTCATACCTGCCTGTGGATGCACAGTGTGCACAGTGGCCCATGTTAGGTGCATTTCAGTGACATTTGCTCTGTAATGTTGCTCCCAAAACCTTGAGCAATGACCTTCTCTGTACCTGCAGGTCCAGCTGCCTGCCTATCACTCTTTTCCACATGGGCACAGGTAATTAAAATCCTCAGTCATTTAAGGGGCTCCCAAGCTGGCTGAGGAGGCCTGATCCTGCTGCCCTCCTCACTACTGCGGGACCTTGTGTCCCTGAGAGTGGCTTGGACGCAGCCAGCAGGGCAAGGGCAGGGAAGTGAACAGCTCTGTAGGAGCAACCACCGGCGGGATGCAGGGTGGGACAGGCTTCCCCTGGCCTGATCCTGGTCCTGTCTACCCATCCTTCCCCATCGGGGTCTCACGGAGCATGGTCCCCTTGAGGGAGAGAGAAAACCAAACCCTCCGAGCTCCCCCTCTGGTCGTGGCTCTGGCGAGGGGAGGAGGGCAGCGCTCGCAGCCTGCTCGGCTCGCATTACCGGGCTGCTCTGGCTCTCTGGGCCGCTCTTCAGCCCATTACTGCGGGCTCGCTGGGATGCGGTTGGCAGCGGGGGCGCCGGAGCCCGCGGGGACGCCGGCACGGCCGCCGGCAGCGCTCCCCTTCCTCCGCTCTTAAGTGGGCTTGTAAAAACCAGACACGTGCCTGGGAAACTGAGGGATGCTTAAGCGGACTGGTTAAGAGACTGCCCGGCCTCCCGCGGGACGGCATCCCTGCAGCCGGCTGGGTGACAAGGAAGTGCGTGGGAGTGACAAGAGGGGACAAGGACTGTCCTGGCCGTGTGTGGGTGGCAGGAGGATGGCAGGATGGGCAAAAGCGGGCAGAGCCCCCAGTAGCAGTTCATGGCTGCCAGAAATGATGCGAGGGGACAACGGATCCCCGAAGTGTCGCAGCTGTTCTGCCTGGCCTCCTGCTGTTTCTCATGTAAGAGAAACATCAGGAAAAGTCTTCCCAGTGTGCCTAGTGCTTCCAGCTCCTCCAGGTCTGTGCCCGCACTGGCTCTGGGTGAGCAGGACCCTGGGAGCCACGTCCCCCTTTGGAAATGCCACCTGGACACCCCTTTGCATCCCCAGCTCTTGCTGTACCTGGATGCCCTCAAGGTCCCCGGGCTGTCCCCGCCTCCCCATGTCCCAGGCAGGCTCCTGCAGCCCGTCTCACACTCCCGCAACCGCGCTCCCCCCGCTCCGTGCGCTCTCCCGCACCCTCGCACTCCCACGTGCGCCGGGATGATGCGTGCGGAGAGCAGCTCTGCCATCAGCATTACTCACCGCTCCCGTAGGAGGAAGGTTGGCAGCAGAGGAGGAGGAGGAGCAGAGACACAATGTGGGGCAGGACCACACTCTTAGGGACAGCCACGCTTGGCTCATTGTCACCGCTGGCTGTCCTGCTCCTTGTGTCAGGAGCTAGAGGGGACGGAGAACTGCCTGGCTGGGGGCTCTGGGTAGGCTGTTACAGGGCAGCGATGCTGACACGGCTCCTTTGGAGGAGAAAAAGCAGCCTGGGAGCATTGCAGCTGCCCAGGAGGGCAGGGACAGGTCATGCTTGGAGCTGCTGAGGTGTGTCTGCGATTAGGTCGGGAGAGGGGTAGATTCACAGAAGTGCTTGCCTGCAATGGTACCGACACATTTCTGAGCATTCCTTTCTGGGGAGGAGGAGCTACGTTTGTGTGATCATGAGGGCAGATGGATAAAGCTGGAGAAGATGGACTGGAAAGGGAAAAGTAGAGCACCCCAGGGGCGTTTGGCTTAGTGATGTGGGTGAGAAAGCAGGCCAGGGGCAAAGCAAAAAGGAGTTGTGGGGGTCTGAGAACCGTATGTGTGTGTGTGTCTGCATCAGAGCCTGTTCCTGCCCTGCCCAGTGTTCACTGGGACACTCCACACCTCACTCCGTGCTTATTTACATTTTACCTTAGCCAGGTACTGCATCTGGACTCCTCTGTTTACAGCTGTGAGCTTTGCTTTCATCCTATACATCATCAGGTTGTTGGGATTACTTTCCCCACGGTGGGCTGGATCATGATGGGATTAAAAAGATCATCTGGACTGGGGGAAAGAAACTGCATTTTGAGGATTAACTGTTGCACCAAACTCCAGCTCTCTTTTATTTCCCACCAGGGTTGGGTTGCCAGGTTCCAGCTGCCCTTTTCCTCCCTGAGCACCTGCAACTTGCCAGCAGATGAACACAGGGCAGCACCGGCTTTGGGTAAGGGCTGTGGACCCTGGAACACTAACACATCCATGGATGGCTAATGAATCACAACATCACTTACGCATTAACTCCTTTGAAATGCAAAGCACTCCCTTGATATTTCAGCGTTTTCCACCTAGTCCGAAGCAAAACCCAACAGGCAGAGAGGAGACAAGTGGGCAGCTAAGCAAGGTAACGTTTCCACCTTGCGTCTGTTACAATGATTGCATCAGCTTTAATTACAAAGGGACTTTCTGCCCTTTAAAGCAGTTTGGTGCACATTGTATTCTCAGCTTTCCTGCCTCCGGCTGGCTGCGCCTCTGAAACAGTTTCTTTCATGCATTCAAAACAGTTTGTAATTAACAATCACATTGTTTTCCTTTGAATATCGACGGAGATACAGAAAACAGAGATTGGGAGCTGAGGGGCCGATATGACTGGGTATTATTTTGCTTCCATGAAATAACTTTTCTCATTTTACAGAAAATTTTGTGCTGATGAAAGATTCAGGGTAGTGGAGAGACTTTGCTCACCAGTTGGCCTTGAAGCTTGGGAGGCTGGCTTGGACATCTGGAAAATTTCCTGCCATATCCATGGGAAAGAAGGAAATTTTGGGTCTGCTGCCCTGTAATCTTTGGCCCATGTTCAGTGTGTGCCCATGTAGAAAAAAATCTGACACCACTGTTGCTTTAACAAAATATTTCTTAATGGGAAACCAGCGGAAAAAGAGTAAGCAAAACCAGGAGTATCTCAGCTCCACCAAGGCTCCCTGAGCTACTCAGTCAGACCAGAGGAGGCTTAATTTGAAGACTTGGCTCTGTAAACAAGAACCAGATTACAAACTTCTTCAGTTCTGGTGCAAAGCTTGGATGGGAGGATTGTTCCCTCCATCTGTTCTTCTCATTGACAATCTGCCTTTAAAGCCATCGCTGCATAAATCTGGAGGAAGCGTAAATGCAGGAGCACCTGAATATTGTTTAACAGATGGGGACACACATTTTTCAAGCAGAGATTTCCCTTACATTGCCCCATTTATTTCAGAGGGTGTTTTTCAGTACCATCCTTGCAATGCCATGTCTGCCTGGGAATAAGCTGGCATCTCAGTCCAAGAGTTGTGGCTAGCCAAACTGATTTTCAGAAGGAAACTTTACTGCATGAACACTGCTGTGACATTTTTGGTTTGCTTTCACCACTTTCAGTGTAATTCCCTTCTGACCAAACTCACATTTCCCATCCAAGCCTTTCAGGAGGACTGTTAGCTGTGAGCCCTCCTTGTTTCCTGCTCCCACCCTGGGAAGGCTCAAGGAAATCATCCACGCACCTCGCTTGAAACTCATTCTGCCATAAACAAACAAAAGCCTGCAGGAAAAAGCACAAAGTTGAGTTTTGAGCCCTGTGGATCCCTGCTTCACGTATCCTTCTCCTCCTTCCCTGACAGGCAGTCTGGCAGCTCCCATCCTGCTGACAGCACTTTCTCTTGTTCTTCCACCTTCCATCCCACAGGATCTCTAATGCATTTAGCACAGTGGCTTTCAGCTTCGTTAGCTTAAGGGCCACTATGAGTTTTCTGGCAGCAGCACAGACGTGGACTGTTGAATGTCAGAGAGGAAATTACTTTTCTTTGCAACCTTTTCACAACTCCCTGCAGTCACTGGACCTCTGGGTCTCAAGGACCATGGATTGAAAGCCACTGACTGACCAGGCAGCACATGGAGTTCACATCAGGTAACGTCTCTGGGTGGGAATGGGCTAGCTATCAAACTTAGCAGGCAGCAGCATTTCATGCAGATACAGGAGGGAATAGGAAAGCTACTAAGATTGCAGTGGAACTTTGGATATTCCTGACAGACTCTGCCCTGCCACAGTGTCCATCCTTGTAGTGAGCAGAGTCCTGGCTTGGAGATACAAAGATCTGCCTGAGATGAGCCTGAGTCCTTCACCTGCTCCCCAGCACAGAGGCACAGCAGATGCTGCACTGCTGACCCCAGACACTCAGAGTTTGCCAGTCTGGTCTCCAAAGTCAAACAAAGATATTAAGTGCTGTTTTCTTTTCACTTGCCTTCTGGCTCTGGAATCAGTAGGTTGCTCTCAAATAGCACTCACAGCTTTTATTTATTTTTCCCCAACCACAAGAACTAGAACTTCTCCTTCTTTTTTTTTTTCCTTTTCTTTTTTTTTTTTCTCAGTATAAGCCAAAAGCTGAGAGTCTTGCTGAATCACTTGTCTCCATGAACTGGGGCTTTAAGGGAAATATCCAGTAGTGGTAAGTCTGCAGTGTATGTGTGAGACTTGGCAAAGCAAGACAAAACCCAAAGATGATGTCACCCAGCCACGGTGGGAAGGACAACATGAGGATTGTGTTTGGGGTGTCGGCTCAGCCCCTGCTGTTCTCCCCCCTCCACCACCCCTTCTCCTACCATGGGAGTCAAGGTACTAATCATGTCTGCTAAGAGAGGTGGGCAGTGCTGTAGGGTGCTGGACCAGCAGCAAGGAGATGTAGGATGGTGCAGGAAGGAAAAGAAGATGAGAGAAGGAGGGATAAGGCTTGGAAGTGGGAGAAACACATGTGGAATGGGCAGGTTGTCCCCAAGGAAATCTGAGTTGGACCTGAGCAGCTGCTTGTTGTCTCACTGACCCTCATTCCTGCTGATTCACAGTCCTGGACTTGGGGAGATGCAGCAGGAAGCACAGGGCAGCTTCCTGTGGCTGGTTACGTGGTGCAGCATGCCAAGGGCAGAATCCTGTTCTCCCTGGGCCATTAGAACTCAAAATCCAGCTACCAGGAGAAATCTCAGCCTAAGAAGGAGGGAAAAAAAGAAGAGAAGATATGGGCACAGACGATGGACCCCGAGTTTCTCAGCTTTCATATCACTTCCCCTTCCCCCTCCTTCTCCGTTCTTCAGTCGTTGTATTCTTCTTGGGAGAAAGTGTCTGTTGGAAAACAGAGAGAGAAAACGACAAACACTGCTGTGGAATTATTTAACGAGCCAGAATGAATTGCATTTGAAATCATTTAAATGGGATCTGGGAGTATTTAACTGCAGCACAGGAACTTAACAAGAGTGGGAAAGGATTTTGTGCTAATTGCTGGCAATGATATACCTACGGAGAGAGAACATGCAGCAATTAGTAAGCAAGGCTGTAATTTCAGCCCAAGGTCCCTGTCTGCCCTGGAATATGGCATGGATTATCTACTGGAAGGAAGACAGGGGCTCTGATCCACAGGTGACCAGAGAAGGGAGCAGATGAGATTCTCGTTAAGTAGTCATTAACCAAGTTTTAACAACACTGGGGTGCAGTGGATGGGTCTGGTCAGACCCAGACGTCCCTTTGCATCACACCAGGTTTGAGTCCCGATCTCCCGTTCCCCAACCTGATTGGTAAAGCCAAAATGGAGCACAAAGCCTCTTTCCAACCCACCTGTTCTTGCTCACCCAGAGGTGGCAGGGGCTGACCCTGCACTCAATGCCTGCATGGTGGGGCTACAGCTCCCAGTGTGGGGAGCCTGGGGACCAATTAGATCATTCCTTGCTGAGATCTCAGCAGCTTCAGGGCATCCTCAAGACTGCTGGATTTGGGGAACCATCAGGATAAGACCAGGGATCTGGGGCTGAGATGTCTCTTTGTTCATGGCATGCATGAGGGCAGAGCCTGTGGCAGAGAAATGTGTGCTGGGGCCATGTAGTGATGGTGGGGTGAGATAGGATGAGGGGTAAGGAAACGAGGTGAGATGGGAAACTTTTGCAGGTGCAATGACAAGCAGACAGGAGCCTGCACCCACCAGAAGCACCCCAGATGGCCCCAGGTGTCCTGCCCCTCCTTTAGTGATGCTCATAGAGGGGAGATCCCCTGGTCCCACTCTGCCAAGTCCACCAAACCGGGGTACCATTGATGCCCAGCAGCACGACTCAAGCCTCAGCTCAGAGATGAGCTGCATGGCTCTGGAAGGGACAGCCCCTGCTGGCAGCAGCCCTGGGAGGGTGTCCTCACTGCAGGGGAAGGCACACAGCCGGCAGCTCTCCTCCTGATGCCCGGCAGCTGCAAGCAGCCTCTGCCAGCCTCTGCTCATTGTTCCCTGGTCCTGCCGCTCCCCATCTCCATTCTCTCCCTGTGATGTGTCTGTCTGTGACTTTTTGTCTTTCAATCAGTTTTCATCTCAGTAATTCCCATTCAATGGTTAGTCCCTGATCTTTCTAATTGAGATCAGAGCTTCGTATAATAGGAATGGGGGGAGGGAGACTATTTTTAATTTGCTACATTCCCATTAATAACAAGTTCTAATTAAAAACGCTCCATCTTCCATCCTCCCAAGTTCAGAGGAAAACTCTCTACGACTTCTGTTGGAATCTTCTCCTGATAAATTGGTACCACAGCTTCCTAGAACAGCTGGTCCTCTTTAGCAGGCATAGTAATTAATGGGAATAATAAATGCATTCAAAGCAGGTTCATAACCCTCCTTTCTGTGCACTCAGACATCTCTTCACATTGCAAGAGACACACATCAACATTTCCACTTACAAAACAGGCCCAAAAGATCTGCCTACGTCTAACAAGCCTGGGTTTCATTAGCACTCCCTGTCCCATGGTAAAGCTTGTGATACAAAGGCTCCCCATGGACAGGGATGTTCCCTCTTGGCTGGGAATGAGGCGGATGCACAGAGCAGGAACCGTACCCTTGTAACACCTCCGTGTCTGTTGAGGGCTTTTTGCCAAGCCTGAGTTCTACACCACAGCTCCCCAGGATCTGTGGGGAGGAAAGCCATGCCCTTCCCTGGGAGCCTGCCCAGTGGGAATTTTGCAGGGCATAGATCCAAGCTCAGATGGGTGGGGTGAACATGGGGACAGCTCTCCTCGTCCTGAGCTGCTGAGCTGTGGTGCCAGCCCAGCAGGACCAGCCCCACCTGTGCTGGTGCTCCTGGGAGGTGCTGGCCTTGAGGCTATGGCAGGGGAAGGATAAATGAAAAGGGATCTCATGGTGTTTTGCCACTTGCACAAGGAGACAGGAGATCAGGGTTTTCCCTGTTCTCCAGCTCCAGTTCTGCTCTGCTGTGTCCATCTTCCTGCCTACCGTGTGCTGGGGTAGCAGGTATTGCTACCTTGCAGCATCCATACACAGGGACTCACAGAGGAGGTGAAGTGGATGCCAAGTGAAGGCTGAGGGCACACCATGAGCTGGAGATGACACTCTAATGTTCTGATTTTCCTTCCTAGGCACCAGACAAACATATAGGGACAATCCTGCCCAGCAAAGGAGAGAGTAGGGGCCACATCCACCTGGGGTCAGCAGACACAGGGAAGCAGAAGCACAGGGTCTAACAAGCTGCGTGCTCTCTCCTCCCTTTGTGCAGGTCTCCATTTACACCAGCTACTGATTTGGGCTTCCTTGGTTGTGCAGATCAGCTCTGCTGGGGATGGATGACCCCTCGCTGTCCCTTTCCCTTGCTTTTGTTCACCGCTGCCGAGTTAATGGACTCATCTCGGGAGTGGCCAAACCAGGAGCCATCAGTGCAGATATCCCCGAGCCGAGCAATCTGTCCTGAGCAGTGATTTCAATTAAAGGGTCATTAGCGTGAAATCTTATCCAGCCCGGCTCCCATTTGCCAGCAGGAGGTCCTTCTCCTCCCCATCCCGAGCCCTGCTCTGCGGTCAGAGCGCGCTGATCCTGCTGGAGTCCTCCAGTTTTGCTAAAACACAGCAGCTGCTGCTAATAAACAAACATATTGATCATAGAGATATGGGCTGTCAGGGACTTAATTCATGAATGAAATGGGCTTAAGAGCGCCCGGTAGGCAGCGGGTCTGCTTAAAGAGCTCCTTGTCGAGAGGGTGCTTGGAGCTGGGAACCGAGAAACCCAGCAGCTACTCAGCACCGGGATGTCGGAGTCTGGGGCTGGTGTAAGGATTTGGGGATGAAATTCCTTTTTTGGGACTGAAAGGAGCAGAGCCAGTTTCCCCCTTTGTCATCACAGGCCATTGCTAACAGGGGTGTGTACAGTGAAGGGCTCTGTGCTTCCCTCCTACTGTGAGCAAGAGGCTCCTGGTTCTGCTCCATCCTGCGGGCACCATCAGGGCAACTTAAAATTCAGAGATTTTGAGGAGAAGGCTATCAAATATCCCTCACAAAAGCAGTCCCTCTAGTCCTTTGTGGGTCTGGAACTTGTAGAAAAACCAGAGCAGAACCCATGCCTGCCTACTGGAGTTTGTGACACCCTTTCCAAGGGGCAGATGCTGCTGCAGCATCACTTAGAAACTACGTCAGAGCCAAGAAGGGGAGAGCATTACAGCTCCAAATTGCCAGCATTTCTATTCTCCTGACAGCAAACAGGTTTTCCTGGGTTTTGATCAAATTTTCCTTCCACAGACAGACAGTAAAACTCTTCCTGCACGTAAGACCAAGGCTGTTTACATCACTTATCACTTTTTGTTTCTGAATTGTCATCATTGTGTGGAATCAGACCTAAACAAGGTAAAATCAGCTCAGATACGGATCCTGCACAGCCAGGGACTATAATTAAAACAGAATCATATCTGAATATAGCCTTTATAGGTGCAGTAAATTACACCTCAGTACACAAGGATAAAGGTTGATCTGTAACTGGTTTCCATCCTTTGGTATTGGCCACGATGAAAGCAGCTGTTAAAATAGGTCTTAGTATTTATGGTCCTGGGATGTGAAGGCCTTGCTGAGAGTTTGATGGATGAACTTTCAAGGACAGGAATAGTTGTCAGCCTGAAATATTTATCAGTCTGAAATCTCCCTGCGATTCATGCCATAGTTTCATACTTCCATTTTTCCTTCCCCTTTGCTAGCTGAGGTTTGTAGCTGAGGTTCCCTGGACAGAAGGAGGGTCTCTGCTATGGGGCAGCAAACCCCACTCTGGTGATCTTGTCTGTTCTTCCCAGTGGCTGCTGCTTGAAGCAGCTGTGGTATCTTGCTCAAGCCATCCTGTGCTGCTGGCTCCTGGGCTGCTCCTGCTGCACTCTGCTCCAGGGGCTGTTCCAGGGTTTGCCAAAGAGATTCCTGCTCCTTGCATAGCAGGAGATGGAGAATATATCTGGACAAACTGACTGCATCCCCTCGTGTGTGTTTGGGCACTCCTGCTGCAACACCTTTGCCATGGGCCTCCCCCTTCCTTCTGGCCAAGGAGAGGCCAGGGGAGCTCAAGGCCAAAGGGATAAAATGGGATCTCCATCACTCTGCGCCTCATTTGTCCCTGAGAATGGCACAGCCCCACTTGCTGCCTGATCTGCAGTGTCCCCTTGGCCCCTGGCATCAGCAGGGACTTCTCTGACCAGGAAGGCAGCCTGGACACTTTGCTCCTCATGGCTGTGCGAGGGAAGGGGCTGTACGGTTTTTACACCAGCACAGATGAACTTTCCTCTTCTCTTTTGCAAACACAAACCCAGTGTTCTCAGTGGAATGTGTTTCATTTCTGGCCCATCTTTCCGTGCTGCTTTTATGAGTCTGCTGTGTTTTGCAACTAAAGCCTGAAGACCACGAGCAGTGCACGAGGCTGCTGCAGAACCACGTCCCACTGCAGGCTCCTGCTGAGGGTGAGAGGTGCTGCAGAGCAGGGAAAATGCTGGTTCCACAGGGATCCACTGCTTGAGAAAACACTGAAGACCACGACTTCAGGTTTCTAGACTCCTCAGGTGTCCGATACACCCGGAACCTGCAAGTTAATAAAAGCCTAGATGTTATTCCCTGAGAGAGGGGATGAAAACTCCCTGTGATTCACCTGCAGCAAATGCCAGCAGAGCACATTTGCTTGAGGTTTCTTGAAGCTACCACTGAAAGGTCAGAGCTCTCAGTGAGAGGAAAAGCTCTCTTCTTCCTTCTATCTCTCCCATCAATACTTGTTTTTCCTCTCCATTTTCTTTTACCTTCCTGTTCAGAAAAATGTACACAAAGAGGGGAAAGAATGCTGCTTCCCATGTCAGCAGCTAAGCATCTTCTGCTGCCAGAGGCCAGGACAAAGACCTCAGTACACCTTGTGGACAGCAGTGGAGACCAGTGCTGACCAGGGCCTGTGCCAAGGCTGGTGGGAAGCTGAGCTGCAGAGGGGACATCAGATCTTGCCCTCTGTGTGCTCCCTTCAGCCTGGCTGGCTCCAGGGTCCCCTCTGAGTGCTGGGGCAGGAAGATGCTGTGCACAGGCAGAAGGGAAGATGGGAACAATAGGAAGCCTGTGCGCATCTTGCCTTCCATGGTTTTATGACAGCCATTGCTTTAGGCTTTGCAGAGAGGCAGCAGGTGGGAACAAGGATCCAGTTTCATCCTTGCAATGATTTCTCTGAAAGCAGTGACCACTGCTGTAGCCCTCAAGAAGATGCTTGTAGCCTCGGTGGGAGGAAAGCAAATGGCTCTCCAAGGCTTTGGACATCTGCCATGGAGGTCACTGTTCTGGTTTGGATGGCTCATTCTTCCTACAGCCCCCCAGCATGGTTTGGCCATGGGCAGCCAGTGCTCTTCAAGGTGGGAAAGGAGACCTCAGTGTCTGGCGTGGGAGCAGCAGCTCTGTGCAGAGGACTGGAGCCCTCTCTTGCTCATGCTGTTAATGGCTCTCTGCTGAGTTACTCACACAGTGCCATTTGGGAATAATATTCCTTAACCCACCGCTGGGCCCTTTGGTGATGATTACTCCAGCTGTGGCCCACCTCTCTTCCACTTGGCACTCCCACCCCTCCCTTCTCCCCCATCTCTGCCTTGTTTCTGTCTCTTGGTCATTATGGCCTTCATCCAGCAAAGCACTTAACCAGGTGTTTCAGGGAATGAGTAACCTGGCCCTCTCCATGCGGCGGATGCGGAAGCCTTTGGCAGGAGGCATCTGGCCACCTTTGCCCTCTGGACACCTGGGGCTTTCGTGGCGTGGAAAAGCTCTTGGGCTGTGGGTAGAGGAGCTTGGAAAACTCTTGGGTGGCCTCCCTGACCTGCTGGCTATGATCTGCAGCCCTGACATCTGCTTGTGGGTGAAAAATGAAATAAATCACCGAGGATTTCCTCCCCGGGCTTGGGGAATGGGAGCAGCGCCGACCCTGGGACAGGGCTGGGCCATCCAAGCTGGTGCTGCTGCAGCAAGGCTGAGCTTTTTGGAGCTCTGCATGAGAGGAAGAGTCATGGGTGCTGCCTGGCCATGGTGGGAAGCTGGAGAGCCCTGGAAAGGAGCCCAGGTAGTGGTCCCCGCACTTTTCAACCTCCTTAGCTGCTGCATGTGCTTTTTCTATGTGTGTTTGTCATTCCCCATGGACATTCTCACTCATCTTCCAGTGCACACAGTTTTGCACGACATCCAAATCAGAGAATTGTCCAAGCCCACAGCATCAGGAAAGTCAGGAAATTATTTTTGCTGCCACAAGAAAGAGAAGCATCTCTGTGTGGCTGAGGAGCCTACCAAACAGGTAGAAATATTTCCTGTGTGACCAGGGCCAAACCCTCTGCCTTTTGCCCCAGAAGAGAGAGACTCGAGGTTGGCTTCTCATGCTGGTGCAACATCTCTGCTGCTCAGCTCTGTAACCAGCCACGGATAAGACAGTGGGGCTTACATTTCAAGACTTAAATATTCAATTAATCAATGGAATATTCCATTAGTGTAATAATCACTTGGCATCGCCTGATCTATAGGTACATCTCAGCTGGGCCTCACAAATTGATTTCTGATGAAGTTCTAATTGACTGCACAGGCAGAAGAGGACCGGTCTGAGCATGTTGGAGCAGGGCTGGTAAAGGCTCTGGCAGCACCACCTCCCCCCAAGGAAGGGGAAAAGCGAGGGGGAGGTGTGATTTATGCCCCATTTATCACGACAGCCTCTACCCTATCCCGTTTTATTGCTCCCAAGTGAGGCATGAGAGCTTACAGCTTTAATGCAGAAATTTGCAGGCAGCCGGAGACCCCCGTAAGCTGCTGACAGCTGCTTGTCACTTATGCAGTGGGTGCCAGGGGTACCCTAAATCCTAAATGTCCTGACACAGGATGCAGCAGTGCCACAAATCCTGTGGGGAGGTCTCAGGTTTCCTCTGGCACGTGTGCATTTGCTAGCTGGGCCCTGCCACCGCTCTCCATTGAGATGTGGGGCTTTCTTCCTGCTGATGTGGCTCAGAGCATGAGGGGATGGATGTGCCTGGAGGGTGGGTGACCCACATGTGTCTTTCTTTCTTGGCCATCCTGCAGCCCCTTACCCTGAATTGTCTCCCTGCTGGGTTTGGAGGTGGTCCCTGAAGGAGGGTGGCACAGCAGGAACCATCTCTGTTGCCATAGAACAGTTTGGGTGGGAAGGGAGCTTAAAGACCATCCAGCTCCTAACCCCCTGCCATGGACAGGGACACCTTTCACTAGACCTCCATGCCAAAGACCTCCAAAGACTCTAACATGGCCCTGCCATAAAGTCTCCAACACACCCTGCCCGTGTTGGACCATCTCTGGAAGAGCTGGTGGCCATGGCAAGCCCCAGGAGAAGTGTGTGACTTGTCTAGAGGTGCAGCCACTCAGACATCCCAGCCTCCTGGTGGGATGGGATTGCCAGCCAGGTGCTCTGTGTTGCACCAGGGGATGTTTTGTCAGCCTGAGGCCGCTCCTGACTGCCACAGTCACACACAGAGATGTGCAGAGGCATGAAAGACTCAGCTCGAGCTGCTGTGATGGTGAGCACCAGCACACCACCAGCTTGGGGTGCAACACCAGCCCTTCTAAGAGCCCCCTGCTTCTGCCCAGACCCTCACTGCTGCCTCTCTCTGCACTCTCCTGCTAAAAGGGAAGGTTTGGGGGTTCCCCACTGTGAGCATTGGTGGTAGGAAGGGGACACGATGCTGGTCCCCAGGTGGGGGCTGACTCCTCCTCTCCTCCTGCCTGCGTGGGGACTCACGTGGCTGAGCTGGGTAGGGGAAAGGTGACAGGCAGTGATTTCAGGAAAACTGCAAACAACAACATCAACGAAACCAATCAAAGTGTGCGTGGCCGGCTGCTGAATTTTAAGAGAAATAGCTGCATTTTCAAACATACAGGAGTGACTGTAACTTCCTCTCCATCCTCTGCCTGCATTAACTTAAGAGACAGCCGGGTGCTTAAAGGTTACTTTGCAGGCAATGACTGTTCTGTAAAGGGCTACTCATCTCTAACAGAGATAGGTTTTCTTTTATTGAACATCAGGCAGAGTGGATGAAACCTGATAAAAACCACAGAGTGATAGCTTTTTTCCCCCCCTCCTTTTGCAGTGAGGAATAACATCCAGCAAAATAAAAAGGCAATTGCCTCACTGTATATCTGTTTTAAGCAATGGCTTTGTGTGTCAGGGAATGCAGCTTAGGTAGATGCCCAATTAGAAAGATTTTGTAGGAAGACCTCTGAATCATCAGATCTGAACCACTCTCTGCACCATCACCATTTCTATCACCATTATTTCAAGCCTCACCTACTTATGACACAGAAAGGAGTTTTCAGTAGTTGAAACACCGTGTGTGGATTTTATGTGATAAAATTGTCCCCAGGATCACTGGGGTTGGGTGGGCAGCATGGTTTGGAGGGGTGGTTTTCTCCACATCCTGGGACTCCATGAGTCACTTTGGGTTGTGTCTCCTTCCTGTCAATAAGGAAAGGTGCTCTGGGATTTTTGCAGCTCAAAAAAAAAAAAAAGTTGTAATAGCAGCCTCCTACATGGGGAAGATGATTTTCCTTCATGCCAAACCCAGGGTGGTGGGCTGTGAATCAAAGCCTCTTCTGTGGCTGTGGTTGCTGGTTGCTTCAGAGCAGTCTTGAGTGATGAGGTTTGAATGATTTTTAGTTTGCTTGTTTTTGCTATTTTTTAAGTGAGTGTTTTTAATTACTTGGTGAGCAGAGCCAGAAGTGTAAGCCATGCTGGAAATCCAGCTGAGAGGAGCAAGGCTGCAAGAGGGGAAGAGCTCAAGGAGGTGAAACCCACGCCCTGGTGGAGGCACCTTTCCAGCAGCTTTTCCCCTCCACTCTCTCCGCCTGACATCCTCTTAGGAGATGCCTTCCTCATCCAGCCCAGACACCTGGCAGAGAAACCTCCTCCCAGCAGCCCATGAGTTCTTTCCTTGGGGAGACATTAAGACTTCCACCCTTGAGGAGGGAAACCCCTCTGGGGCTGTCCCCAGACTTCCCTCTGTGTTTTCCTAAGCACAGGACATTGTTTGGTGTCTGTCCAGCTTGTTAATGGGCTCAGCAGCCTCAGAGGGTGCCTTTTGGCCATCCCTCCTGGGATGCACGTTGGCTCCTGGTTATGTTTATTGTCTGTACACGGAGCAGACCACACGCAGGGCTTCACAGCCCTCTGGAGCTGAGCATCCTTGGGTAACCCCAGCCTGCTCCTGGTTACTGCAGTGGCTGAGGGATGAGGATGCAATGAACACAGAAATGTCCTCTCTTGACCCTCCAGGACAGGATTTGGCCATAACCATGAGCATCTGGTGCTTATATCCACTGCAGGATGGGAAGACCCTGATCTCCAGAGCTGTCAGCCCTAATTTTATCAGCAACATGAAATTTAATTAAAATTCACATTATTATTTTTTTCCTGTGTGTTTGTCCCCCTCCTTTCTTTGAAAGCTGCACGACATATGGGGCAACCACGCTGCGTGTGCTGAGAAAGCATGTCCAGTCCTCCATGTGTCACAGATTCCCACACAAATATGGAGACTATTAGGCAGAACTCATTAAATGTCATTATTAATACAATGGAATGAGATGGGAGGGGTTTTATTTTTATGCCAGAGCCTTGCACGTATGCTCCCATCGTGAGAGCTGAGCTGTGGACTGAGGTGCTGAGCTACAGGTACCAGACCCATGGGGCTGATGTGGTGCCAGATCTGTGGGAAGTGCTTGGTGAAGCCTGCTTGGCTTTTTCCAGGGCACCTGGTTGTGGGGAAGCCTGGGAACAAAACCACCACCAGGGATTTCTGTCTTGTCCACTGTAAAAAAACAAAAAAAAGAAAGAAACAAAGAAGGAAGGAAAGAAAAACCTCTTCAGATAGAACTCTAAATATCTGATTCGGAGAGAAATGAGCAATGGAAAGAACTGCTTTGTGCAAGTCCTGTAGACAATTTAATCCTTCCCCCTGGGCAGGACTGTTCCTTGCCTGTCTCACACACACTCTGCTGCCCTGGCTATGTCTGGCCGAGCTGCTTTCCTTTCCCCAGCATCAGAGGGGCTGTGCCCTCAGCTCCTGCTGGGGCTTTTCTCCATCCCTGTCCCTTTGAGATGCTCTCCCTGCCAGCTTCCACCTTTGGCTGTGGCTGGGGATCATGTCTGGAGATAATGTTTCTCAACAGAGTGATTTTGGCTTTCCCCTCACTGTCACTCCCCCAGTTTGTTCCTCCAGCCTGGTTGTAGGGTATGAGTAGGGATGAACTCAGACCCTTCACCTGCTGTTGTCAGCAGCATCCCTCTGCACCCATGCAGGACATCCTTTTCTCTCCCTCCTTCCCAGGGGGATGAGTTTCAGCCTCTCAAAGAAAAACACTCTTCCTCCATGTTCTTCATTGTTTTCTGGGCAATGAAATAGAGTTTCTCTCCTAAACGAGGCTACAGGCAGTTTATTAGCTTCACTAATTAACCCATAATCAGCGTTTCGTTCTCCTCTAATCACATCCTTGGTTCACAGAGTGCAGCCCTGCTACAGCACATGTATTTATAAAGGGAAAAAAACCCCCAGTGTGTGACATGGCACGAGCTCTCTTTGCAGGGATAATGTCAGGTCATTCAGGCACGGGGTGTGATCTGTCTGGGGTGGGGAACAGGGGGCTCTGAGAGGTGACACTGAGCTCTGGAGCCCGTCACCTTCTGAGCACAGGTTCAGTGGCCACTCGGGTCACTAATGGCTGGTTGTCACTGCTGGTCAGCAGTGGCTTGGGAAGCAGTGAGGTTGGAGGAGAAGCAGATTGGGAAGTCTTGTAATCTCCACCTCTGCTTATGCAGAACTGTTCCCCAGGGGGTCATTTTTTCCCTGCTGTTTCCAGCTGGGTTTTCCTGTCCATCCAGCAGTGATCGTTCCATGAACCTGTCCCAGATCTGCTGAAAACAAACATTTTGGGGAGTGCACCCTTGCTTTTTAATTTATTAAAAATTTATTTTTAAATAAATTATTTAATTTAATTTATTACTTTTTTACCTTTACTACACCTTCCCCAGCACCTGCCTTTTGCCCTTCCCGTCTTTGTGGGTGGATGCTCAGTTCTTCACTCTAGCCAAGTAAAATGGAGTTAGCTTTTTTAACATCTCCTTGTAAATCAGATTTCTGATTATTGCTGCTGCCCTCTGAACTCCCTCCAATTCGTCACTCTATTCCTGGTACTGAGCTACACCGACCATGAAGAGACAATGTTTGAAAACATCCTCAACCCGGGTGGCGATCTAATGAGACAGCATATAAAAATATCGTTACATGGTGAGCTGAAGGCATTGTGCAGCTCTGTAATCATTTTCAAGATGGTAAAATCATTCTGCAAGGACAGCCTGTCTCCACTCTGATAAAATCAGGGCCAGAAAGGCAGTCCAGCTTGGAGGAAAAANCAGCCTGGTTGTAGGGTATGAGTAGGGATGAACTCAGACCCTTCACCTGCTGTTGTCAGCAGCATCCCTCTGCACCCATGCAGGACATCCTTTTCTCTCCCTCCTTCCCAGGGGGATGAGTTTCAGCCTCTCAAAGAAAAACACTCTTCCTCCATGTTCTTCATTGTTTTCTGGGCAATGAAATAGAGTTTCTCTCCTAAACGAGGCTACAGGCAGTTTATTAGCTTCACTAATTAACCCATAATCAGCGTTTCGTTCTCCTCTAATCACATCCTTGGTTCACAGAGTGCAGCCCTGCTACAGCACATGTATTTATAAAGGGAAAAAAACCCCCAGTGTGTGACATGGCACGAGCTCTCTTTGCAGGGATAATGTCAGGTCATTCAGGCACGGGGTGTGATCTGTCTGGGGTGGGGAACAGGGGGCTCTGAGAGGTGACACTGAGCTCTGGAGCCCGTCACCTTCTGAGCACAGGTTCAGTGGCCACTCGGGTCACTAATGGCTGGTTGTCACTGCTGGTCAGCAGTGGCTTGGGAAGCAGTGAGGTTGGAGGAGAAGCAGATTGGGAAGTCTTGTAATCTCCACCTCTGCTTATGCAGAACTGTTCCCCAGGGGGTCATTTTTTCCCTGCTGTTTCCAGCTGGGTTTTCCTGTCCATCCAGCAGTGATCGTTCCATGAACCTGTCCCAGATCTGCTGAAAACAAACATTTTGGGGAGTGCACCCTTGCTTTTTAATTTATNAAAGCACTTTTAAAATTTAAAGGGGAAAATGAAAGTAAGAGGAGAATTAACTTTATTACTTAAGAACTCCAGGAACTACTCAATAATTTTATATTTCTTAGCGTTAGGCATTACTTTCAAAAGCAATAAATAATCCTTATAAATAAAGTCTATACTGATGCTGAATTACACTGCTGCTAAAAACTAAATGAGCAAATTAACATAGCTAATAAAGACCAAGTTTGCACTTCAGTGCTTGTTTTGGTTTTTGGTTTGTTTTTGGCTTTGTGGTTTTTTTTTTTTTTTCTTTATTTTCCCCCAAGGATTTATTTTTAAGTAAGGGAGCTGTCACAAACTGGGACAGATGTTGAGAAGAAGTGAAACCAAAGTGGTGGTGTTTTAACCAAGTGGAAAGGGGATGGTTTAATCCTCTGCTCCCACTTTGGTTCCCTTAATGTCCCTGCAGTGCCCTGACACGTGGTGACCCAGGTGTCCCCAGCCACTCCAGGCTGCCAGCACTCTCTCTGAGCCTTTTTGGACCCACTGAAGACATTCTGCTTCATCTCCCACAGCAGGTGGGTCCTTCCCACATCTCTCTGCTTTGCTGTGAAGCTGCTCTTGTGTCTCCAGTCTGCTCTCCCTCCCCATATCTGTGAGACTTGCTGTGTGTGAAGGGAGATGAAGAAAACAAATTGGGCCAAGAAGACACCAGAAGAGCCAGGTGAGGAGGCTACACCTGTGCTAGAGGTGGCTCTATCCTGATGTTCACCAGTTTGCCCATCACTGGGGCACCTGGGTGTTGGAGGCTCCACAAAACAGCCCCCAGTGTCCTTCCACCTTCCAACCTCATGTGCACCATGGGCTTTTCTTTTCTTCTCACCCAGCACCTTCCTTGCCTGGTTCATTGCCATTGTAAGCTGGGGGAAGGTGGTTTTAATCACAGGCTAAACTCACAATGCATTTCCTGAGCAATCTGATTTAAGAGAGGGTGCTTCTGCTTGCAAATCCTCTTGGCACTGGTGGTTTTTTCTTGTTCCTCTCCCTTTTGCCTGGTAAACATGTGTTGCATAAATCCTTGGCATGTTCATGGGATGCTCAGAACATTGTCCTGACTTGCCATTGTTTGGGTTAATTTATGCTGGGTTAGACCTCACCCTTTGGAAAAGGTCCAGTGTCCTAGTGATGTAAATCTTCCTGATTTATGTCTCCCCCTCTCAAGAAAAAAGAAAAAAAAAGGAATTTAAGGAGTCCCAAAGACAGGAGAATTCAGAACAATTTGCACCTGTCAGTTGCCCCTGGCAAGGAAGGTTGGGATGATTTGGGGTTGATAAGCACAGACCTTTCATCTGTTTGTAGAAAGAAGGAAAATTAAATCTCATGGCCTGTTTGTGAAAGGAAATTGCCCAGAATAGCTCTGACAGAATGAGCTGTTCCACAATAGCTCCCCATGCGGACACTCAAGCCACTTTGTTCCAGGCTAATTAGTGTGCTTCCAAGCGGAGTAATTGTTCTGGAAGGGAAATCTCTCTTCTCCCACCAAGAGCGTCTACATGGAGGTAACTGTTTGGGAATGACACAAGTGGGCCATATGAAACCACAGCAGCTCCACCAACCAGTGTTCCCCCACTGGGACATTCTGGGCTTGGAAAGGTCCCGCCAGTTGTGGGTGAAACGTTTGGGGGGTGTTTGGAAGAGGGCTGAGGAAGCAGGGAGCAGTGTGGGTGTATCTGGCTGGTCACCCAGCTCAGGTGGGCTTGGCTGGACTCCCCCAATGTGTGTGATTACAGGCCCCAGAAGAGGCAGTGATTCAGGAATAAGAAAGGATTGCACCAATCCTGTTATTTCATTTAGCCCTTTCTTTACTCCACTGTTTTATGAAGGCACTATTAAATGTCTGCTCTGAGGGCTTTTTTTCTTCTCACAGATCATCTCACTTTTTTTTTCTAAAAGCATTATTTTTTTTTATTTTTCTCACCTACTTTGCTACTGACTCACTGGAGAGCCTGGATTTAGTCTGAACATTTCTCAGGAGACTGGCGGGTGTCTCACATGGCTCGTTCCCCACAATTCACAGAGAAGTTCTTTTAATGAAAGATGAGGACTTCTGTGAGCAGGGAGCTGCACCCAGAGTGGTGACCACTTTGCCAAAGCACTGGACTGGTTTTGAGTTCCTGGACATGGCTCTGCCTTTCTCCACACTGCTTGCACCAGGATCAAGAGCAACCAGCCTCAGGTCACAGCTGAGCTCAAGTCTCCCAGTAGCAACCAGTGTGAGGATCTGCATTTCTTGGAGCAAACCTCCACTTGCCAGGTTGCTCTTTGAGTTACTCCTGCCAAAATATTGGTGATGAAAGTACAGCAAAAATAACAGGAGATCCTGGGATCCATCTCCATCCAATACAGGATCCTGGAGATGTTTTATAATCTGCTTATATTCGGGGCTTGATAGATATGGCTCAGCCCAAAGCATCCTTGCAGCTGCAGTTTTGTCTTGGAGCTGTGGAGAGTCCCAGCTCAGTCTCTTGCTCTTCACACATTGTTTGGGAGAAGGGAGGCAAAGTCCTGCACTGTTTTTCTGGTATTCATTGTCCTTTACTGCTCTTTACTCTTTCCCCAAGGCTTAGCCCTGAGCGTGGGGTGACCTGGTATTTGGAGGGGCAGAAAGAGGGGCTAGGAGGGTTGAATGACCCACCATGGATCTCTTCCTCCTGGATAAAGTTCAAAACAACTTGATAAGCATTTTAGTGTTGGTCAGAGAGATTCTCCACGGCCATAAACCCTGGCATGGGCTTTAATTACACAGGATCTGCCCACTCTGGAAAATTGATACTTACATGGTCCACTGGGCCTGTGTCCCTGTCAAAATGCAGATCAGCCATTCCCTGTGGGACAGAGCACTAAATGAAAATAAATGGGAACATTTTTTTCATTAATGATAACTTCTGTCTCCTTAAACTCAGACTCCACAGGGCCCCAGAGAGACTCTAGGGGCATGTGATGAGAGATGAAGTGAGTTTCTTGGGTATCTGGCTGGGATGTGTCCCTCTTTGAAAGAATTTGGAGGGGACCCAAAAGCCACTGAGGAGCTCAGGTGTGCCCAGGGGACTTCAGGTCTCAGTGATGCTGAGTCCTGTGGGTCTCCAGAGTGGAGGAAGCATTGAAAGAAGGATGGAGACAGCAGGGATGGACAAGGGAAGTGACTGGCCCTTGAGCTGGCAAGCTCAGGAGAGGAAACTGTTGCAGTAGAGAACTAATTTTGTCCTCACTAAATCTGCTGGGTCCTCTGACACAGCACAGCTCGTGCAGACCACGGACTCTGATCCTGGGGTCCCTCCTCCACTTTGTCCCTGCCTCGCTTCAACCATGAAAGAAGACAAAACTGGGGAAAGCAGTGCCTGAAAGAATTAAGAATTAAGATAAGAATTAGGGGCTGATATAGTTCATTAGCAGCAGAACTGGTCTTTGTGACCCACAAGGCCCCAGCCAGGGAACATCTGCTCCCAGCCCACTCCTGGCCCTGCCACACTGGCCCCAGAGAGACAGGAGGGACTGAGGGAGGGAGTGACATCACTGGGGGAGTCCTCAGTTTCCCTCCAGAGAGGGGGAGAGGTAAAGCAATTGCTGCCACTGAACATCAGTCTGACACCTCTTCACCTGCAGTGGCTGCTATCTCCTTATTCTGAGAGATAATTATCTGGAAATAACTGCGCACCACCAACTACGAGATCTTGTCTCTGCAGAGGAGTCCTCTCCCCTTCCAGCAGCAGGCTGGAGCAGGCAGCAATTGGGGGATTCCTTCGTGGTGCCCCAACCTCCCCAGCCTGGCTCTTTCTGCAGCCACCAAACACAGCCAAACCCCAAGAGCAGCTCCCAAAAAGACAACTCAGGGGGCAGTGTGGCCAGGGCAAGGCAGTGGTGACAGCTGAGGAGCAGAAATTGGGTTTGAAGGAGCAGGGGGGCTTTGCAGTTGCACATTTTTGTGATTGCATCAGGGTTTACGAGCTGCATCCTGGGGCTCCCACCTCTTTGTGGCAGGAGCAGGGCATCCCAAAAGCAGCTCTCCATCTCCTGGCAGAGCCTCGCTGCAGCAGCGGCTCCTCGGGAAGCCCACGTCTGGCAATTTATCTCCCAGACATCTTCTGTGTCTCTGTATCTTCCTTCTGAGCTGACCCCTTGCTCCAGGTAAGATTTTTCTCCTCCTGAATTATATTTCATCTGTCGAATCTGCAGAGATGAGCCGTGTGGAGATTTTGCAGATCTGCCTGATTTCTGCCACTTTATCCAAGCTTCACCCGCTTCAAAGGGTGCAAATGCAAATATTGACAAGTTCAATAAAAAGACCCATCTAGCAGGTAAACAGCTAAACAGGCTGTCTAATGAAGGGGTGCAGGGAAGGTACTTGAAGAGAAAATCAGCATTTTTTAATCTATTTTTACATGCTGGCCTCTTTCCTAAACCCTAAATAAACCTGAAATGTGGGCACAGGGAATTGTTACCGTTCCTCAGCCCTTCCCAGCCCATGTGGGGGAGGCAGCTTTCCCTTTGGGGGTTGAAAAGCCAAAATCCCCAGTGTTTACTGAGCTCAGCACTTTCCATGGAGCAGTATCAAAGTGATAACATCCCGGGTCCCCCAACTGCCCCATCACTTGGCAGTGCAGCCCTGCCCGCAGCCACCCCTTTGCTCCCTGGTACTCGAGAGCTTAATTCAGCCCTTCCTTAATGACATTTGCAAAGATTTCCACCAGAGCAGGGTGCTGGCTGCAGTTTCCACCCTGCTCCCAGCCCGTGGATGTGCTCCCCTTGTCCCAGATCGATCTCCAATTCGGAACTGGTGATGTTTGATCTGCTCATCGCCATGCAGGGGAGGGGAGTGAGTCCAAGGAATGAGCCTCCTTGGAACTGAACCTCTCTAATACGATTACAAATGGCTGTTAACCCTCATATCAGTGTGAAGGAATGCTGCTCTCTGGGGGAGAACAAGACATGGAAGCCCCTCCTCTCTCTGTGTTAAATGATGACAAGGGGTGCTTGTTACCAATAATTAGGCTTCCCCAGCTCCCTCACGGGGGGTTAGGATAGTTATTTCATAATTTCAAAGTGCTTTGAAAAAAAACTTGCTATAAATGCTGCAGGTACCAGCACCATTGCTCCCAGTGCTGTTTTGCTCAGGTGAGAGGTTTGGAGCTGTGGGACATCTTCCACCCAAGGATTTCACAGCACATCTCCTCTGTCGAGCACACGCACAGGGTGCAAATATTATTAACACAGTGTTTTGGCAAATGGAGAAACAGGGATGCAGAGCACAGGGGAGCTGCTGAACATCTCTTACAGAGCTGGAATTGGGAAGGAAGAGTTCTATTCCACATGCTGTTGTGATGTCCACCTGGGGAGATACTTGGACTTGGAGACACCGGTGTTCAGCATGTACTGACCGACAGTGCTGCTGTGGGGGCACAAGGCTCTCTTCGGAAGCAAAGTTCAAAACCTGGCTTTTTCAAAAACCTCTGTGTGTCAGATCAGGTTTAAAATATTGTCTAGATCATTAGATTTTTAATCTGAAGGACCCAGGAGAGACCCAAGTGCTCAGCTCTGGCTGTGTCTCCGCAAAATCAAGTCAAGCCTCCTCCAGCATCCCCCTGAGCCTTAGGAGGAACTGCAGATATGACAGGTGACCGGGGATGTTTCACCCCAGCTGCATCCCTGGTCTGGATCAGAGGATTCTGGAGCTGCAGTTTTGTTGGAGACACCATCTCCACTCCACAGGGCTGCCCAGTGCCAGGAGGAGAGGCTGCCTGGATGCCAAGCTGAACATTACACAGCAGACTCTGATGGAAACTAATTTTCCCCCAACCTTCCCGTTTTGTCTTCACAGCAGAAATGTGAGGCAGGCTGTACAGAAAAGAAGAGAGCTCTACCAGAACAAGCTTGGCTTGCTTCCCACTGCCAGTTTTGTTCCCTCCATCAACAATCAACCAGGACAGAAGCATCTGCTTCACTCAGAAGGGCTCTTAAGCATCATCTGTGCACCCCAACACAGAAGCCATGAGCCTTTTCCCCTAAACCTGTTATAAGTGCATAACTCTTTAGCCAGAGAGTGCCTGCAAAACACCTTTTAGCCTTAATTTCTACAAAACTCCATGACATCCTTGGCATGGTCAGGGACAGATGGAACCACTGTCTCCTGAGCTGAAATGGGGATATCTGCAGTGCCCAGGGGTGCCTCCAAGGAAGATGAGCAGAGGGTGGGAAGGCACCTGCCCAGGATGGGCCATGGAGGGCGGGGACAGCAGAGGCACAGGACCTTCTCAGAGCACAGACAGTAGCAGCCTTGTCCATGCTTCTCCTTTCTCCCCTGTGACAGCTTGACAACCTAACAGGAAAAATGAAGTCAGTGAAGGGAGAAATGCTATCAGGAGCCCCGTGCTAAGAGGGCAGACAGGCCAGATTGGAGGAAAATGAGAAGCTGTCCGGACTAATGCAATCATTTATCACATAATCTTGCTCAGCAATTGGGCGGGGAGCTTGGCAGTGCCTGGCACTCATAGGAGGCTCTCTTGGCCCCTGGCACCCTGCTCCAGTTGGTGAGGGTTGTTTCCCCTGGACTCTCCAAGGCTTGAGGTTTCCCTTTCACCACCTTGTTGTGCTCGTGGTACCCACCTGCATCATTTTGGTATAACTGTTGTCCCCCACACACTTCCCTCAGAGCCAGACTGGGGCTTCTGCTGCTTCACTGTGGACCCTTTTTCAGAAAAGATGACACCTCTTTGGGTCATTGCTTGTGCTGAGACATTTCATCACCGGGCCATTTTGGCTCCACGCTGTGTTAGCCACTCGCCTGGAACCTGGATTTACTGCTTCCTCATCCCTGCCCATAAAATGAGGCACTGCTGAAACACCACTGCAAAAAGGGCTCAGCACGGGAGTGTTACCAAAAGGAAGCAGCAAGGGGATTTCCCTCCCTGCTCACGTTGCATCTCAGGGTTTGCTCTGTGTTTGGGCCATATGTGATCTGCACCCCAGGGGAATGGCTGGACATCAAAGGGGGGCTTCTGGCGAGGATGAGCTCATTTGCCCCTGCTTGACCCTTCCTGAGAGCAGGGGGCTGGGAGCTCCGTGACCACTCAGCAGCTCTTCCCCAGCCAGGACTCTGAGTGTCTGGGGCAGGAACCCCACCAGCTGCAGCTGCTCTGGCTCTGTCAGGACCTGCTCTTCCTCTCCTTAAGCCTGCAAAGCAAAGGAGGACCTACACTTCCCTTTAGACCCGTGGATCCCCTGTGCTGCCAGCATGGCACTCATCGCTGTTCAGCCCAGCAAGGCAGCATTTCACACCAGGGATGGGTTATCCAAAAAGTTTGCACGTGAAATTTCAGCACCTGGCTGTGGGACTGGGATTCCCACTGGGCTACCTCTCCTCCACAGCTGATGTTCGTGGGCTCTGCCATGAACAGCATCTTCTGGATCTCTGGGACAGGGATGATGTGCCAAACCATACAGCTCATTTGTGCAGCCCCTCACAGCCCAGCACTTAGCTGGGTAATTACCACAGGACGAGAAAGCTGATTTCAGCACCACTCTTGGATTTTGTTGTTTGTTTCTTTTCTGGGGAAAAGCAAATCTTCAGGCACTGAGAGATGAGAGCTGGGCTGGTGTGCAGGGCATGGCTCAGGGCTGGGGAGCAGAGCTTCAAATCCTTTCTCTGCTTGAAATACTTTCCCTCCTGGACACTTCAGCATCCCATACCCCTGATGCTCCATCTGCAGACCCTCTCTCTTGTTTCCTCTCACCTTTCCTGGCTGTGGAAAACAACTTGTTTCCAATACATGCTTTGGCTGGGACAAAGCTTTCAGCACTGTTGCAGCCAGGTCCAGCAGTTATTCCTCTTTCAGCTGGACTCCTGGATGGGCCCCTCCATGTGTCCATCTTCATCATCGTGTCCTCACCACCCCATTTCAGAGCAGATTCAGCTTGTGCTTCTGACAGGGAGCTGCTCTTCTCTGAAAGAGCTCTGTGCCCTTCCTTGCCCCCAGCACAGCCTGAATCCAGCTGGAACAGGTGGAGCCCCTCCATTCCTGGTGAGACCCTCCTCAGACTGAGCTGATCCCCATCCAGCCCTTGCCCTTCCCATCCACAGAGCCATTTGCCACCCAAACAGCTCCAGACCTTCCCTCCCTCTCTTGCAGAAGAACCATCAGGAAGAGAACTGGCAATTCCAAGGGAAACACAGCCCCTCTGTGGCACTGATGGAGCCTCCTAGGGTTTTCCAGCTCTGGCTGTCTGCTGAGGCAGGGTTGGTTCAGGTCCAAGGAAAAGGGGGAGGTTCTGTCAACAAGCACCCCATGATGCGGATCCATCAGGTGTGTAAAGCACCAGGCACCTCTTGTCTGCCTTAGCAAAACAAAATTCCTTGGACCACTGCATCCTCTAGGGATAGGGAATGTTAATTATAATTAATGATACCCTGTGACTATTATTATTAGCATTTCTAATTAATTGAATTGTTACAATTTCCTCTCTTGAAGGTGCTTGGGGTGATGGACATTGCTTTCAACACAGAAAAGGGAAAAGGGGGAACTCAGGTGATGTTATTTGGGTAATATAAAGTGTCAGAGGTGACAGGATATCTGGGAGACTGGTTCCAGAGGGAGCAGGGATTGGCAATGCCAGCACCAATCCCTCCACAGGCTGGGTGGTGCAATTCAATGCATGGTTTTGCTGTTTTCCAACTATAAAGACATAAAAGACTAAAACTAATCCTTAGTCTCAAGACTCCTTAGCTCTTTGTGCCTGAATCGATGGTGACTCTAGGTTTTTGGACAGGGAAGGCTAAAGCAGGGAGAAAACTGTCAGCAGACAGTCTCTGCACGTGGCACAAGAGTGCCTTTGTCCCCAAATTTTTGTCTCACCACACTGAGCCAGACAACCCACGGAGGTGCCCAACACACCTGTCCATCACACCAGTTCCTCCTCGCCTTGAGCTCGGCATGAGATGGTCTTCCTTGTGGTGAGACCCATCATGGAATGTATGGCACAGCACCAAGTTCACCAAAAATAGCTCCGGGGAGAGAGGGAGCCGCGTGCGCGGGGCCCGCGCGTCTGTGTCCGCAAACCCATCTGCCGCTGAGGTGTCAGAAATAAATTTTACCACTGGAGTCTGCAGCATCTGATTAGTGAATTATTCAGTTTGGAGATTGCCTTCGCCATGACCTCATTAGTAACCCCGAGGTGAGCGGGACGCATTAGAGTAACCACCAGGCTGTCACTGAGGAGCAGAACTGGGGCATTAAAATGGATTAAAGTGCTTTACCAAGAAGTGCGGCACAACTCATACAAAAAAAAAAAAGAAAAAAAAAAAGAGAGAGAAGACAAAAGGGAAAAGAGACAGGAGTAGAAGGGGGAGAAAAGAAAGAAAGGCCAATAAAATAAATAAATAAACCACCCTGTTAAGCTGGCAGCCTGAGGATAAACAGGCAAGCAGGTGGAGGGGTGCAGGGATTTCAGTGTCTGGCAAAGCACGAGCCTTCTCTCTGAAGCCAGGGCAGGGCTGTGGTTGGGAAGAGGCATCTGCAGGGCTCTTCACTGTCTGCTCTGCTAAGGGAGCCCAGCATCTGCTTGGTTAAACCAGCCCTTCCTGCCAGCCAAGTCCCCCTGGCTGCCCAGGAGAGCCTCCCTTTTGACCCTCGCTGGGCTGACACCCAGCCTTGGGCCTCCTCTACATCAGGGAGGTGATGTGGGGCTGAACAGAAGGTCCTTACACAGGCCTCTAAGAGCTGGTGTGCACGCTGGGGTCCTCAGTTGTTCCATGCTGCTGGCTGCAAACAGGAATCTGGAGGGAATGTGCACATCCCCCAAACCTGCCCGTTTGTGGGACTTACTCAGCTGGCATGAGGAGAAGCCGTGGCCCGTGGTGATCATTCAAGGACCATGGTGACCCCTTTGAAGGGGGCACGATAGAGGCAGGTGGGGTGAGATACCCCATTTTGTCTCTTCCTGACAAGTCTACAGAAGGGAAAGGGGGATGGGTTTGTACCACACTCCCTCAGGGTCAGCTCTTCTTTCCTGGGGGGAGGCAGTGGCTGATGTGAACAGCTTTCATCTGGGGATGGGCCCGGTGACTGATGTGGTCGCATTTGTTTGCTCAGCAGCAGTTGCAAATAATGGATGCTAAAAGGCTTTGTGGTTCATTGATGGCCATGCTCATAACCACATGCTCTTCATCCAGTTCTGGGGGAGAAATGCAGTGCTCTCCATTTAACTTCTCGGGTCCTTAACCCTGCTTTCAACTTGACGTGGCCTTGATCCTTTCGCTGTGTGCACAACAGACCCTGTTGGTGAGAGATGCTCCAGCCTGGTGGCTGGACCCGGAGAGGAGATCATCTCTGTTCCTTCATCCCACCACTGCAGCTGCTGAAACCTTGAACTTGCATCCATGGAATGACCCAGACCTTTATGGGGTCTCTCTGTGGCTGTGCCTGTTGACTACACTTGGCCTCTCCCACTTCTTCACCGACAATCCTGGGAGCATCTTATTGCCAGCTCACACCAGGGCTGGAATTCTGAAGGAGATTATGGGATTTCCCTGTGCCACCCAATTCTCAGAGGCATGGTGAGCTCCCAGGTTACTTCAGTACAGCCAAGTGTTTATTTCCCATTTAGCTACACAGGTCCAGCTTGGGCCAATCTGTAGTGGGGAAGACCCCTATTTAATACTTTTCCCAGTTGTCCCAACTCATCCATCACAGGCCACCTCTGCACCTGGGCTCTCTCTGAGCCAATGCAGAAATGGGAGCTTGGTGTGTGTCCCTTCTCCTCTGTGGGGTTTTGGACATCTGGAACTTTACAGAGCAGGGCTGTGTTGGCTGACCCTGCCCCGTTTGAATCCATCAGGTGTGCCCTGGCTTCCCTTGAGAGGTTGTAAGAGGAACAAGAAGGCCTAATGAAGGTAGGACACAACTACCTGAGTTTTATTAGGTTTAACTGTCCCTATTTTATTATACATGAATGCATAAAGAGCGCTAATTGAATCGATTTCAAATACCCAGAGCAAACGAGCCACTCGATAGAGACAACCTGAGAAGAGAGCGACTCGGGCTGTCGTTTCCCCAGGCCTTTCCTGAATCCTCCCTCCTGTACCCACCAGGCGAGTACGGGAAATTTGTTCATTTATTGCTGCTTAATAATACATGCCATGCACTGTGCATCCCGAGCTGTCTGCATTGCCAGGCCACGTGCACTGACGTGGGAGCTTTGCTCTCCCCTGTGTTGCTGCTGCCGGTGTCATCTCCCAGCATTTGCCCAACAATGACTCCGTGGAGAGAAGGCAAAGATGCAGCAGAACTGAAAAAATAACTGGGGGAGCCCAACCAGGCTCTCTGCCACCGTCCTGAGAATTGCTGGACTGTGTTAATTGAGCATCTATCAGGGACAGGCACAGTAGTAGATGCTCTCCCTGCAATTAGAGAAGCCACGTTGGCTTTGTTTTTGAAGGCCGGCCAAATTTCACCTCGGTGATTTCTAGGATGGTTGTACCTAGTGGCAATCTCCTCTCCCATGAAGAATTGTCCTTGTCTCAGTTTAGCCATCTCCAAAAAATAATCAGCTTAAAACAGAAGAAAGTCCCGTATCAGATAAATAGAACGCTCCTTGAATTTTTTTTCCTTTTTCCAGCCAGCCCCTTCTGATCTGCTGTGCTGCCACAGATACACAGGGACATGAAGGGCCTTTCCCAGGATTCACCACTGTCTCAGGAACTCCCCACTGGATCTGTGTCTCTTGACATCTTCTGAACTTCAAGGCCAGGTGTATAGGGGGATTTTGAAGGACAGAAGGTTGCCTCCCTTATCTTATACACGGATTTCTTTCTTAAATCTTGTGTTTCCCATGGGAGCTGCTTGCAATCTGTGTTTTCAGTAATGACCAGAGCTGCAAGTCGTGTCTCTTCCCAGTTACTTGCTTAGTTGCTTGGAAAACCCCTTCTAGCTCCCTGGTGAGGACACTGCTGGTGAGTGTCCTTTGCACACAGCTCCTGGCCAGGCAGCTCCACAGGCTGCCAGGTGCTGTGTGCCTGCTCATGGGACACAGCTCGGGATGTGAGTGCAGGTGTGGGAACATCCCTCAGCATCTCCAGGTGCACCCTCCTTGGCACTGAATTATCTGTAAAGAGCCTTGCTCCTCATAATGGACCGATTACCCACTGGACTGAAGCTGGACCTTCCTCCACTCACAAGAGATGGGCACTTTGCAGGGGACCAGTGTGAAAATCAGTGCAGGGCAAGACCCCAGTCCTATATTTCCTACATCCCATCCCAGCAGGCATCATCATCCTCCCCATGCTATCTCCTCCGACTGCAATCAGCACCCAGCTCTGCCTCCAGCCCCGGAGCATCCTCTTCCCATCTTCCCAGCAGCCAGAAGAGGGTGGCATCAACCCCTGACTGTTTTGTAAAGCGAGGCTGGAGTTTTCTCTTGGCCATTTCCTAAACAGCTGGAGTGCTCCCTGTATCCAAGGAAACCCACCTTAACCTGCTGCTTACAGGGAGGCTTCAGTTGGGCAAGTTTCTCTCGGCTCCAAGTGCTCCTGGGTTAAGGTTTTGGGGGGTCTATGAGGTGAGATTTTCCCTTTTCTTGCCCTCCCAACCTGTTGTGCTCCCCACTTTGGAAATAAGGTCTGAGTAGAACAGAATGGGAAAACCCCTGCTTTCCTCATTTTTTTTTTGCCACTTAGTTGCAGTTTCACAAAAATGGAGGCAGAGCCTGGAGGCTGTTTTTCTGTTTCTATGTAGTTTTCCTTTCTTCTTCTTCTTCTTCCCTACTNCATCCCATCCCATCCCATCTCACGTGATGCTGTCAGCATCCCACACCCTGCATCCCTGCCCCTCCTGCTTTGTTCCTGCTGTTCCTTCTCCTCTCTCAAAGCAGCACTGATCCCAGTTCGCCTTCAGAAAGCTCACTGTCCAAAATTTCCCCTTTTCCTTCCTCATCTCTCCCACTTGGCAGCTGGGTGCAGCAGGAGGGTAGGAGAAAACCATAGCTCTGTTGGGTGTATCAGAGCAGCTGTGAGCTCTTCCTGGCGCTGCAGAAGGGGCTGCAGGGGTGGGAAAAGGTGGGCAAAGTCCAAGGAACAAGCCCAGGGGATTTTGCCCAAAGGCAGTTTGGGCAGAGAAGGGCTGGAGGACAATACTTGGCTTTCCCAGGTTTAGGAGCGGCATGCTGAGGTGAGCAAGGAGGAAAGAACTTCTGTCCCCTCCCTGTCCCCATCCCGCTTGGCCATCCCAGCCCCAGACAGACGCTGGGATCACCCGCCCGCCCTGCTGCCGGCGGGCACGGCTCCGGTGCCGCGTTTGGCTCTGGTCCCGTCTCGCTTTGCACCCGCGCATCCCGTCAGTGCATCCCCGAGCAGCTCCGGGAGGATAAATGGTGCTCTGGGAGCTGGGCGCTGCTCCTCTCCCTCCAGCACACCCCTAACGACGCTGCAGTAATGGCTGGGCTGTGCTAAAAGCCTTTCCCTGCCCGCGCTGGAGCGGGGCCGGCGCTTTCCCAGAGCCGGGTTANTGTAAAGCGAGGCTGGAGTTTTCTCTTGGCCATTTCCTAAACAGCTGGAGTGCTCCCTGTATCCAAGGAAACCCACCTTAACCTGCTGCTTACAGGGAGGCTTCAGTTGGGCAAGTTTCTCTCGGCTCCAAGTGCTCCTGGGTTAAGGTTTTGGGGGGTCTATGAGGTGAGATTTTCCCTTTTCTTGCCCTCCCAACCTGTTGTGCTCCCCACTTTGGAAATAAGGTCTGAGTAGAACAGAATGGGAAAACCCCTGCTTTCCTCATTTTTTTTTTGCCACTTAGTTGCAGTTTCACAAAAATGGAGGCAGAGCCTGGAGGCTGTATTTCTGTTTCTATGTAGTTTTCCTTTCTTCTTCTTCTTCTTCCCTACTCCCAACACTTGCAGTGGGCGAAGTGCAGTGTAACCACCCACCACAGAGATGCTCTGTGCTGCATCTTCAACTGGGGTCAGGTGTGGGAGCTGAGCAGCACTGTGAGAGATGTGTATGAGAACTTGGGAGGAGGTGGAAAGAATCAAAATCCTGGAGCTCTGGAGAGGCTGGGAGAAACCTGTGACATTGGAAGTGTGTGTGGCTGTATCTGAGACATTCCACCTCTCTCCCAAAGCAGAGAAACTTGCAAGCAGCAGAAAGCAGGCAATGCTCTCAGGTTTGGCTGGACCCTTTCTCTTCCACTGGCCTGTGTTTACTCTCCAACACACAGATGTGGTTATCAGCAGCTCCTTGTCCTGCCAAGCCATTGCTGCAGCAGCCCTGATGCTCCAGAGGGAAGGTCTCTGCAGCACTGGNTTTCCTTCCTCATCTCTCCCACTTGGCAGCTGGGTGCAGCAGGAGGGTAGGAGAAAACCATAGCTCTGTTGGGTGTATCAGAGCAGCTGTGAGCTCTTCCTGGCGCTGCAGAAGGGGCTGCAGGGGTGGGAAAAGGTGGGCAAAGTCCAAGGAACAAGCCCAGGGGATTTTGCCCAAAGGCAGTTTGGGCAGAGAAGGGCTGGAGGACAATACTTGGCTTTCCCAGGTTTAGGAGCGGCATGCTGAGGTGAGCAAGGAGGAAAGAACTTCTGTCCCCTCCCTGTCCCCATCCCGCTTGGCCATCCCAGCCCCAGACAGACGCTGGGATCACCCGCCCGCCCTGCTGCCGGCGGGCACGGCTCCGGTGCCGCGTTTGGCTCTGGTCCCGTCTCGCTTTGCACCCGCGCATCCCGTCAGTGCATCCCCGAGCAGCTCCGGGAGGATAAATGGTGCTCTGGGAGCTGGGCGCTGCTCCTCTCCCTCCAGCACACCCCTAACGACGCTGCAGTAATGGCTGGGCTGTGCTAAAAGCCTTTCCCTGCCCGCGCTGGAGCGGGGCCGGCGCTTTCCCAGAGCCGGGTTAATGCAGCGGCAGCTCCGGAGGCGCAGCCCCGAGCGGGGTTAACACAGCGCTCCCCCCGCAGCTCCCCACGCTGCCGGGAGGTTAAACCCTGCCTTGGCCTCGCAGGAGCTGCTCGCTCTTCAAGCCAAGGCGAGAGTGCCGAGGCTTCCCGCTCCCAGGTGCAGCATTTCTCCGGCGCTCCCTAAGGTGGCAGTGCCAATCCCGGCACCGCCGCATCCTCCCGCAACCCGCGCGTCCGGCTCCGAGGTGTCCCCCGCCTCCCAAAGCACTCAGCGCTGTGTTTCGTGCCTCAGGCTCCATCCGTGACAGCCCGCAGCCCCGCCTCGCCCGCAAGCGGCTGCTGGAGGACCCAGGGCACCGCGACGCTGGTGACATCGACCCGGTGGCAACAGTGGTACCCACACAGCCCCGGGGAGGAGGATGCGCTGGGGGCCTGGCAGTGAGGAACAGCTTGAAGACAGGATCGGGAGGGTTGACAAGCTTCCAGGGTCTGGTCAACAGGAGGAGAGATGCTGGAGAGGCATAGAAAGCTGGAATAAAACTTATCTTGTTTCCCCACCAATAGAGAGAAACAAACCTTATTGCTTTGTGTTGGTGTGGAGAAGTTTTAAAGGGTGATAAGAGGGTGTCAGGAAGCCTTGGAGGCAAAGAAAGGACACTTTGCATGCCAGCCTGTTGTTTTCGATCCTGGTTTGCAAGATCTGCCCTCAGCATTGCTTGTGCAGTGCAGTTTGACTCAGGGCTGGCCAAGGAAATGTGTCCTGTGAGGGCAGACCCTGGCCGTGCCAGCAGGCTGGCTCCTTCCCCCAGGGAGCCCCAGTGCCACCCTGTAGCCCTGCAGCTGCTGGGTTGCCCCTTGGGGTTTCCTCCACCTGTAGCAAAGACCCAGCCTCTTGTAGAAGTTTTGGTGTGCAGTCTGTGGGCTGGTTGCTGGCTCTGTGATCCTCCAGCCTTTCAGGGCACGGTGGCCAAAGCAGGTAAAAAACTATCTGGTTGGCAAAAATACCTAGTAATTTCCTCTCTCTCTGATCACAAAGTGCCCCCTTAGGAATGCCAGACAGCCCTGGGCAGCAGGCACAGATTTGGATTTACTTCTGTTGTTCAGACCAAACAGCTGCTAAGGGCGTCAGTTATATAGACATGATGATGTTGTCACTTTATGTATCATTTTTATTTCATTGCTCTCCAATGTTTGTAATACCCCGGAGCTCAGAAGCTTAAATAACAGCTCTCCCCATATTGATTTTATCCTTCACCATTTGGCACTCATTCATTCCTTTCCCTTTGAGTTCCTAATAACCAGGATTTTAGTTAAGCAGCATCCCTCTCCCTGCTTGGGCAGTGGCTGTGGTCAGCCAGAGATGGCAGGGAAGGGAAGGGAGCGGGACAGTAGATTTCTCCAGAGATGAAGCTAATGCATATCTGATGCTGCATTGCCTCTTGGACCTCTCCTTACCAGAAAAATAAAGTTAGCACCATGAACAATGTTTTCACTCAGTTGCAATAACTCTGAAGGGAGTTGTGTTTAGGACCAGCCCTCTCTGGCAGGATTGTGGGGACAGAGAAAAGAACCTGATGGTGCTGAAGGAATTATTCCATAACAAAATATGTCTTTTCATCCCAGTGCACACTGCCTGTGAAGAGACCACGCACTCTTCATGTGTTTTCCCTGCATGGAGGTTTGCTGGCTGCTCAGCCTGGGGCTCCTGTGTCTAAGCCACTGGACTTGGACACTGGGCCATGCAAAACCTTGTTTTCCTGCTGTTTTGACTGGGATGTGGTGGTGTCTCTTGTGGCAGGACCGGTGAGAGAAGGAGGTGTCTTCTTGCCAGTGTTAATAAGCAATAGGTGGAAATATTTACCTTGAGTGGGTGAGATGCTCTGACACAGGACTGAGGGAGTGAGGGGAGCCCTGTGGCATGAGGAAATCACTGCTACTGAATCTGCCTGCTCAGCACAGCCAGGTCTGTGCACAGACAGGTCAGACTGGCACAGCCTGGTCTGCAGGCTCAGCTTATCTGTTTGATTGTAGGAATTCCATTCAAATACCCTGCACATGAGATGGCTGCTGGGCCCACCTCTGTCTTGGTGGGAAGCAGAGGTGTCCATCAAGGTGCCCCTCAATTAGAGCACCAGAAAGATCCTGGAGTCATTCCAGGTCTCCTTGGTCCTCTCACCTGTAGGGGCCATCTCCAGATTTCAGCTGTGTGCAGTGTTCTGTGTACTTGCAAAAATAAAGCCATCCTTTAATATTTAACCAGTCATCAGTCACTTTTATTTATTTGACTCATCTGAACTGCATCACAAGTGTTTCGCTGGGAGTTATTCATTGTTGAAGCTCTTTGCTGGGGGGGAAACTCTCCATTGCTGGAGAAATGGGACCAAATCAGCTCTGTCTGGCAGAGATCTGTCTCCAGCCCTCTGCAGGGCTTTCCCAGAGCCTCCCCAGCTCCCTGGGAGGAGCAGGGCTGGCAGGGCTCTGGTTAAAGCTGCTCTGGGTCCATTGTTGATGTGCTTGGCTATCAAAAACCACGGCCTTGACTGGCAGGGGGAGCGGGTGCTGAGCCAGGGGAGGGGGGAATGGGAAGATGGGCTCTGGGGACCCCATCCTGCTGAGAAGGTAGGTTGTGTTTCACATTAGCTGATGCTCCTGTGTGGTTTCCAGCACCAGCCCAAATGAAGAAGCTTGTGGCAAGCAAGCTTGCATGTGCAGTAGGCATAAATCATGTCAAACTTTCTCTGTGAGGATGGGGAGGGCCTCTTTTCAGACTGGTGGGGTGATGGGGGAATTGCTCAGTGCTGAGAATTGCTCAGCCTTGGGCTGAAAGGTGTGGGCACTCGCCCCTTTCTGTAGAACCAAGGTTTGTTTGCACTGTGAGATCTTGGGCTTTGGCTTTTCCCTGCTGGCATTAGAAGGGTCAGAACAGGGGAGATACAGGTGCCAGTGTGGAGAACAATATGACACAGGTACCCAGACATCTTCAGGGCTTGCTGGTGTCCTCCTCTGCTTCCCCAGCCTGCATTGTGTCCCTGATGAGCTTGGGGACCTTGAACATTTGCTTGTTTTGACCTTGCTGGTGCCTGTCACCAACCAAAATGACACGAGAGATCATTGCAGTTGTTTGGCATGCTGCTGCTGCTGCAAACGCCTGCAGCCCTCTTCTCCTTGCCCCCCTATGGTTCCCCCAGCTGGCTGCTTCCCACACATGTCCCTAATCCTACAACTTGCCTGCCCTCCTCCTCTTGATCCTCCATTTTCCTCCGTAATCCACACCTCATCCTCCTGCAGCCTCATTGCAGGCCCCCCACCTTTGTTCACCCCACACTCTTGCCTTGGAAGGTTAAAACAAGCTCTACCTGGAGTGTGTTCAAAGGCTAATGTACATCCTCCCTTAATTATTGATCTGTTTATTGCAGACACTTTGGCAGGACGTGGCCACACTCACCCACGGGGCTCCTGCCCTCGGTTCCCCTTGTGGCTCTCGGGGGCGGGGGGCAGTGTTAGGGTGGTGACCTGGGGACCTGATGCCCCACCTTGAGGACAACATCCCTCTGTCCCCACCAACACACCTGTGTGCCCCAGGGTCTCCCAGGTTAACCCCTTTAGCCCAATTCCAATTGTGGGAACAATAAAGGGCTTTCCTGCAGAGCCCCCCTTCAAGCCCCTCTTTCCCTGCAGGTGAGCAGAGTTCGTGAGGGTCCTTTCCCACAGCAAGGCCCCCTCCTGTAAGGTGGTGTCAGCTCCCAATGTGTGCCCAGGAAGGCTGGCACAGGGGATCAAAACACAATTATGCCATTGAGCCCCAGCTGCTGTCATCCCTGGGCAGGGAGAGATGAGATGCTGCATTAGCGGGATTGTTAACGACTCTGCAAAGCCCATGTCGAGAAACAAGCGTGGCAGTGCCCGGAGAGGAGGGCTCAGAGGCACAGTCCTGCTGCTGGGGCTGCTGCCAGCCTGTCACCTTCTGCTCCAGGAGCTGCAGCTTTCAGGTGATGCTGGGGAGGCATCAAAGTGGGAAAGCATAGATGCCACCAGCTGCCGATGGGGAACAGCCTGTGTTTGCTTGCTTTTCTCCAGAGTGAGGTGAGGTAGCTGGGTCAGAGTCCTGCTTGCTCAGCCCAGAGCTTCTGGTTAAGCCAGGATTTGTGGGTTCTGGTTCCTTTGGGTTTGGCATGATCACTTTTCCCTGCATGGTGGGTCAGGAGTGGGACCAGATGTCTCACTTACACCCATCATGGGATGAGGACACATTTTAAGTGATTCAGGGTTTCCCGAATCCTCTGATGGACCAAATGACCATTTCAAGCACCTGTTGCCCAGGCTCATCCTTGGGATGAGAGAGGTAGCAGAGAATTTTGGAATGGTGCCCCTTTGGGGCCACAGCCACGTCTCCACTCTGTCGTGGGGACTGCGAGTCCCTCATCCCCCTGATGCTTGGAAAGCATATTTAGGTTAAAGCTGCCTTTCCTACACTGCTGTAGGTAAGAGTAACTTCACCAGATTCATTTGGGAGAGCAGCACCCTACAAAAAGATTTTGGTAAATCATTTTATGAAGAGCTGTATTATATTAGTTTCTTCTCTGCTTAACCCTGCTCTGGCATTCAGCAAACTTCCCTGGAAGAAGGTCCAGTAACAGACTTGAAGGCATAAACAGGCTGGGGGGCTTTAAAATTTTGATTAATTTTAAAATCCAGAGCCATTTTTCTTACACCAAGGTCCTGGGATATTCCAGGCACTCTGTGACCCCGCTGCAGTCCCACACTCCACTCGTCCTCTAAGAGACTGAATCATGAACGTGGGATTTTTGAAGGAACACACTTGATTGGGGGAAAATCAGGAGGGACATGATGGATGCTTCTGCTCCTTTGTCCTGGCAAGGGTTGCGTCTTTGCCTGTGTGTCTGGGCTGCTCACATCAGGAATTTCCTGACTGGTGCCCGCCATCGAGTGGCTCTGAGCGTGTAGAATGCCCCGAGAGAGGTGCAGATGGCAGGACATCAGAGCAGCAACACTGGGACTGTAATTCCCGTTATCTGCCTGCAGCATGGCCATCTCAAGTGCCTCCTGGGACTCCTTCCCAGCTCCTCTCCCAGCAGCTGCCCTCAGGCTTTGCAGCCTGGCCCCTGCTTCCCCACCCAGGTCTCAGAATGCTCCTCTTTCCTCTGGCTGGAGAGGGACTGGCCCTGCCCAGCATCGCTGGCAGATCAAAATGCTGCCTTGATTCCTTCATGGCAGCTGTAGTTTGCTCCACATTACCCTTTTTCCTATTCCTTGGGCTTTCCAAGAACTTCATTTCAGACTTTTTTTTTTTTTTAATTGCAGACATCCTCCCTGGACCATCTCTTGGACATTGCAGCCATGACCAGACCTATTCCCTGGCTAGGCACATTAATTCAGGAGTGCCTAGGTGGGAGACTGGTTCAGGTCCCAGCACTGAATGCAAGCATAGCAATGTTTGTTATCTTTGAGACAGGGCTGTTCTTTTAGACCTCACTTGAAGATGTTTTCACCTGAATTTTTTGTTCCTGATGATTTGAGCAAACAGTTCTTAGCCAGATGCTTTTCCCTACACTTTGTTATCAGCCTTGTAGAGTTTATGGACAGCACATCATCTGGAATGGCTTCATCCTACCCTTGTCCCTACAGCATGGACAAGGTCAACCCAAGCTTGAAGCCTACTACCACAGGCTGCTCTCCGGCAGCCTCCCTGAGCTGAGACCTTCACCTTTCATCACACAGCTGTCACTGCCCAAAAATTATTGCCCCACACACCTCTCCTTGGCCCCCTCCCTGTTCCTCTTCCTGCAGGTTCCCAGGGCCATGCTGGACCAAGTGCAGGATGTGACCTTCTCAGCTGCACAGGGTGCTCCTGCCAAGCACTTGCAAAGAAATACAGACATCAGATCAGAGGATGCTTCCAACCACTTCCCAGGGTGGTGGGACCAAGGAGCTCTCCTTCAGGGAGCAATACTTTTGATGCTTGTGTGCCTGCATGGCTCAGGTGAGAGGCAAACGCCTCTTGGCACCTCAGGGGCTGATATTTTCCTCCTGCAGCCCATCTCAGTGATGCCATTGTGGATGTTCTGTGCTCAAACCACCCCTGACGTCCCTCCCTGAAAGCTGGCACTGGCACCTGGGCATTTACTCTGCAAGTAAATTTACTCTGGACCCCCTCCAACATGTACCTTTTGGGGTTTCTCTGCAAAGGGGCGCATGACCCTGCAGCCAAATCCCCAAGGCAGAGCACAAACCCCTTTTCCCCTCCTCTCCTGTCGGAGCTCACACCCCGCTCTCTGCCCGGAGCAGCTCTGCCCGCCCGGGGCTGGCTGCTGCTCAGAGGTGTGCAAAGTGGTCCTGCTGTCTGTCGGCAGATCTGCAGATCCTGCTGGACGGGAGGGGGGCTAGGGAAATGTCAGCTCATCATTTTCAGCGAGCCAGAGTGCTGTTCTGGTAAGAGGGAGCGGGGCGGTGCGAGCCTCTGCACGGCCCTGCCGGATCGATACCGAGATCAGAGGCTCGAGTGGATGTCAGAGCTTGTGATGACTGAGCAGATATTGGACCACGCATCTCTCCCTGGTCATGCCCCCGGGGGCTGTGGTGTTTGCAGGTCTCAGGAGGCCAGCAGTGCGTTGGGCAGCCTTTACCTGTGCTGCGGGGTGACAGGGGAAAGGTTGTCCCCAGGGGACAGCCAGCCCGAGAGTGAGAGGTGAAAGGCAGCTCTGCAGGTGGGAAGAGTAGAACCACAAACCAGACAGCTGCCTTCACCTCTGTCTGTGGTCAGGAGCTCCTCAGGCACTTCCCAGCCTCACTCTTTTGTCTGGGATGAGTGTTTTTGTAGCAACTCGTGTCCCCATGCGGAGGGCAGCTGGGATGGGGCAGGTGGCGAGCTCTCTGCAGAGGAACTTGCATTTAGTTTTGGCCCAGTGCATCCCATGGAATTTTTGGAGGCCCTCAATGGCCAGAGGAAACCCAGCCCCTGAGCCCCTGTGGGGCAGAGTTCTCAGAGGAAGCACTGATTTCATTCTTCATGGAGATGCTTCTTGAAAGAGCAATTTGCCAGCGTCCCTCACAGCAATAACGGCAAGGCCTCTGCTCGAGATACCATCTCCACGCTCTGACAGCCCCATCACTCATGCCCTGCTCCTGCCTCCCTCTTCCACAGGGACAGGAGTGAGGGATGAAGGCAGGGTTGGAAGCGGGAATGACGCGTTCCCACCACGGGCAGCTCCCAGCTGCTCCTGTCCTCTTTCAGCTCTGGCTGTGCCAGTGGTAGAGCTGCCCTTGCTGGGCACCATCTCCTCTCTGTGCACGCACAGGTGAGGGGTGCTGGGTTTGGGCAGGGGAAGCAGGGCCACGGGCTACCCAGCTCTGGTGCTGGGTGAGGCTGGTGGCCCATCTGTCCTTTTGTGCCAGGGACTTTGCTGTCACTGCAGTCTCTTCCTCCAGTGAATTTGTCAATCCCCCTGGCAGCCAGCACCAGGAAGCAAGGGCAACCCCTCCTAGTTTCTTTCTCCTGCCTACCTCCCACCTGCCCTCGGGCACCCAGCTGGATGCTCCTGCTCCTCCTATTCCCCTGCTTTGCCTGGCCACGTTTCCTCAGCGAGAGCAGATTTATCTATTAGTGGCAGAGGAAGACGTGGCTTGGCACAAATCCTTCTCATCAGCTGCTGAAGTAGGGTCTGCCTGGCACCAGGTGGCAGAGTGAGGTGGGCAAGTCATGGGGGTGGATGGGCTCCTGTGTCCCCCACACCCGGGACAGCTGATCTGAGACCCCCCCCCCAACTTTCCATGTGTTAAACCTTGGCTTTGCAAGCAGAGGGCAAAGCTGGTAACTGGATTGCAGGGGACCTGAAAACCTCTCTGACTGGGTTTGTGCTTTGTTAGCAACTGTACTCTGCTCCAGGCTGAGGGATGACCCCATGCCCTGGGGGACAGAGGGACAGGGTGCTCATGTGTGCAGCCCTGGCCAAGCAGTCCCAGCCTGGCACCTCCAGGTGACAGTGGCTTCCTCCAGGTCGCAGTGCTGATCTGCCCAGAAGAGAGCCTTGCTGTGCTGTGGGACTGCAGTGGGTCCCCAAGGTGGGTGTGTGCCCCCTGAATGTGTCCCCACTCGTGACTGACCCCGTGGTGACAAGCCTGGGTAGGCTGATGGCCTCACACCTGTTTCATACGTGATGGTGTGATTGATGTCAACTTCCACGAAGAGTCTGTGACCTTGCACCAGCTGCAGCACAAAGGAAACCCTGGTGCCATCCTGGTTTTGGAGGTAGTGTGATATCCTTGTCCCCTGTGCTGCTGGGGGATGAGCCCACACGCTGACTGAGAATTGTGGGGTGCCTGCTGCTCCCCACGGGCGGGGATATATGACATGGTGCCCTCCACCAATGATTTCTGCAGTCTGGTCACCAGGCTGAGCCACGAGAATGGCACCTCTCTGATACAGGAGGGGAAACTGAGGCAGGGAGCAGAAAACGTGCCTGGGTGTTTTCCTTTCTGGTGCCTCCCTATAAGTGCCTGAGGATGGGAGAGGCTTCTCATGGGAGTGGGAATCGACAGAGTTCTCCCCTGTGCTCCCCTTTCCTGCAGTGCCAGGCACTTCAGTGACCTCTTTTGCTCGAGGAGTTTCACTTCTGTAATTCCATAAAGGTGGGGCTCAGGGAAAAAACAGCTCTCCCACCTTCTCTAGCCTGATGCACCTGCTTCCCCTGGGGAGCCTGGGCAGGAGGAACCCTGGTGAAGCTGCCTGGCACCCCAGAAGACCCCACGGGAGGAGGAGTAATGCCCCAGCATGAGCACCCCCTGGCACATCGCTGCCATTCCCAGGGCTTCTGGTGTGGCTGGGCAGCAGGGGGTGAGGACCTGCCCAAGCAGGAGCCCTGCCCATGTCCCACAGGGACAGGCTCCCTCCCGAGGGCCATAGGTGCGTGAATCCCAGCTGCAAATCCTCTTGTTTGTGGAGCTTTTCCCCTCTTTTCCCCCAAATCCTGTTGCCTCTTCTGGAGCAGGATGATTCTGGGTGTGTAGTGGAGTCTGAAGGTGTTGGCTCAGCCAGCGCTGTCTCTCCTCCTTGTGCAAAGCCCTGTGCCTGGCAGAAGTAGACCCTTGAAATATTTGGAGTCCTACACCTGTAATTCCTCCCTTTGCCCGTGCTCCTGCCTGCAGCACCATCCCTTTATTGCCGTGTGTCTGTGCAGAGGAGCAGAGACATGAAACTATTGGGGAGAGGGGGAAAAAAAAAAAAAAAGGCATGCAGAAAAGCACTGTGGAAAAGCAGAGCAAATTAAGCAGAGCTCTGATCTGCTTGGGTTTGTGCTTGCCAAAAATGCACCATGCATCTTAATTCGCTCTGCTGTTCAGCTCGCACTCACTGCTCTCCTGATGCCATTTCGGCGCTCTGAGCTCAGCCTTTTCAACACTTCAGTCTTCCTCTTTCAGGATTTTTTTTTTTTTTTTTTTTTTTTTTTTTTTTTTTTTTTTTTTTGTGTGTTTTTTTTTTTTTTNTTTTTTTGCATGTCTGATTGCAGAATCTGCTGCAGGAGGGAAGGGGGAAGCCAGGGGAGGGAGGACGGGAGCCCCGACCCCGGGTGCTCCTGCCTGCTTTTCCCGGCAGCTGGCTGCGTCCCCAATGCATTTTTTAGGGGCTGGGGGGTGCATCTTTTCTAGAAAGTCCTTCCTTGGTGCTCTTCAGTCGCTTTTTTTACACCCAGCCGTCTGATCTGCCTCTCGTTAGGATCCTCCAAAGAAGAAAAAAACCCATTTAAATTGCTGTAATCCACACTGGCTTTTATTCTCTTCCAGTTCAGTTTAATCTCTCTTTCCTCTCCACCCTTATGTCCGGGTTGGGGGAGGAGGGGGAGGGAAACCCACCCAACAACCGAGCGAAAGGCAGCATCGTCCTCCAAAAGAGCTTGAGAAAGCAGGAGCCGAGCCAGAGCCCCTCGGCTCTCCCCCACCACAAATTTAACCCCAGCTTCAACTTTTCCTCCGCTCCCGGGGCTGAGCTGGGCTCCAGCAGTGGGGTTTTTCCCCTCTCTCCCAGCCTCCTACCACACTGCTTTTAGCGAAGAGGGAGGGGGGTGGGGAATCCTTTTTATTGCGGAGCCCCGTTCTTTTTGCAAGCCTTCCTCCTCCTCTTCCTCCTCTTCCTCCTCCTCCCCTGCTTTTTGTGCCCACCGCAGCAGGGCTGGCCAGGCCGGGGGAGGGAAGCGATGGGAAGGGGAGATCGCCCCCTCCTCTCCCTCTGTCTGTTTTTTTTGCAGGTGTGTCAATTTTAATTCTGCCCAGTAGGTGGGACTTGGTGACTTTCGCACCGTTTTTGTTATTTATTTATTTCCCCGGCTGCTTCTCTCCCTCCCTCCCCTCCCATCCCTCCCTCCCCCGCCTCCCGTTGCGATCCTCCGGAGCGGCTGCGGGAGCGGCGG
>VXAC01006556.1:812990-914693 GCA_013399225.1 Rhipidura dahli | reverse complement strand
TGCGGGGGCTCGGGGGTCAGGTCACCGCCTGCTCGCTGTCACTCTGAAAGGCCTTTCCTCTGGGTGCTCGTGCTGCTGAACCCCTCTTGGGCTCTCACCTGCTCCCTTTCTCGGCATCCCCATCCCTGTGTGGGCACCCACTGGAGTTGGATGGTCCCCCGAGGGGGTTGCTGGCTCATGGCTTTCTTCTCTGTGCTGCTGCGGGAGAGTGTGGTCAGCGCACCCCCACCTACACACAGCTCTTCCACCAGTGCTGCAAGACACAGCCCCAGCCTGTCTGTGAATTGAGGGGCTTTGCAGCTTTTTGGATGGTACTGGCCCAACCAAAGAGGGTGTGGTGAGAAGGTGTTACTGGGCAAGAGGTGCCTAATCGGGGTGATGAGCTACCCTCTGAGACCAACTTCTGGCTGTGGTCCTGCAAAGAAGCCTCTAATTGCTCTGTCCATTTTACTGGTGGGGAAGCTGAGGCACAGAGCAGTGGTGGGACTGGCCTGCAAGAAGCAGAGTGAGGATGGAGATCCCTTAGCCCAGCACTGGCCAGGGTTTAGGGAGAGGCCAAGCATGGAGCAAGAGATAAACAAGGCTGTTCTACTGGTCCTGCTTTGTTTAGCAGACATGAGAGAGGCCCATGGAGAAACCTGGAGGTAGTGGCAAGAAGGCACAGACTGAGAGCTGTGTTTGGAGGCCTCCAGGGTGGGTGCATTGTCCTTTGCTCCTTCGATAAAACCTCTGCTGCACAGCTTGGATGGAGGTTGAAGAGCTAAAGAGGCCACGTGTCCTTCTCCAAGGGGGGAAGAGCCTGCTGTGAGACAGAGCGAGGGTGAGTGGGGGCAGGAATCTGGCCTTGGCCCTGTAACACCCTCCGTGTACAGCTCCTGGGATTATCCCATTTTCCCTGGCAGCTGGGCCAAAGAGGGGCTGGATATTTCTCTGCTGGCTGTTGCCAAGGGCGGCCAGCGTGATGGAAAGGCTGTGACACCCTGTGGTCCTGCAATGCAACAGCAAATGGACCCCCAGCACCATGGCAGGGCCAACACTTGGGTGGGTGTGTGTTGGAGAGTGGGTGATGGATCATGGGTTAGAGCCATGGTACAGTTCAGGGGCTGGGTTTAAAGGGGACTAAAATCTCTCTGGACTCCCCTTGGAACACTGCACTGGAATCAGGGCTACTCCACCAACCCTGCTGTGCTGTGTCCTTGGGTATCCTCATCCCCCACACCCCAAGGGACTGGGGGGCCTTCACTTCTTCCCTCTGTGTAAGACCTGGCCTGTGCTTGCCTGGAAGGGTGGCACCAGGAAAACATGTACTGTATTTTTAGCTTGTTTTCATGTGCTGTAGCAGCTGAGGAGTTGGAGGAGAAGCCAGAGCCATGTGTACAGCCAGCTTTCCTCCAGCTACCACTCAGTGCTTTGGGATGGTGGATAATGGAGCCTGGTAGTGACCGTGCCCTTCCTGTACCTGCATGTGACATCACCACCAGCTTCGGTCTGCCTGAATAAAAACTGCCTTTTTAATTAAAAACACAAGTCCCAGCAGTGGGGCAGCGAGGTCAGGAAGGGCTCCCAAAGGAGTTTGATAGCACAGATGTGTAACTCGGGGTGCTTGTTCTTGACTCCAGTGCTTGCTGAAATGCCAGCTAAAGGGTCCTGGGATCCCAGGGAAGGGTGCAGGGAGATGCTGAGCACAAGTGCTGCCCCCCATGCAGCCTCTTGCCTGCAGCTCTCCTACAGCTCCGTGCTGGGCTCAGTTGTGCTGGGAAGGGGATAGGGCACTGGTGCCTTTGCTGGCTGCTCTGTGCTGTCCCTGGGGGACTGGGGAGTGGGTAGGAGCAGATGTGAGCCTGGTGCAGTCCCCCTCCTTCTGGGCTGTGCAAGGCTGTCCCTTAACTAGTTCTCACCAGGAGGCTCCCACTAGGAAATGTTGATGTGGAAATGCTCAAACAGATGCTGGGAATCTGAGCACTGCCGAGGACCCTGCATGCTCTGGGTTTTGCCAGGATAAATTAGGAACGTGAATGCTCAGCAGAGCTGCAGCAATGCCAGGCTCTAACTCCTGACCCTGCAGGGACACGAAGCCACATGGGGGAGATCTCGGGTGCCTGCAGCTGCTGTCTTTCCTCCTGCTCCTGGAGCAGCTCTGGCCTCATCCCCCATCCCATGCTCTCCGTGGAAATGCTGTGTAGTGACCTGGGCTGGGAACAAGGAGTTCTGGCTCTCCAGCCTGTGATCCAGCCGTGCAAATGCTCCCTTGGGCTGCCTGCCCTCCTCCTGCCTGCTCCTAACCCAGGCAGACAAGGCCAGCTTGGGCACCCCTCGTGTCCTTTCCAGGACAGATGGGATTGCCTGTGGGGAGCTCTGTGACCTGTGTGGCTGAAAAAGTCTCTCTTATCCCCAAAACTCTTTCCTCCAGGATGTGGATGAGTGTTCCTGGGGCAGTGAGGTGGGTTCTGGCTTTGTCTGTCTCATGCCTTGCCTGTGCCCTCCCAGCCAAAATATAATCCCAGGAAAAGTAAGGTGAAAGCCCCCGAGTCCCTTGGTGGCTGCTGCTGAGCAGCCTGTGGAACAAGCAAAGTTCAGTGGGACACAGGGCAAGGATGCTGCCTGTTCCCAGCTCCCCATCTTGCTGAGAGTGTCCCTTCCTCTTGGGGCAGAGGAAGAGAGGGCAGAGTAGCACCAGCATCAGAGCAGCTCCCTTGGGAAGTGCTGTGCCCCTCATTTCAGGTTGGGGCAAAGCCTGAGCCCGAGGAGTGCGAGCCAGGCACCTGCATGGCGCAGGGATTTCGGCTGGGCAGGGAGGGGAAACAAGGAGCTCTGCAGGGCTGGCACTGTGGGGGTTAATGGCAAGGGGCAGGATACTGCTGGATTTGGGAGAGGCAGAGCCTGAGGAGGCTGAAGAGGTATCAGGTGGAAGAGCTGAGCTGTGGCTGTGTGTGAGGGAGGCAGCAGTCGCTGCTCCTTGTGAGATGCTGCGTGCTGGTTTTGAGAAGAGGAGCTGGAACAGGGAAGCTCTCGGGTAAGAAGCTGTGTGGGCTGCCAGTCCTGGCTCTGGGCAGTTGGGAGGGATGTGGGTGTGTGGAGCTGGTGGCTGGAGCAGTGGTGTGGTGTGCTGTGCTGTGCTGTGGTGATGTGTGTTGGTGTCTGTGTCCCCCCAGCACTTTGTGGCTTTGTCTTCTGGCCCTTGGGAGCACAAGCCCCTGGCTCCTGGCTTGTAGCTGAGATCTCATCCCAGCGCTAAGAGGAACCACTGTGGGCACCCCTGCCTGGAAATCGTCTCAGTGCCTTGTCCTGCCTGTGCTTTCCTCCTTGATGGCTGAGGTGTCTGATGCTCCCAGCCTGATGTTGCTTCGTGTTGCCAATAAGCCTTTCCTGCCAGAAGGGATGGTGATGGGATCCTCAAGCTTTGCCCCAGGCTTGTCCCCAGAGCCAGGCAGACTGCCCAGCACCCAGCATGTTCTGGACTGCCCTGGCCCTGAGGGAAGGATGCCTGGCTTGCAAAAGGCATGAATAGCATAGATTTATTTATTCAGAGACTTAATTAACATCTTTAAATATTAAACAGTAAACAAACTGCATCTAGTGGGATCAACATTTACAAGCAGGGATTTTAATTTTTTTTTTTCTCCTCTCTGGGACATGCACTTGTTTTTTAAGTGTTTGGGGAGGAGCAGCTGTGTGTGGGCTCTGTTTGATGGGTGAGGGATGGACCCACAGTGCTGCTGGTGAAGGAGGAGGAGAAGACAGGACTGAAGGAGCAGGAGGGCCGGGGGAAAATTGGGGCAGAGAAGCAGGGGTGTGTGTCTGGAGCACTGATGTTGGGAAATTGCAGAGCCAAGTGCTGGATTTTGGCATTTCCTGCAGGAAATTCCCTCCTGCCCAGGCAGGTGGAAGGGGGCAGGCAGGAGATGGAGGCTCCTGCCTCGGCATAGTTAATTGCAATCAAAAGGTGGTGGTCCCTGCAAGGGGAGGTGGTTTGCAGCTGATCTGCATCCCATTATCTCTGAAAATGGAGGCCTGCCTGGTAGCAGATTACACTGGGGGTTATTTATTGGCAAAGCACTGTACAGTTTTAATTTTTCCTTTTTGCTTATTCAGGCTTTAGCTCCAGAGGAAAATAGCCTGGGGTGGCTTTGAAATGGATTCTCTCTGCCCCATTAACTTATTCAGTGAGTTTAATGGGCCTTTTTTTCTCTGAGCCTTGAAGCCATCATTAAAAGGCAGAGATTTATAAAAGCAAAGATACTCCTGAGCTTTAGTCAAACTTTGGGGGAGCGGGAGGGGGCAATGGTGTTGCTGCTGTCTGTGGTTCTGGTGATGCTGTGAGTTGGGTGTTGCTGTAGTGCCTCTCTGGAAGCTTCTCATGGGTAAGAGGATGAGCTTGTTTGGGGTGCTGCTCATGTGTCCCCGCTGAGGATCTGTGGGATCACCTGGGCTGGGAGGGAGTCCTCACCTGCAGAGGATGGGATGTTGTCTGGCCTCCTACACATTGGGATGTCTGGGCTGCAAAGCTGCATCTCTGCAGGCTGAGAGAGAGAAACTTCTCTCACTTTGTGTAGGTTTCTCACAGCTTCATTTTCACCTCTTTTATGCCACACCAAGGGCTGGGCAGAGCTCGGTGCTTTCATGGTGTCTGTGGTCAGTGCTTGGAGCTGTTTCCCTCTGTCCATCTCTCTGCTGATGGCACGAATCTTACTGCACCCTTGTGCTGAGCAGCCCAGTGCTGCAAGAGCGGGGTGTCCACTGCAGGGATTGCACTTGTTTAGCATGTGGCCTCCTTTATCTGTTACAAAATAGGGGAGTGTCTAGAGAATGAGACTGAGATGAAATATTTGAGTGAATTCCCCCTTTTTCTTGGCTCTTCTAGGATTGACCTCTCCACTTCTTGTTTTGCAAGCCCCTTTTTGGGGAGTAAACATAGGAGCATGCAGGGTGTGGGCTGGCATGTCACTGGGGGCATCCTCCTGTTGGCAGGGCTGAGGTTCTGGTCCCCAGGCTGTGATGTGCTGCACTTCTGGAGAGGTGGCCTGTGTCTCCTACCACTGACAGGAAGCAGTGGCAGGGAAGAGCTGGGGGCAGCAGGATGTGTGTCTTGGCTCACTCCTGGACATGAAGTTGAGCTGTCATCTCCTGGGGTGGCAGAAGCCAGCCATGGTGATGTCACAACATGGTGGAGTTCCTGTGCTGGGACAACTTTTCCTATGTATTTCTTTCCTTTTCCTGCTCGCAGGGTGAGCAGACCAGGTGTAACCCTTGTGTCTCTGTGCCCAGCCTGGCACCTGCCAGCTCAGGGATGCTGCTGGGAGAGCCAGGGCTGGGAGCTCTGTGACAGCTGGAGACCCAAGCACGCTGCCACCCCTCACCTTTTGCACTGTTTGCTTGAGGAGTGCGTCCCTCACCAGCCCTGCTGCAAGTCAGGAGTGGGGGGAGGATGCTGTGGGAGAGGGAAAGGACCTGCTTGCCCAAAGTGATGTGCTGAGGGTTGCATGTGTGGGGCTCACCCCAGTCCCTGGCTCCTGCTGGGTGCCAGAAGCAGCTGGAAAATGGGATGGGAGACTGGGTGATGTGACTCGTGTGTGGCTGTGCTGGTGGCCCCGGGGCTGGCTCAGTGCCCCCTCCATGGGGTTGAGGGACAGCAGCCCCTGACCCTGCTTGCCTGTCACCAGCCTGGCAGCCCCCTCTTGGCAGTGGGAGAACTGCTGCCTCTGCCAGCAGAGGAGCTGGATCAGACCCTGGTGGGGAGGGACTGTGGGGCTTGCCAGGAGGAAGGAAGGGCCTCCAGCTCCAGGAGGAGATGTCTGAGGGCTTGTTTGTAGCCTCCCTGGAGGCACTGACCATGAAGACTGCCCTTGGAACAATGCCCCGGGGCACTGGTGGGACAAGGACACTCTAGAATGACCCTGAGGTTGCTGTGGCCAAGCAGAAACCAGCTGCAGCATGCAGCCATGCTGGGAGAGGGCTGGTTCCCCATGATGGCCTGTCTGTGACCTCCAGAACAAGGGGGAGGCTCCTTGGAGATCCATCAGCTCCCAAATCCCTCCCCAGGTCACAGTGGTCAGGGGAAGGAGAAGCTCATTTCCTAATAAAGACCCATAAAATGCACTTCTCCTCTGCCCCTGTAAATCCTCGCATCCCCTGTGCCACCTGCTGTGTAAATTGCTGCTGACCCTGTAAACCACCCTCTGCCTTCCCTGAATCCAGCCCTTCCTTGTAAATCCTCCATTCCCATTAATTTTCCTCTGCTGACCCCACCTTGCTCTGCCTGTGCTGTAAATCCTGCGCCCTGGTGAGGCTGGGGGAATGGATGGGGTGATGGAGGGCAGCTGTCCCAGGTTGGGTTAATGCCTCCCACCAGCTCCTTCAGGATTCCCTTGCCAGTGGGAGCTGGTGGAGGACATTTTGCCCGGCTGCCTGCGGGGAAGGTCATCCTCGTGCTGCAAGCAGGGCTGGGCTGTCATCTTCAGCTGGGCTGCAGCCAGCTGGCTGCAAACTGGAGGGTGTTGGTATCCCAGCCCTCAGCAGGGCTCCTGGGGATGACTGCTCCCCCAGGGCACATTTCTGACGTGTAAAAATAGCTGGAGTCAAGAGAAAATCTCCTTTTATCCCTTGAGTGCTTGGGGTCGTGGAGCTTAGCTCCACTGTGCCCCTGTGTCAGCTCCCTTCAGTGGGCACTAAAGGATCTGTGGGCAGCAGAGGTCCTGTGTGTAATGGAGAATGGTTGCCTGGGCTTCTGCTGGATGCTGATGCCCAGTTTCTGAGTCTTCAGTTGCTGGGATGCCCATGCTGTGTTTTTTCCCCCTGGAACAGCACGTCAGAGCTGAGCCAAAGGGTCTGACAGAGACCTGACCTGGTGGAGGTGTGGGAAGCCAAACATCAGCTCAGTGCCATGACCTGGATGTGCCAGGGGAGGTGTCAGTGTCTGTGGGAAGGCTGTGTGTGGAGCTCGTGGCTCGTCCTCGGTACAGGCTGGTGGTGCTGCTGCTTTGCTGTGGCTGGCTGGGCTGTCCCGAGGGTGTGCAGGCAGCTGGCACCCAGGCAGGTGTTATTTGGTGTACAAATTACCTTCCTAAGGCTTGGTGAGCAGGAAACGGTGACTCTCCAACAAAGCTGCCTTTTTCCTCCTGATGAGCAGGAGGGAGTGACACCCTGAGCTGCAGGAGCAGCTCTGCCCTGCTCCCACAGAGCTCAGTGGAGCACACAGCAGTGGATGCACAGTTGGCGTTGGGATGGGGTCAGCCGTGGCTGCATTTCAGGATGGTGCTGTCTGAAAAGCTGCTGTGTGAACACAGGAATTAAAGAGCTCTGCTTGGCTCTCTGGGGAGGAAAATGCTGCAGGAGATCTGAGTGCTTTGTGATGTGGCTTTCTGAGCCACAAGGTATGAGTGGGAAACTGGGGTACCAGCCTAGAGCAGGGGAGTGCAGCCTTTCTGACCTTTCTCTGCAAGCCCCAGGCCCGGAGGAGCTCCTCAGCTGCCTGAGTGGTTCAGAGTTTGGTTTACAGAAGGTCTGGCCCTGACCCAGCATGGACTGTGTGTGTCCCCTGGAAAGGCACCGACCCGTGTCACTGGTGGCTCAACTCCCCCTGATCACCCCGAGTGTGGCTGCCAGGAGATTGGCAAGAAAAACGTGGAGATGCTCAGGATGACTGGTTCACATTTAACATTAACACTGCATTAACATTAACTGTTGGTGATGCTCTGCGATGGACCTGGCTTGACCCAGCTGGGTGCTTCCTTTAGACCTTTCTCTTGGTGCCAAACTTTTTTTTTTTTTTTTTTTTTTGATTAGTTTTTCTCCTGTCTCTTGTGTCTGAGTTGTGCATTAACACTGGGCTTATGATGCTGCTGTGCTCTGGCTTTGGGAGGAGGATGGAGGAGATGATGAGTTCGGTGGGAGCACAGGGATGCTAAACAGCAGTGGGAAAGGCAGGGGGCAGCGGAGGAGAGCAGAGGCAGATTTTCAAAATCCATATAAATAGCAAAAATAAATTTCCAGCAAACGCTTCCAGTCCTGCAGTATTAAGAAAGTGAAGCACTAGAGGATAAGGAAAGCATGAGCAATAACAGCAGGGATTTAGAAAGAATAAATCTTGCCAGACAAACCTGATTGCTTTTTCTTTTTGATGGAATCACAAAATTAGTGGCTGAGCAGAACGTGGAAATCCTAATATATTTGGATTTAGCAAAGCATTTGATATAGTGTCTCACCAAATCTTACTCTCGAAATTAGTTCAGTTTGCCTTGGATACGACTCTGCCAAATGGACTGAGAACTGGCTTAGGGCCCTAAACTCACAGTGATGGGCTGTGTCTGGGGAGAGGGGGAGTTGTGGGAGCAGAGCTATGACCTGGCTATTCTCACTGAAAGAAATGCAAAGCAAAACAACAGAAAAGCCCCAAAAAAATAAAAAAAAAAATAAAAAAAAAAAAAAAAAAAAAAAAAAATCCAGGAATGTGGTCTCAGTTTAAGGCACCTTATTATGGGAATGTTGACAAACTGGAGAGAGTTCAGAAGCAAACAGAATGGGAGGGGGGAAAAGGCATCAGAGGGGTCAGATTACCCACGGAGGGAGGCTGGGGGCTGAGGAATCCCAGGGCTGGAGACGTTTCAGGGAGGAGCAGGTGGAGGCCAGTGGGGCTGGGATGGATGTTTGGGACCTGGCAGGGAGCAGCACCTCAGTGCCTCCGCCCCCGCTCAGTGGGGACTCTCTGAGCTCCCATTTCACGGCCCTTTCCAGACATTATCGGGTAAGCAGGGGGAATATTCACCGTGACTGTCAGAAAGAACATCCCTGACCGGGGGAGCTGGGCACGTTTCCTCAGGGAAAATCCTGAGTCTTGGAACAAGCACGAGGAGATGGCCCTGGGTGATTTTGTGTCAGCAGATGGGGATTTTTTTTTTCCTGGATTGGATGGGAAGCTGAGAGCTGATTGTAGCTGCTTTGAGGTGCTGCCTCCTGCAATATTTATCTGCACCTCACAGGCATTTATTTATCTATCATCAGGGGAAAAAGATGGGAAACTGCTGGTGGCAGCTGGAATGCAGGTGTGTCCCCAAGGCAAGATGGCCAAGTCCCTTGATGTTTAAAGCTTCTGGAAAGGTGGTGACCCTCTGGTCACTTTGCAGAGGAAGGACAGGACAGCTTGATGCTGCTCACAGGATTTTGTGTGAGGAGTTGTCTGTTGAAGTTGGGAAGGATGAGGTCTTTAGCAGGTTCATCCTGCATGAAGCTGTCTGTCCAGCATGCTGAGCTCTGGGAGTCCTGCAGCACTCAGCTGGAGCCTGGGAGGGATGCTGAGTGTGTGGAGGGCTCTTGGCATAACTGCAAGGTTCCCACAAGGTGAGGGAACCTGTGGCTGTCAGTGATGGCTGGTTTGGACCATTTGGGTGCTACCAGGGCTATTGCCCCCACTGCTAGTGGGATGGCCTGCTTGAGCCAGGCTTTTCTGTTTGCCTTTTAAAGCAGATCTGTGCCTTTTGACACAACTGCAAAGAAACTTTCAACATGGAAAATGTAGCTTTGCAGGAAGGAATGCTGCTTTGCAGAGGGAACAGTCACCCTTGTGAGGCAGGAATTAGAGGGGATGAAACAGAGTTGGGGGAGAAAGCAGAGCTTCCATGAAGGGCTCCTAGAAGGTGGGGTGGCCTTGTGTTTGTGTCCTGGTCTGCCTGTGAGAGCACAGGGTTTCTCCAGCCCCACATGGTCCTTCAAGTGATCCCCTGCTTTGCAATTCTCCCTGCTCAGAGCTGAGCCTGCTGGGATGGGGCTGAACCAGGCAAAGTTTGGGAGGTATTTTTAGCTGTTCTAATTGTGGCAAATAAATGCCATTCTTACTTGTTGGGATTGAGCTATGGCTAAATCACAACTAGTTCTAATGATGATAATTACCGGATTTCAATATTTATAGAAACGGGCGCTTCCTTCGTATTGGCAGATGCTGCTGTGCTCTCACCTTCACAGATCGAAACCTTGGCTCACTATTGCTGCACCTATTTATTTACTTGCACATCTTTTAACCCACAGATGACAACACATGAGAGATCTGAAAAGAGCCCAGTGCAGACGCTGTAGTCTTTGGGTAGCAGCTGTGGGATGAACAGGGAAGCACCTCCTGAGGACCTGTGGGTTGGATCTTTGCTTTTTGGGAACTCATGAGAGATGTTCTCAGATCTGCAAGCTTGCCTGGTTCTGCCAGGGCTTAGCCCCCAAGGGGTGGCTGTGGCTGTGCATATTTCTGTGTGTGTTAGAGCAGGGGATGCTGCCTCAGGTTCCTGTGTGTGCTGGAACTGGGGCACAGCTGAAAGGTGAGGCTGCACAAACAGCTCCACTCCTGTGATGCTGGACTTGGAGGAGCTGGTGGAAAAGGCTCTGGGAGGTTCCTGCCTGCAGCAGCAGCTTCTGAATGTCTTGATTTAGCAACATTGCTCTCCACACTGGTACTGCAGAAGGGTGGGCACCTTTAGGAGCAGGTGGGTGCCGAGCCCTGTGTTTGGGAGGCACACGTGCCATCCCCTAAGCCTGGGATGAAGGTGTAGATCCCCCTGGGCTGTGTCAAACCAGCCCTGTTGGGTGATTGCAGCCTGCAATCCTCACTGGTATCCAGTCCCGTGCACCCATCAGGTCTGAGACTCCCTCCTTGAGCAAGGTGTAGAAAAGATTCACTTATTCAATTTGCTATCTCTCCAGTGCCACATAAGCTGTATTGATAAATTAATCTTATATTGTTGTGACTAAACAGCCCTGCAATTTTTTACACTGTGCAGTCTAATCTGTCTTGACAGCTGTATCATTAGTTTATATTTGTTGTAATCTTATTCACTGTGCTGGCTGTGGGGAGCTTTTATTTGAGGCGCTGTGCTGCTATGCAGGCAGAGGGCACAGCTCTCTGCTGGGCACCTCGGGGTGCTGTGGGGTGCAGCTGAGGGGCACCCAGGCAGCCACCTGGGCGCCCTGCCCAGGAGTCAGCCCCAGATTCTGCTCTGCTGCCTAATAGCAGATTTCTTCCTGGTAGCAGCATCCACAGGGCTGACTGGGCCTCACCAAAGCATCCCTGCTGCTTTGGTTTTGGTGGGGACCTCCAAGTTGGGGTAAAGATGGAGAAAATGTGGATGATGAAGGAATGGCCTCTTAAGGCATCCTGGAAGTTCTGCTGTATGATGAGAGATAAGTTGTTTGCTGAGTCCGTGGTTTAGTTTTCTGTGATATGGGATGGTCCCTGCTCTGTTGCTGAGGTTACCTGTGGGTCACAGGGGATAAAGGGACTGTGGGGGATGGAACTGCACAGTCTGTCACCCAGGCCTTTGGAGATGTTGCAGGAGGGATGGTGATATGTGCTGGCATAGTGTCGTGAGTTGGAGGTGACAGTGGCACACAGGCACGTGTGGCTGGCTGCTCCCCTGGCTTCAGCCTGGGTTTGTTGTCCCTGCTCCAAGTGGGGCTGATTCAGGTCTCTCTGCTGATTTTGTAAAGGCCCTTTGCTTAGCAGGCAGCTTTATTTGCATGTTCTTTCAATAACTTCTCCCCAAAACTGTGGAGCAAAATTTTTTGGGTTAGTGCAATGAGATTTCTGCCAGCAGGGAGCAAGAGACACTGCATTCCCCGGGCATGGGACAGGGGATGGGAGGCATTTCAGCTGTGGATTTCTGCTTTATGTCTTGAACTTGCTAAATTTGGGTGAGAAAGAACAATTGCTGGAGTGAAGGCTTCTATTATTTGCAGCATCTCTGACCAGGCGTGGATGGCTCAGGAACAGCTCAAGCCCAACTTTCTCTCTTGAGTGCATTCTTCTGGGAGAGCATTTGGGATCTGGCAAGGTGCTCCCAAAGGAGGTGTGTAGATGTGCACCTTGCAGCCTGATGGTGCAAATTGTTCTTTAGCCCTTCCAGCAGGGTGGTGCACCTGTAATGCAGGGCCCAGCAGCGCTCTGTGCTGTGCCCAGGTTCACCTGGAACCAGCCGTGTGTGGATGTGCCACAGCAGCTCATGGTGCTGTGCTGGTGCTGCCCATGGGGCTCCCCCTCTGCAGGCAGGTCTGGGAGCAGAAGGTGAGATGTGCTGTGTGACTTTGTGTTGGGCTGGGGAGGGGGGATGGTAAAACTTGGTGAGATCTGCACGGTGGCATCAACACTGAGTGTAGGAAATTCCCTGCTCCAGGAGACAAATGCTTGGGAAAACATCTGTAACCCGGCCATGGCAAGCTTGCAGTGATGTGAAAGGGGTTTCACGTGTGCTGGTCCATGATGAGTGCTGGTGGGGGTCTGCTGATGTAGCTGCTAACCAGGCAGCTTGGAAGCTCCTTGCTGCAGCTGATGTGGACTGCACCAGGGTGAAGCTGCCATTAGTGATGTGATCTCCGGTTGGGAATGGCTGGGGACAGCCCTTGTAGTGTCTGAAACCTTGGTTAGCATCCTGCAGCTAGGAGAGCCTCCTGCTGTCATTCGTCATGGGCTGCAGCTGGTGACAAGGTGACAGATGCCAGCAGGCTGAACACAGCTCCTCAGCATGGCCAGAGGCAGGAGGTGTCCACACTGGTGGTAGGGGCATCGCATCCTGCCCCACTCCCAGCTGGGTGGGGTGATGGAGATGGGGGTCCCTGGCACTTACCCCTAAGTCTGGGCTTGATGGCAGCTGCAGTGCATCTGCCAGCACGGCAGCAGCACCTCCCTGTGCACAGAGTGCTGCTGGCCTGCTGTCCACCACCACAGAGGAGATGCATTTCCCACTCAGCTGGTCTCTGCTCCCTGGGGACCTTGCTCCAAGCTCTAGTGGTAAAGGATAATCCATGGCCTGCAAGGACTCTACCGGTGTTTTCAGGAAGGGATGGACTCGTGGTGTCAAACCTCAGGGTTGTGCAGGGCTCTCAGGTGGGAGGAGGTGGCTCAGGGTGTGAAGTGAGCCTGCTGGAGCATGCAGCAATTGCCCAATGTGCTGCTCTCTTTGCCATGTAGGAAAGATTTCTGTTCTACCCTCCAGCCCTCTTCACAGCACTTGATGGCTGCTGTTCACACCCTGCTTGCTGGTTAGCTTCATGTCAGAGCTGGGAGTGCAGAGCAGGCAAGAGAAACCTCCCTGGAGGCTGCACTGGTGAAAGGGCCAGTGACAAATCTCAGCTCTGCTCCTTCTGCCCTCATCTGTGGTCACCTCCTGCTTCAGGTGAAGGTCTTGCTGGGGCAAATTGCAGCTTTTTGCTGCTAATAACCCTCTCATCCCATAGCCAGTGTGAGAGTGTATCAATTATCATTTTAACCTGTTTATCCCTGGGTGAATTGCAGGTCCCTGCCCTTGACTCCCAAACGAGTCTCACTCATCCCTCAGTGACAAGTATTGCTTTAAGCTCAGGGTATTCCCTGAGCAACTTGGAGTAACCTCCAGTGCTGCCAGATCCTAGGAACTGGTGTCACCTGGGAGCCATAGGGAGTTCTGGCCAGTACTGCTATGCTCCACCCATACTGATGAGACTATTTCCATAGCAACTACAGGATTTTTCAAAGGGGAGTTAGGGGAAAGATGTGAAAAGCCAAAACCAACCCAGCTTAAAACCATCATGGGCAGAATCTGGTGGTCAGTGTTCGGGGGTGGCTTCAGGAGGTCTTGTGTTGTCTCTCACCCCGAGGTTCTCTGGCTCTGTGTGTTTGTGTGGGACCCCATGGCCAGGCAGCCCTGATGCTCTCACCACCCAAAATGTGGAAATGGGAGCTGGTGCTTGCATTGCACAGCTGGGGAAGGTTGGGATGGCCTCATGGGGCAGCTGTGCTGGGGCTTTGGGGCTGGGAAGGGGCAGGAGTCTGCAGGGATGGCTGTGTGGAGGCAGCACGTGCTGCTGCTCTCGGGGGAGCCACGGAGGATGTTGCAGCTGCTGATGCACAGAGTCATTTCCCAAGCTGGTGGCATTGCTGTGCTCACTGTCAGCAAGGTGATTTCAGTGGTGCTGGGGGCTGTGCCAGCTCAGGTGGGAGTCAGGAATGTCTTACACCTGCCCCTGCTTTCCTGAAGGGTCCAGAGTCCTGGAGAAGGGGGGTGCAGCTTCTGGACTTGGAGCATCCCAGTGCTGCTTTGTCTCTAGGCTCTGCCCTCCCCTCTGTCCTTATCCTGCTTCCTTCACTTCTGTTTCCTGCCCTCACTGAGAGCCAGCAAAACATCTGGAAGGGCTGTAAATGATGATTTTGGGGCGGAAGACTTTGGTAATGTGGTGACAGGTGCAAGCCTGGCATGGTGACACTGTACATCCTGTCCTAGGGGCTGAATTTGAGCCTTGGCATTGCAGTGGGAGAAATCAGAGTGTGGCCTGACCCAGTGCTGTTGGAGATATCTGTGGCTTGAGTTTGGGGTCTTTGAGCAGGTCTGGCTGCCTGTGTCTGAGGGGCTGGTGGGTCCCCAAGGAGCTTGATGCAGGGAGGCTGTGAGTGAGGTCAGTGTGGGGAGACAGCAACGTGCAGGTTGGTGACACCTGGCCCCAGCACCCCAGCTGCAAAGGAGGGAGCACAAAGGCAGCCCTTCTCCATCCCACTGCAGTCCCCAGGGCAGGAGGAGGAGCTGGCTGCAGGAGGGCTGTCCCTGCCAGCTGCTGTCCCTGGTAAGCCCAGCCTGGCACACGGTGTGGGTTCTGGGGCCCAGCTGCTGCTGGCTGTGAGCGAGCCAGCCTCGCTCCCCTCTGCCTGCTCTGGGGGCAGATAATGTCTGTATTCTTTGTGCAGAGTGAGTTTTCCTTCACTGATAAGCCTCTGGGCTCGGGTAGTTTGCTTTGAGGATGGGCTGGTGCTGGGACCCTCTGGGTCCTCCAGCTGCCCAGGAGCAGAAACAAAGTTTGAGTGATTCTTTGCAAAAACAAACAAACAAAGCAAAAAAACCCCAACATCTTCCTGGAGGGACTTTGTCTGATGATTTCCTTTCTGGTTTCAGAATTGTTCCATGCCCCTAAATGGCACCAAAAAGACACGTGTCCTGTTAAATACATCTTCAGAGCAAGTGGTGGAAGGGCAAGCGATGTGAGGAGGTGCATCGTAACTTCCTTGCTCCCTGCCTCTCCTCAATTACTGCTGAGCAGGACCTTTGGATTCCTCAGATGCCCCTGTGAGATTTTACACCTGTTAGTTTAATGTCAGCCTCCTGGAAATCCTTCAGCCACAAGAGGCTCATATTCAGGGGCACAAAGCTATCGGGCTGGTCATCTTTTACCTGTCCCGTGGATGTCATCACGTGTCACTGCTGTGGCCTTAAACCTCTGTGCAAAGCCCCAAGCCCCAGTGATGAACAACATCTTCAAATGGTGCAGGGAGACCCTGCCAGTGCAGGGTGGGGATGTCAGTGCTGGGTTAATGTTTGCCACGTGTTGGCCACGCTGCAGTAGCTCAGGTGGTGTCCTCCTGCCTTGCTCCTGGTGTAAAACAAATCTGATCTGACCAGCAGCCTGTGCAGCTCAACAGCAGTGTGTTTGGACAGTGTGAGCTCAAAGATTTCAGCCCACTTTTGGCCCTGGTGAAGGAGGTGACCATGGTGAGGTCTTGGTTGAGGGGGGCTGCTCTTGGTACCCTGATAAGCTGGAAGACAAGGTGCCAGGCAAGCAGAGGCTTCTCCATAGCTCATCTATGCCTTTATGTGGAGGAATGGCAGATTGGGCTGAGAGAGGAGATAGAAACCGTCCCAGGATTTGCTGTTTGTGCAGCTGGATCACCTCTAACACAACAGCCTGGTTAGCAGCATCTGGCTGTCGGAGTGTCTTCTATAAGATTTTTCCAAGGTGCTTTTTCCACGTTTATAAGAACAAAGTAGAGAGCTGGGAGAGGAGCTTTTAAAGTGTCTGTTGCCTCCTTGCTCTCCTTTCTTCCCCTCCCTGCCTCTCCCTGCCTGTGTCATGTTTATAGGCATGCTGGTTTGCTTTTCCTTTTCAGAGCCAGCTGACTTCCCACAAAATACCTGTTATCCTAGGAAGCCTTGAGCTCTGAGTCACCGTTCTTAATGGGTACCTCCCCCTGCTCCTGAGTGACGCTTCTGTTCTTACACCTCTGCAATAAGAGCCAAGCCAGTGTGTGTGTGTGTGTATGTCCCTTGTAGGAAAAGCTTTGTGGAGGGAAGGGAGGAAGTTGTTTTCATGGCTTTTCCTGGAGAAAAGGGCACCATGCCCTTCTCCTGGGTGATGGAGGAACCCCTCCATTGCTGCTGAGGAGGGTGGGCAGAGCTGGCTGTGATTTATTTGAAGTGCAGGTACAAATCTCGGGGGGGTCATGGCAGTTGGCTCAAAAATAACTTGAGAATTTATGGAGAATTTATCTGGTTCTTTGGCTTTATAGGGAGCAACCTGAAGCTGGGCAGGCAGATCTGTGATGCTGAGGAGGTAATAAGGGCCTTGGAAAGTCTCCTTGTAGGCCAGAGTTGCTCTGCCCATGGCTGTCCTGAGGACAGAGGCTGGGCATTGCTGCCTGTCTCTTTGAGATTCATGAACATCTGAGGAGCCAAAATGCTGGAGGATCAAAGTTCAGGCTCCCCGGGAGATGTCTGAGGAATAAAAACAAACCAGCAGCCTCACAGGAGCAGCATCCAAGTCCAAAAAGATTGTCTCTCCCCTCCTCTTCCTTGGCCAGTGGCTTTCCCTGTGTTTGGGGTGTGTGGGAAAGCTGGAAGTGGGGTGAACTGTACTGTGGGGGTGGCAGAGCTGTGGGGGAGCAGTGGAGGTTAAAGTAGGGTGGGGGGCTGTGGCAGGGCACTGGATTTGGCTACTGGATGGCCATAACTGTGCAGAGGCTGAGGCACTCTTTGGCAGCCACGGTGAGAGCTCCAAGCTCTGGTTTCTGGGCTGCTTTCAGGATCTGGGGCATGGGAGCAGTGCAAAGGATCTGCCCAAAAATGTGCATCAAAACGGGATAGAGATGAAGCTCACGTGGGTGTAAAACTCCTGAAATGAGCCTCACATGGTGGCTGTGTTTTTTGGGAAGTGTGCTTGTGGCTTTGCGTGGGTGGGTGGCAGCAGGTCCGGATTAAGGACCGCAGCCCCCTCCAGCCATGGCACTCGTACAGCCCCATTCCTGGCTCTCGTGCCTGCTTTTGCTGGACTCTTGTTCCTGCCTCCTCATTCCCAGTGCCATCTATCACAGTAACAGCCAGTTTGTGGGAGATTTTATTTTCTCCTTTTCCTCCTCCATCCGTTTTCCTGTCTTCAAGCCCAGCGTGAAGCACAATGAGTGCATGTGGCTGGCAGTGCTCCCTTCTGGGTCCTAGCTGAGCTACTATGGTCTACCAGNTATATTATAATATATTATATGGTTTCTGAAAAGCCGCAGACCTGTTTGAAGTGTGAAGGAATCTGACTTCCAGTTTGAAGTTTCAAGGAGGTTTTAATAAAGCAGAATGTGATTACTGAAGCCGATTTTGACCAGGGTTCTGCCTCCTCTCTAAAATGCTGTTTGATCTTTAAAGACCACAAAATGCTGCACACTGCTGGCTCTCCCTGCATATGAAATCCTACAGCTAAATCATCCTTTCCTTTGCCATGGCAGGTGCTTGGAGAGCTGCTGAGAAGCAGGTGCTCTTTTGCTTTACATGGGTGCAGGAGCCCAAAGGTGCTGCTTTGCCCTGTGTGGTGTAAAACTCCCAGGGGAATGAGGTTTTTCCCTGTCCTTGAGTTGCCTTCCCATCCCAGCCAGCTGCTTGGCTATTTTGGAGATGTGGTATGGTTAGCCACGCACAGGTCGATGTTGGCAGCCCAGAGCCAGGAGTCTCTGTGTACCCCAGATCCATGTCCAACGGTGGGAAGCACCTCTCTGGGCACAGAAGACTGGCTTTGTAGGCTTTCCTGCCAGAGAGTAATGAAAGAAATGGCCTTTTGGGGAAATGTAATTGGTTTTGCCACTCAGAGGAAAAGGGGAGTGAGCTTTGGCTGATGCTGTGCAGGTGGGGAGTGAGCACTCACTTTTACTGATGATTCACCCAAGGTGTCTGTGTTTGTGTATTTATATCCATGTCTGCAGGACAAAACTGCTCATCCTATTTCATGCTTTCTCACTCTGGATCGTGTTTGGGACTGTGCAGGGGTCAGATAGTCGTGGGGAATAAATAAGAGAGTTACAGAGAGAGACTGCAGGAGCTGGGAAGTGCCAAGGTGGCGGGCAGGGGGCTGGTGCTGAACCACAAGCCCAGATCTTACTCACAGGGCTTTTTGGGCACTGTCCTCTCAACCCTGCTCCCAGCAGGAGATGCTGCAGCCTTTGGGAATTTCTTCCTGAGGCTTTTGCACTGCTCCTTGTCTCTGATAAATGAGGTTTCTTCAGCACTGGAATGATTTTGGACACCTCAGCCCTTGCTTGGGACTCCAGGGCTGTTCCCTCCCAGGACTAGCTGAGTAATAGTGACAGAATATTAGGACAGGTATTTGTTGTGGTGTGCCCACAGCACTTCTTCACTCTGCTATCCTACTTTACACCCATTTCTTCCTTTCTGAAAGCATGTGCCTGGGAATAATTCCCTACACTGAAAAACTTCGGGTGCAGTGTGTAGTAACAGGAACATACTGCTCCGTGTGTGCTGCAGCCATCTGTCCATGCTGAGTCCAGGCAGCCTGCTGTCCTCCAGTAACACTGACACACTGTCCCTGAAAGGGATGCTCTCTGCTCCATAAGTCATCATCCAGAGCTGGTGGGGGATGCAGAGGCTCGAGGAGATCATAGAAGGAAACTGGAGTACAAACAGGGAGCATGGTTCACCCTGAGAGGATCTCCTGTCCCGGGGACAAAAGCAAAGGATGAGGTTCTGGTGGTGCTGGCACTGCTGTCTGTTTCTGATACACAGCTCCTGCATGTCCTTATGGGTGCAGAGCCTGGGAAAAGAAACCAAACATGTTCAGCATAGCCTGAAGCTGTTTCTCGGGGCATCTTCCATGGGAGGGTGTCTCTGTATGGCAATCTTGTCAGACAGAGCAGCTGTAGCAGCTCTTCTGCACCTTGTGGATGCTCCTGGCCAGCCTGGGGTCAGGCTGTTGGGATGAACATGAAACTTATCTGGACTCATCTGAAAAGTGTTCTGTGTGGGGGTCCTCTCTGAATTCCTTGTGTCCTGTGACTTGCTTGTGTCTAGCAGTCGGGTTTCTGCAGAAGGCTGTTGAGATGCCACTGTGCAGTGAATTTTGGGGAGCTCTGCTGTTCCCACACCTTCCTCAGCTAGGGGTTGGGAACTTTCTCCTTTCTGGAAGGGTCTGCTTTGGATTGTTGGGTTGGGTGTGGCCAGGCCTGTGGGATGGGGGCTGAGTGGATCCCTGTGGTGCTCTCTGCAGTGCCCACGTACCCTGACACGACCTTGGCAGAGGAGCAGAGCAGCGCAGAGGGAGCTGTGTTGCAGTGGTGTTTTATGATCATTGCCTTGACGAATCATAATTACACTGTGGGGTTATGCTCATAATTGTTTCTACAAAGCTGGATTTGCTTTCCCTACCCCCGCTTTTCCCTCAAATTATCCTTAATGATCCACTGCTGGGTGATTTTTCTATGCTTTTTGGGAAGGGGAAGACCATGCTTTAAACAGGGAAAATGTTGCTCTTGTAAGTCTTTATTCAGCTGCACTTGCCTTTAAGTTTCTGTTACCAATTCACTTTTATAAATTTCATATTGAGGGAATCAAGTCCTTTGTGCCTCTAGTTATTAAATTATATGATAAGTGCCTTACTATACTGTGAAAGATGTTTGATTCCTTTATGGCTTCCTCAGCCCCATGTAGGATGGATAAAAGGAGCTGGCAGTAGCCACAAGGGCTCTGCTTAGCCCTGGGCTTGTGTGGGACCTGCACCAACTTTGAGGGCTTCCCATCACCATCTGTAGCATCTCTGCTTGGAGGAGGCAGGGCTTACTGGTCAAGGGTTCAGAGATGTCTTTCCTTTATTCCCGCTGCAATCAAATTCACATTTGCATGGCATGGAGCTGGCGTGCCAGGAGGTTTGTTTATAATGCTAAACATATCAGGTAATTGAAAGCTAATGTGTCTGTCTGGATTGCGAGGTTTAATATGCCTGGGTGACGAATCAATTTTCCTGTTGTGCTACAAGAGAGAGGAGGTAAATGCTCTGCTTGCCTTCCTTATATATGTATATTATACAACTGTGTGTATGTTGGGGCGCTGCCTGATTGCTGGCACACAGCTCCCTCACTGCCCAGCATCCAGACACGAGTGGTGGCACTGGCACGGCAGGGACGTGTCATCTGCTGGGGCACTGATTGGAGCTGATGGCATCCTTGGGAAAAGTCACTCCCCTCTGGTTTGGGATGGACACAGATTTGGGGAACATGTGCGTGCACTCTGTGTAATGCTTGGTGCTTGAGGGTGCCTTTTTTAGCTGATGGCCACAATGCTTGAAAAGCTGAGAGAAATTAGACAAATGTTATCCTTGTTGTGTGAGGAGGGTGAAGGAAGGCCAGACACGTTAAGCAGCCTCAAGTTAATCGCTCGGTAAATTGTCATGAGGCTGTCTCTTCACCTCTGCCTTGTGCATGTGGGATGAAATGAGGCTGGCTGTGTGTGAATCCCAGTGGATATTCCAGTCTCCCTTGCTGCACCGGCCCTGGGCTGCCAGGGGAGCATGCGAAGCTGTGCAGTCTCAAGAAGATGACACCAGCCTATCATTTTTTTTGTCAGACACAGGCATTCCTTCTGGGAATGAAAGGAATTGCTGTTCCCACCGGCTTGTTGGCTACCAGCCTCCTTCCAGCAAGCAGGGCAAGGTCCTGGCACTTCTCAAGGCCTGCTGATACCTAAACCCTGTGAGCTGGTGACCTTATGGTCAGCAAGGTTGCCGATCTCTCTGTGTGATGCAGGGGCAAAGACACCTGGCTGCCTTGCTGGCTCCACATGGGGTCTGTGAGCAGGATGTGATGCTTGCAAGCTGCTGGGCTGACAAACAGGGCTTCACAGGTTTGCTGTTAACTGGGACACAGCACGGAGCTGGGCATTGACTGCTGGTCTGACTGTAGCAGCCTACAAGGCTTTCAACAAGTTGTAAAGGAGGGCCTGTGGGTACGTGGAGACCGAGATGTGATGCAGGGTTGGGCTCCTAAGGTTGGGTTTTGTCAGGCTAAGCCTTTGGAAAGGCAGCTGATTTCCCTGGAAAAGGGGTGACTTTGTGATGAGAGGTTAATGTGATGCTGCATTACATCACAAGTGGTTTGTTTTTCTGGAGAAGCCACTGTATGGCCCAGGTGTGCCAGTGGTGGTGGGAGGCATTGAAAGATGAGAACTGCTGAGGCTCCTCAGGGGTGATGCTGGCTCATGCTTTTGTTGAGGGTGCTGGTGCAAGAGGTAGGAGTGTGCTCACAGGCTTTGCTGCTGGAGCTGTGGGATGCAGAGTGAGTTCAGGGTGGCCAAGGGGAAGAGCTGCAGTACCAAATTCAAGAGATGCCCTGCAATGCCAAGTGGGGTAAATATAAATGTGGGTGTAACAAGGCTTTTGCTGCCAGCTAGGAAATCATGAGGTTGGAAATTACTTGGTGGATAGAAATGCTTGGTGCAATGCTTAATAAAAGGGTAAACACAAGCCTCCAGGCTGATGGGGCTGTGATAAAGGCCAGTGTGATCTCAGGCTGCAGCTCACGGATTTTCCAGTGTAGCTGGGGAGATGCTCATGCTGTTACACAAGTGAGATTTCCTGGAGTCTGCTCCGTGTTTCTGGTCATTCTTACTCAAGGAAAAAGGACTTAAATAGGTTGGTAAATAAAATAGAGAGCCATTTTCTATGTGTCTATCACAGTGGTTCTTCTTGCGTTGATCACCAAGTGTGAGCATTAGTTGAGCTGGGTCTGAAATCAGAAGCAAAATAACCTCTCAGCCAGAACTCTGCCTGAGCAATATATCTGCATCACTTCTGGGACATGAGTTAGTGTCTCTTCAGGGCACTTGAGACAATTTGCCTTGCACTTCACAGGTACAGATGTGCTGCATTAAAAGAGCTGGCATCATGTAGCTTGTAAATGATAGCTGGGTGGGCCTGGCTCCTGCTTGTGAAGGAGGGAGGAAAAAATGCCAGGAAAGAAAAAGCTGCTTAAGCAAAGACAGTTTTGACACAAGAGAAAATGGATGTAAAAGGCAAGTGAGAACATTTGGGTAAGGGCTGAGAGGTGCAGCGTGAGGGTCCCAAGGTGGAATTTGCTATACCCTTGCAGAAGACAGGGTATAATTTAGCTCTGCAGTGCAAGCAAGGACATTTGGACCAGCAGGACCCACCTAACATACAAGAAGTATGAGAAGGAAGTGAGTATTGTAACAAACATGCCCTACCCACCATCCTCCACCCAAAAAATAAGTGATCAACATCATCTGTGTAAATGATGCAGCTCATATGGTCTCGATTAGAAGCTGGACATGAGTCTAGGTGGGTCTGCACGTGGTGAGCTCCTCAGGATTTGTGAAGCACCGTAACGCTCTTGAAACTTTTGGGTCTTGCAGAAGAGCGGTCTGCCTGAGTAATAACTGAGGAATGCCACAGGAATACGTACTTAGAGATGTGCAGGGAGAAACAAACTGCAGTCCACTGGCTGTAATTCATACCTCAACGCCTGCCTGAGGAGACCAGGGCAGGGCTGGGAGCTGTCACAGCTGCATTTGGTGTGAAGCAGGCACCCGTGTCCCTGCCGGGTTAATGAACCGAGGCAGAGGAGGAGGGAGGGTCTCAGTCTTCGGCAGCAAGTGGGAGGATATAAGATTTCTAGGGCCAGCAAAACCCTGGAAGGAAAAGAGGGGGAGCTAGTTGAGATACTGAAGGACATGAGAGGGACTTAAGTTTCTGGGGTTGAGTTTCTCCGCTTGGTTGGTTTGCTTTCCTGTGCAACCACTGCCAATTTTGCAATCACAGCTTGACTCCTTGAGCTTTCAGAATAAGATGCATTTCTGTTTTGTTTTTTAAAGTGGGTTCAGGTGAACCCAGCCGGTACAAAGTTACGCTGTTGTTTCTAAAGCAACAGGGAACCAAAGAAAATATTTTTCCTGGTGTATCTTTGAGGTGCCTGTAAACCAAGGCTGATTTGTCACTTCTAGGGGCAAGGGTGCAACTCATGCTAAGTTGAAAAATCAGAGAGTAAAGGGGAAAAGCCATTTCGGAAAATCCCTGAGAAGGGAGGTGTTTGTGTAGCTTAAAGGACTCAAAGACCCCTGCTGACCTGTGCAGCTAATTGTTATTTCCCTGCATTGCACTCTACATAAAGCAGCTGCGGTTTGGGGCTTTATCCTCTAAGTGTGTGTGCATGTATAGTTCCACCGCTGCTTTTCTTGTCTCTCTCTTTATGGGTGTGGTATGACTGTTGAATAGCGTACCAGAGCATATCTGGCTCAGGAAGCTCTTGGGCTTTGTTTGGGAGGCTGGAATACAGGTTGTGGAGTTGTATTTACAGTCTAGTGTTGTGTCACTGTGGGAGGGGGGCTTGGCCATGGGGAGGCCCTGAGACCCCCCATATACCAGTGCTGAGTCATAGGAAATTCACGCCTGGGCATGTCACTGGGAACAAGCTCAGGTCTTTTTCTGTCTCTTCTAGAATGCTGCCCACATGGCTTTGAGTGTCAGGTCAAAAATAACCTTGACTTTTTTTAGCAAACTCAATCAATAAAACAAGAGCCAATCTGGCCGCCGCCTCCTTCCCAGCTGTGGTTGCTCCACAACTCCTGGCTCAGGACTGTTCCATCCCTCCCTGAAGGTCATTGCTTGGATGCAGTAGCTTCAGCATGCCCTGGTGGTAAACCCACATCATCCCATTCCTCCTTCCCATGTTCTTTCTTCCTCTTGGAGGACCTTCACTTTGCCACGTAGCAGTTGCAGATGGGAAATGTTTTTGACCTGTGTCTCCAGCCTTGCTCAGTCCTGCAATCTCATTGCCCAGGGCCCGTGCTGGCAGCCCTGCCTTGACTCCAAAGGGTTTCACTGAGCTCTTGGATCTCCTGACTGACTCCTCCCAGTCTGTGTTTTGTTCTGGAAATGTTCACAGGGGCTGAACACAAAGTGGCTGCAGTGATATCCTGTTTCTCATTCTGTCTGGGACACAGGCGCTGCGAGCTGATGAGCAGGGCATTAGGGATGAACTGTGACTTACCCTGTCTTGCAGCAGCACTTGGGAGCTTGTGCTGTGTCCTTAAAATAAACCCTCTGGGCATGCAGACAAATTATGGAACATGTGGAAAGCAGAGGTGACTTTTGTGGGTCTCTGCTTTACTTGGATCTGCATGGGGAGAGCTGAGAAATATGAGGAGATTTAGTCCAGGCTTTGTGTTTTACTTTGTCTGAGCTGAATGTTTTTTGGGGTGTGGCTCAAGTAGGTCCATGTGCTTCTGTAAAGTAAATTCATCTGTTCTTGCATAAGCACGAGGCAGAGCAAATGCTGGAGGAGGAACTTGTGGCCCCTGTGGCTGCTCTGGAAGTGGTCTAAGGTCCCTCTTCTGCTTGCTCACCCTCTGGACCACCATGTGGGATCCTGCAACCTTCTTGCCTGGAATCACAGGATAGTTCTCAATGTTCTCTCATCACTCCAACACTTCATCGCTTGGAGATGTTTCCCCTCTCCAGGGTCAAGTCCAAAGCCAACTATTTCATCAAGGCAGATGTGAACTTGGGTGCACGTGTTCAGAGACTTCAAAGTTGGGCTTTTTTCACATATTGTCCAAGGGGACCTGCCAGATGTTTTTCCCCCTCTAAGTTGACTTTTAGAGAAGACTACCTCCACATGCTTCTCAGGAAAGACCCTCTTGAAAATGTTTGTGCTGTCTGGTGGGAGGTTGTCTGAGTTTGATCTGGGAGAAGCCAGAACTGGCCAAAGATTGCCTGGGAGATGGAGACCAAACTCCTTTCACACCACAAAGCATTGCAGCCTCTTGGCAGAGTCCTGTGGCCACCGCCAGGCAGCCACACTGCTGCCAGCATCACTCCTGTGCTGCCGATAACAGGGGACCCTGTTCTCTGGGGCTGCGGATCTGTCACCTTCCCCCGCCTCTAATATTTACTGAAAACGATCCTGTGGTGACAGATCTATTTCTGTTTTTGTTCTCTATAACATACCTGCCAGACTGCCTCAGGCAACTGGGGAATTTGTAATAGAGGCAGTGTTTCCAAACTAAGCTTGGTGCTCTCCTGCCAGCAGCTCTTCCAGCCAGCAAAGACTAGGGCCCTGTTTATCCACCCCAGTTAGAGACTGGATAAATATATGACTTTTTTCACTTAGGCCCTAAGTTTTTGTTGGGAGGTGTTATTCGCTTTCCCTCTTTTTGCATGACCCATTTCAATCGTGTCTTTGTCCACTGATGTGTGCTGTGAGGGGCAATGACGTGGGCAAGGATATCCAACATCTTGGTTGCACATTCTGCACTTGGAACTGTGGGTGAACCCATGTTATTTGCCTTTTCCAAAATGCTGGGAAAACAGAAAGGGGCTGGGTGGTAGGGTGTGACATCCTCCCTCTGTGTGCTGTCCCTGGCATGGGCTCAGCAACCATCTGGTTGTGCCACAGCTGAGCCTTTCCTTCTTCTCCACAGACACATAGAGAACTGGAAGAACTTGCAGACGCTGAACGCCGTTGACATGGAGCTGTACACGGGACTCCAGAGGCTGTGAGTATGTCCTGTGAATTGGGGAGGGGAATGGGTCTGGGCAGCCCCTTCCTTCCAGCAGAGCCTTCCTTCCCTCTACAGCCTCCACGCTGCCAGTTCAAGCTGCTGGATCGATCGTGTTTTGCTATGAGAGTCCACAAAATGGAGAGGAAATGCTTTTTGATCTTGGCTGGGTCTGTGGAAGGAGGATTGCTAGCTCCTGACAGCTCTGTCAACACACATCAGCCCTGACCTCTCTCCCCTGCTGTTCTGGTTCTAGGCTTATGTGTTGCTCTGACTCATTTCAGCCCCACAATGTAAAATTCCAGCTGTCTCCACCAATCCTTCATTGCTGGGCTGTTGGCCCTCATTTAGTGCAGTTACAATCACGGTGGTGCAGCGCAATAAGGGAATTTCATCTCCCTGCACAGCTCCCCAAGCATGGGCAGAGGTCAGTTTTGTGCATCACGGAGGGAAAACTGAAGTCCATGAGATTGAGGGTACTTTCCATATGCTTGGGAAGGCTGGCCAAGCAAGGAATGCCACCCAGTCTCTTAATTGCCCCTCCTACATCCTCTGGATCTGTGAGCGCCCTGGATGCCGTGTCTGAGAGATGCAGAGTGTTGCTCAGGGCTAATCAGAGACTCTAATAATGTGCTTCACTGGGAGCTCTGCATTAAGTGCAGCTCCCAAGTGGGTTGGAGGAGGTGTATGGGGCTGAGCACTCAGTAACCAAATTCCAGCAAGCTGTACTTCTAATACACAAACCCCTCGTAAGCAGGCTGGCTGTCGCTCTCTCCTCACCTAACAAAGCAGCAGGGACAGCAGATATTCACAGAATTACAGGACATACTGGGCTGGAAGGGACCTAAAAAGATGGTCAAGTTCAACTGCTGGCCCTGCACAGGACTGTTCCAAATAATCACACCATGTGCTTGAGAGTATTGATAAATCCTGGTCATGTACTGATAGAGCTTTTCCAAAGCAGAGTGTGAAAAGGATTCTTCCCCCTCCAAGATCCAGAATTCCCTATGGAAAATACCCTTCCTTATCAGAGCTGCAAGCAGCAGGGCTCCCTCTTGGAAGACATGAAGAAGGGAGATGACTTTGCTGGGCGTTAGGTTTGCTGTGCAGTGCTCTTTGCGGAGATGGAGGGAGAGGAGAGGAGCAGGAGATGTCCTGTGCCACCCCATCAAGCCTCGGTGGATGTGGCAGCAGAGCCTCGCCCAGCAGCCTCTCTGCGCGCAGCCTGTGCTGTGTTGCCACATCGGATGAAGAGGAAAAGCCCGATTCTCTCTTTGCTCGCAGCTCGTGGAGGCTGCTCGGGGACAGATGCGCCTCCTGGGAGCGGGGTGGAGTCGCGGGCTCCCGGGGCACGCCTCGTGTGCTGAGCGGGGCTTTAGGGCTGTTTTCTGCCTTGACTCCATTGCCGCCCTTCTGCGTCTCTCTGCAGGACAATCAAGAACTCAGGACTACGAAACATCCAGCCACGAGCCTTCGCCAAGAACCCCCACCTGCACTACATGTAAGTGCCAGCGGCCGCTGTCCCCGGTTCCCTCTGCTCCCTGTGGAAATGTGGCTCCCAAGGCGGATCCCCAAAGCGCCCGCAGGGAACAGCAAGGAGAGGGAAGGGAGACGCTGATGGGAAGAGAGCGGCAGAGGTGGGGAAGGGCAGGAGATGGAAAAGCAAACGCACGGGGAGTCGGAATGGGCTGCAGTGCGGGATGGGGAGCGCTCCTGCTGGGAAGCGGAGGGGTTTGGGTTCCTATCAGCTGCCCTGGCTTTGGCGGCCGCTCTAACGAGCCCGGGACCATCATTAGCAGCCTGGTGGCTGCTGCACATTTCCCTCTCTGCCGAGCTTGGGCCGCCCGCCCCAGCACACAGCCCGAGCCTGCCCCGCTCATTAGTTTTTAACCAAAGGCTGCTTTTCTGACACAAATCCTGGGGTGCGGGGCTGCCAGCTCTGCTCCTAATTATGGATTTTTTAAAGTGGTGTCTGCAGCGGGTCTGGGGTAGGGATGTTTTGTGCCTGAGAGGTTGGAGCCATGTCATCCTGGGATATCGCACCAGCGTCCAGCTGCTGGAGCATTGTTAGTTGGGGAGTGGTGTCGCGGGGAATTTCCACATCCCTGGGGCCAAGGGCACTCGTTTCTTTTCTAGATGTGTATTTACTTTTCCCAAGGTGATACAGCAGAGCCTGAACTTCAGGCCACTGTGCAAGGTGCTCCGTGAGCTTGAAATATTTTGTCCGAGTGATTGTGTGCAAGATCAAACCCCTCTCTGCTCCACTGTAGATATAAAAGGTGAAAAGGGGTTGGTGAGAGGCCCCGGCCTCAGGCTCGAGCTGATGGGCTGAATGAGAGCCTGTGTTTATCTCTGCCTTTTGGAAAGCAGTGCTAGCGGCTTCTTCCGTGAAAAAGTGCATCCATTTGGGTGTGTGGGTGGGTTGGGCCATCGATATGGACTTGTTCCTGGGGCACAGAGATGGATGCGACCTGCAGAGCAGGATGGATTTGTCTTTTGATGTCTGCTCAGAGATGATGTGAACTGAAAAACCCCAAAAGCTTCCTTTTTGGAAAACCATTTACAGTTGCTAAGTGACAGTAAAGTACTTGCTAAACAGAAGATCTGCAGTACCAAAGGGCATGAATAGTTGAGGACATTGTGAACATGCACTGAGCCTTTCTGAGCTTAAAGAATTGCATATTTTCATAATAAATCCTCGTTAATGCTGACCACTGGGATATTCCTGATTTCTGCTCTTTGTTATTTTGATTTGTAGCATTTGTTTTGTGTTTCTGTAGTTGTTTGTTCCTGGGAAGCTTTCTCTCTGTACCACTCTCGATTGATTTTTTTTTTGAGCGTTGTTTGTCAATTGTGCAGTTGCTGTTTATGTATCTAGCAGATAAAATGAATAACATTTGATTCCTGATGAAATTAGTTTGGATGTCGTAGGAGTTTAGAAGGCCATGTCTGCTTGCTTTGAGACTGAATGTGCCATTAATGTGTACACAGGAAATTGTTGCTGCTTTTCCCCAAAGTGTTTGTTTTTGTCTTTTGGAATTACTATTGTGAGTGGAAAAAACCCCACATCCATCTTCTGTCAAGAGTTAGGATTGGTACGTGGTGATGAAATATGTGTTTGTTTACTGCTTGGGCCGTATAAGATTGATCATGTTCCTAACATCTTTCTTTCCTTGCCTTTTGGAGCTCGAGGCGAGTGAGTATATTATTTGCTCGGTGTTTGCCAGTGGGTTTTGATGCAGTTCCTGGGACTTGGCAGTGTGGATGTTTGCAAGGTGGATGTTCCCCGTGGGGCGATGCTGGACAGCCGAGGATGGAGACCTGGTGCTTGCAGGGCTGGTGACTCCCTGCTGCTTCCCAAAGGCTCTCACACCACGGTGCCACTGCTCCCTGGCAGCCAGGGTGGCTCCTGGGGCTCTACACGGCCTGGCAGGAGCCCAGTGCCTCCCGGGATCCCCTCCATGGCCTCAGCACTCTGCCAGAACATCAAGGTGCCTCCCTGGCTGCTCTGCAGCTGCTGCCTCCCAGGAGCTCAGCTCAAAGGGATGACATTTTCTGCAGCCTCTGCACATAGGAGCCAGGGATAAAAGGATTAATGGAAATGTCACTCTGCTGTAAGTCTTGGGCTGCTGTAGCCAGGTACAGTAGTGGGTGGGAATGAAGGATACTGTCCCAATCCTCTCGAGGTGGGACTGCACGCAGGGCTGGGACCATGGGATGGTGCTTAAGGCTTGTTGAGTTACTGCTATGCATTCTTGCTGCTGCTCTGGTTTCCCTTCTCCTTTGGTGGCTGTTTGGATGGTTGCTGGTGGAGCTGAGTCAATAAGATGACAAATGTGTCTAATAAAGGACAGAGTGGTTTCATTGCCAGGGAGGGCTGGCACAGGGTGGTGGGGACCCTGGGCCGGACCTTTGCAGGGTGTTACAAGCTGGGTCTGAGCATTTTTTTTTCACTTGAAGCTCATGTACAAGTTTCTGAGGTCTCAGAAACTTATTTCTACCCCCCACACACCTCCCTTCCCATCCTGGGTTAAATTGAAACTTCCTGCTGAACTGGGAATTTTCCCAGTGCCTTTCATCAAGGTTTCCTCCTCTCAGATGGGCCAGATAGCTCTTTCTTCTCCCAGTAACATCTATTTCTGGCCCTTCCTCTGTGCACGCGCCTGACTTCAGACCCCAGCTGTGCAATCACCAGCAGATCTCTTATCCCAGCTCTGATTGCAAGAGCTCAGGTTTGTGAGGGTTTGGGTGAAGCTTGGCTTGGTTTTTTTCCCCCTTCCCCATCACAGCGTCAGGGAGGAAATGTGGGAAACCCATGAAGGGGATTTTCAACATTCAGCTGCTCAAGTGGTAGACCTCAGAGTGCTCCACAGTGCAGCCTGGCAGGGCCGTGCCTGTCCTTTTAAGGTTTGAAATGAGCTGTATTAAGTGCAAGGGGCTTGAGGCCAACCTAATCAGTGGAGGAGTGGTGGGTGACTGTGACCCAGTGGTGGGTGACTGTGAATCTAGAAATAGCTTTGGTTTCCTCTTCCTTCTCCTTGGATGAGGACAATTAGGGCTCTGTGGCTTGTCTGATCATTGATGTGAAGCCTATCACTGCTACAGAAACAATCCAAAATGTCACGGTGGATTTTGCAACATGGATGTACCACTTCTGCTGGTGGTTGGGGATGAGGCATTGAGTCCTTCTAAAACAAATAGTTAAACAATTATCTGGGTGCTAATTAGGGGTGGATGTGTGTCTGATCTCAACTGGACATCTCCCAGTGTCATCTTGTGCCCTTACGTGAGATGATCTCACTGGGAGAAGTTGCATTGGTGGGTTCCTGGGCAAATTTCTGTGCATCTTTGGCAGCCCTTGGCTGTTTCAGGGATGGCTCTGGACAATCTCATGCACTGGATGTGAGGACCAACAGGTCTAGGCTGTGGAACCTTGTAGCCAAGGCTTCTGGATGTTAACAGGTGATGCAGCTGAACGGAGGAAATGCTTGTGTACACAGAAAACCTCAGTCTGTGTGTGGCTTGAGGCTGTACAAGAAAACCCTAGGATGGTATGGTTCCTAAATTTGAGACATGTAAACCACTGAATGCATATTTACTCTGTTGCTGTGTTTAGCACAGCTTACTGGGGAAAGAGCCTGGCACGCTCTCACTCTCTCTCTGTCCTCCTAATGACACTGGAAGTCTTTGGCCAATTTATCTGAACTTGATAGAGGGTTACAAGTCGGGAGGTTATCGACTTCCTACGCATCTCATGAAACCAGGCAGAGGCAGAGCAAAGAGAGGTTGTTGCAGTGCCTCGCGGGGAAGAATTCAGCATTGACATGTTCCTCATTAGGCACTGGGAAATCCACAGGGGAATTCAGCTTCACAGTGCCCCAGGAACTGGTGCACAGGGGAGGACAGGTCCTTCCCTGGCCGTGGGACAGTACAGCTGTGCCTGCAGCCAGACAAGATGTTATTTGCAGTGCCAGAGTCACCCTTTACTGGGAGCAGGTACTTAAGAGACTGTGATTCCCTCTAAATGCTTTCCTGGCCCGCTGCGTGCCCAACCAGCCAGTCAGGAGGCACTGCCTTGTGTTTGCAGAGGGTAATTGTGCACACCTTATTTATTGTGTAGTAAAGAAAACAAATTAAGGCTGTGTAATTACAGAGACAGGCATGCTTTTAAATAAGGCTTAAGTAGTCAGATTTCTATTTAGAAAATTAATAATTGCCATTTCTGTCTGCATCAGAGGCTCTTCTTAAACTGTCTTCTGGAGGTTTATACTTGGTCTAAATTAGTTTGTGGGCCAGCCCAGACACAGCTGCTATCAAAGAGCCCTCTCTCAGTGCTGCCTGCCAGAGTGAGGACAGAGTTGAAGATCAAACTTTCCCTTCCGGTCCTCACCCAAAGGTCTTAAAGATGGAGACCCTGGGCTGGTTTGTGCTGAGTGTAATTGTTCTTTGAGTGTGGTGTGGTCAGAGCACCAGCTCCACAGGCATTTTTATCTGTGTGAGCATGTTCTTTTTCCATAAAATGAGGATTGAATAACTGGAAGGTGCTGGCAGGAATGCTGCAGGGATCTGCTTTTCCTGTTGAAAGACTGAGCTGGATGACCAGTGGGCTTGTTTTCACGGGCAGATCTGAGCTGTGATTAATCTGGAGCTTCCCAGAGTGTCCTGTGAAGGTTGTGATGTTTTCTTTCAATGTCCTGGTTTGGTTCCAGGCAGTGGTGTAGTGTCAAATGAACTCGTGGCTTGGTATTGAGTGTAGTTTGTAGCTTTGACACGGGGATTCCCAGAGATATATTGTGGGTTAGGCTTTGATAGGAAACATACTGGGCTATGTCCCCAGAAAATTGCAGGGGCTGAGGGATTACGAGGTTGTTGAGTTTCCCTCTGCCTTCTTCAGTGCTGTGACAGGACAGGACTCACAGCACTCCAGAAACCGAGGCCTTTGTGCTTTCAGAAGGCTGCAGGCAACCCTCTTTTCAAGGCTGGCAAGCTTTGCTTTCTTTGCTCTGTATGTCTGGGACCTTGACTGAGATCTCAAACTAAGTAAAGAAATAATTTATCAGATTCTGAGTTATTCCAAGTGGAACACTGTTTCCTCTTGGTCGTGCCTTGAGGGTCACTTTCCCCTGCTCAGCGGTTAATAATCTATTGTCTTGCTCTGAAAGAGCCATTCTTAGATATGAATCAGGATTTAACTCTCTCTTTTGCTCCATTCCACAACCAGCTCCAGGCCCTGTGCCTGCCTCCACTCGATTCTGGATGTCCTGCTACCCTTCCTCCTCCTTCTCGACGGTTTCTTCCCGCTTTGTCCTTTCACCACTGCACTGCTGTGATACCCGTCCTGGCAGGCTCCTCCTGACCCAAACTGGGGTGTGCTAATTGCTCTTGATTTCTCATTTGTGCTCCCGAGTCAATGCAGCCTCCCAGGGCTGTGTGTATCAGCTGGGCACAGTGCATGGCAGCTTGTGAGCTCATAGTTCACTGGGCAGGTGGAGTAAAATCCATTTACCTAAACCACCTCCTCGATAGTTTAATGTGCTCTGGTTTGTGTTTCCTAAATAGGAGCCACATTTCTCCGTGAATATAGGCAAAATAAGAAAAGTATGAGAAAGCTTTAAATTGCCTTTAAGTTCTGTCAGGTGGATATCCCTTTGCTGTCCCTCAGCAGGCAGCAGCTTGGGCACTTTTTGATTCCCATTTGTACTCTGAGGGTGTTCCTGCTCCAGCCCCTTCCAAGATCAAATCACTGCGCTGTGATTTACTCAGGGAGGCATTTCCCCCCGTATGTCTCTAGCCCTATAAAATTCTGGGCATGCCAGTAGCACAGCCGCTGGAATAAACAGTTGTAACACCTCCCCTGCTTCCATAAACTTCCCTGTTCTGCTCCCCATCTGCTTTGTCCCCTGGATGCCGGTGTAGTGCAGGTCCTTGCTGATATGCTAATCGGCAGCAGGGGTTTAATGGCATGTTTATTCCCAGTTTACTGCCGTGGGTGACTGATAAGCAGTTAACTGCAGCCACTCCTTTTGCTGTGGAGGCAGAGGGATGTCCTGTGTTTTACCAACCATTGTGCACAAGGCCAGAGGAGAGACCAGTTCCCTGCAGGGATGTGGCTTTCCTTCAGGCTGGGGTGGAATAATTTGACCTGCATTCAGAGGGCTGGGTAACTCACTCCTGGCTGCAAGGTGCCTTGCTTGGCTATGGGGAGAGTTTGTTGTACTGTGATAGAAGGAGGAGCCCTGAGTTTGTGACTGATGTACTCCAGTGGGACCTGAGAGAGAGTTTCCAACTTGAGCACTTCATGCTTTGTGCCCAGATTTGTCCCGCTTCAGTTCCCCATCTTAAAACCTGGAATAACATTTATTTTCTCTGCTTTTGTTTGATCTATTTGAGGTGTAACACCTTGTATGTTTTCGAATGAAACCTGGCCTTGAGTTGTGGGATGCTGTTGCAATATAAGATGGGTTACACTCTGTCACAAATAAGTTTTGCCTACTTGGATTCTTATGTAATATCTACCACTCTGGTACCTGGGCTCTTGGAATTTTACTGTGGTTTTGTCTCTCCTTCCTTTGAAATGTTGAGATGATCTTCCCAGTAACATTATTTCTCTTTCTGAAATTTGATCATCTTTTGACTGACATGTGAAATGGGCAACTGTGGTTTTTGCAAAGGTCCTGTTTTTTCCCCATCCACTCTTTAAAAAAGTCTGCAGACTATGTTTAAAATGAAGCTCTTCCTGCAATGATGTGTGGTTTTTGTTGTTTTTTGTATTTTTTTGTTTGGTTAGATTTGATTTTTTTCTTTATTATTTTATTTTTTAGTTTTTAAAAGTATTTTTTTTACAAGATTGGAGTAAAATATGAACTTCAGACAAGTTAATGGGCTTGGGGGAGTCAGCCTCTGACCTAGTCTTTGCTGTGCAATGATGGCCTGGTGGGTGTCCTGTGGGGAGCTTCCCCTCAAAGAGAGACACAACATTCCTCTTGGATGTGATGCTGAAGATGAGATGTAGTTGTACCTTGGTTAAACCTCACAGCATCTCTGAGACCACCAATAACACAGAATGAGATGGTTTCTGGGTGTGACAAGGAATGGATCTTGTTTCTAGGCTTCTGAGATCACTGCAGCATGGAGCTGCTCCACAAAGAGCTTCTGAGCGTCCCTCTTGCCTCCTCCCCAAACCCTGGGGTGCAAAGCATTTCCTACCTGTCCATGCCAGTGTGAGAGGGGCTGCAGAGGGAAGAGGAGCCCTCCTTGGGATGGGGACAGCTGAGGACATGGAAACCTGCTTGAAAAATGCTGGGGGAATGAGCAGTCATGGCAGGATGAGTGGAAGTTAAGTGACCACAGAATTTATCTCTCCTGGGATTTTTCTTTCCACAATCCTAGTTTACTCACAGTATGATTGCAGGGCTGGTTTTTCCCTTTTTGATGTACTGGCACCAAGCACCAGGGCAGAAAAATAGAAACATTGAGATCATATGCTGTTTGAGCAATAAGATACGACAGGGCATGAATGATGGGACATTAATTCATGATGGTGCGTGACAAGGCAGGAATTTAAATGTCATAAGTTAGGCAGTCGTGAGTTTTATTGGAATTATAAAATTTTATTAGAATACTGGTCAAAGGGCGGAGTTTTCCACCAACCCCTCCCCTCATTTGTATCTGGGAAGGGATGAGCTGTGATTTACGTCGGATGCAAGAGGCTGTGGGGTGTTTTTAGGGCTGCCAGTGAGAGCCAGCGGGATGACCATGACTTTAGCCTTGCCTAGTCCCTGAGGATGACCGTGTTTCATGCCTTCTGCCCTGCGGCATGCCTGAGGTCATGCTTGGGCGCTGCTAAGGGAGCTCAGCCGGTGTCCGGCGGGGTGAGGCTGTGCCCGGCGCCCCGCGCTTCAGCACCACGGACAGGGCCGGCGGCTGCTCCCGTCCCTCCCGTCCCTCCTGCCCTCGTCCCGCTCCCTGCAGCCGCCTGGCTTCTGACCCAGCTCCCTGGCTGCCCCGAAGCCTCCCGGCTCCCCTGCCCTCCCAGCCCAGCCTGCAGTTTGCCCCCTGCCTTTTCTGCCCTTCTCTTGGAGGCTCCTTCGCCTTCCAGCCCCAGCCCTGGGCACTCCCGGCTGCCGCTGCAGGCTGGCTCAGGGCATGGGGTGTGAGCCTGCCTGTGGGGTGCCCCGGCTGGTTTCACTGGTTTCAGCAGTGCCTTTATTTTTCCATCTCCCCTGCTGCGCAGCCAGCCTGCCCGGCTGCCTGTTTGACATCTGCAATACCTGCAATATCCCTGGAAGTGTTCAAGGCCAGGCTGGATGGGTCTCTGAGCAACCCGACCTAGTGAAAGGTGTCCTGCCCATGGCAGGGGGCTTGGAAAAATATGGTCTCTAAGGGCCCTTCCAACCTAAACCACTCTCAGGTTCTGTGAATACTAACTTTCTGAACTGCAGTGATTCCTGGCACTGGCTGTGCTCTGCAGCGTGAATGGATTTGTTTTTGCAGCACCACTACCCAGCTGCTATCTGGGGCTTTCTCACATGAGTAGTTCTCTAGGATATCTGCCATCCAACCTCGCTGTAACCACAATCCGTGGGCTTTGGCTAAATGTTTGCTGTATCCAGTTGTGCGTGTTGATAATTGTGGGTAATTTGCTGTCTCAGAGTAATGAAGGAATGCCTGCTGCACTCTGAAGAGCTCAGTGCTTTGTGGTGATCAGTCTTTCCATTTGAAAATATTCCTCACAGTGACCAGCAAAAGATACTTTTCTTTTTTCAAGTACAGAATGTATTGAGAAGAAAGGGTAAAATGTAACTTTTGTGTGCAGACATTCCTGTTTATTTTGACAGAGTTAACTCTCAAAAGCAAAGTGTTTTCCTGCTTTTGGGGTGGTCATAAGCGTGGAGTGTAGCAAGCAGGCTTCACTGGGCTTTGGCTGGGCTAAGCCACCACCAGTTCCCTGTCCCCCTCAGCCAAGTGTGCCTTGGGCTGTCAGGGGGCACATCTGCACGGCTCAGGTGTGGTTGCAGGCAGGCCTCTCCTCGGAGCACAACTCCTCCCTGGGTGCTCAGGTGCTGCAGACAGATGTTTGGGCAGAGCTGCTCCGTGCTCAGGTGTGTCCCAGGCACCTGCTGTCTCCGTGTTCCCCATGCCCACCCCACAGACACTTGGGGGAAGGCAGCAGCCTGGCACGAGGCAGCTCCTGCTTGGTGCTGTCTGTCTCCCGGGCTGAGTGTTTTCCTTGTCATTTGATGAGGCGTAGCTGGAGCATGTCAGCCTCACCTCCCGCTGCGGCCGGGAGGCTCCGCACAGCGTGGGAGGTGGCAGCTGCCATCTCCGCCGGCCCATGGCGTGGTCCTTTGGGTTCCCCACGTGTGCACCTCCCCGTGCCGGCCCACTGCCCCTGTCTGCCCCCATCTCTGCTCCCCTGGGGTGCCCAGCTGCTGCTGCCAGGCTCCCAGGGCTGGGGGTGCAGGTAGCTCTGTTCCCTGCCGAGGTGGGGCGAGTGCTGTAGGCTAATGGCAGGCTTTCTTTTCATTAGCTGCTGTAAACACAGGGTTCTGGCAGCAGCCTGCTTTTCTGAGCCCAGGAAGACCATTTTTCCTTTTATCTATAATTTAGTGAAGTGTCAAGCCACAGAAGTTTTAATGATAATAAAGCAGCAGAGGAAATTTATTTATTCGCTGCAAAGGTGGGTTTCTTTCCAGGGTTGTTTTTTCACATTTCCCTCACAAGAAATGTTGCCTGCTCATATAACCTCACTCCCAATGTGTTCAGGCTGCCTTCCCTTAGATGCTCAGCACCAGAGTTCCTGCTTGGCTGAATGGCTTTCCAGCCCCTCTCCCACGCATGATGTTGGGGCCAAGCAAACTGGGGAAGGAGAAGCAAGGAAAATACAGTGAGATGGGAGCATTCTTGTGCCTGGTGAGGTGTAACAGAGGTGAGGCATTCATGAGTTTCCCATCTTCCTCCTGTTGCTGTGCATCTCTTACATCTGCTTCCCAGACCAGCCTCTCTGATGGATTTGACTGCTGAGGAGAAGCAGGGAAGGGCTTTTTCGGGATTACACGTAGCGCTTGCCTTCTGTCAGCCTATGAGGATGCCAGCGCTGACTGGAGATAAAAAGCAGATTGATGTCATGAGCAGGCACCAGGGCTTCTCCCTTAGGTTCAGGAGGGCAGAGAGTGGAACTCTGGGATGAGGCTGTGGCAGGGGCAGGAACCAGGCTGGAGAGAGGAGGTTACAAAAAGTGGATTGGAGCACGGTGTCTTTAGGGAAGAAATGAAGAGCGGAAGGGGGATAGGGTGTAGAAGAGGTGACAGGGAAAATGGATCTGGAGAGGAGAGGAAGGATTGACTGGGGTAGGGAAGAAGCACATGTGTGTGTGTGAGCTCTGCAGACAGAAGGAAGTGTAAGGGAGAAAGGGGTTTGCTAGGAAATGCCTGGGAACTGCGCCTCTGAATTAACCAGAACCTTCCTCACCCCTTTCGATGTGGCAATATTAGAATCTTTGGAGGCAATATTAGAATGCTCCTAATTATTTTTCTTGGACGAGTTTTGCTATCCTGATGATATTAATTATTCTTAAAGGTCAACAGCACTCACTTGAATCCCCTTCTGTTCTATCATGTAATCAGTTAATTAATTGGAAACCATTTAGCAGAGTCTGCCGAGAGCTCAGCCTGCTGTATGCCCTGTTGTTTTGCTATTGCTGGATATATATAAAAATATATATATATAGCTTCATATTTATACCCCTTCCTTTCTTCAAAGGCTCTGCAGAGCTCTTGGTACCATCCCAGTCCATCCCAGCCTCTGGCACCCCTCCCTCAGTCAGGAAAACTGGGGCTAGTCCCAACTGTTAGGTTTTTTTTTTTTTTACTAACCTCTTCGAGGTTATTCAAGGCTCATTGATTTCTGGGCACCCAGGTTTGTGGGGATATTTGAAGTTTGTTTTTTTTATATATATAAATTTGATGTAAGAGCCCTCTAACAGCTGAGATCACAGTCCTTGTTTAGGAGGAAGAGGCAGGACCAGAACATTTCCCAGCATGTCTGTGCTCGATGTGTTGACATTGAGGCTCTCATGTGGACCTTGTCCAGCTCTCCCACTGTCTGCCTGGGCATTTGGAGTGACCTCCCAGCTGGGGTGATACCTCCTGATGAGCACCTGCCCCTATTGCTTCACTGCACTCAAGGGGGAGGTGGTTGGAAACACGTTGGAGCCTGGGAGTCTGGTGTTCATAGAATCCTTAAGGTTGGAAAAAACATCCAACACCATCAAAGTCCAATTATAGCGCACTCAGAGCTGGGAAAAGCCCCGTGGGCATGGCTCTCCTTCCCATGCCATCTCCTCAAGCCATGCCCTGCCACAGCCCTGAACTATTCTCTCACACAGAGAGGTCGGGTTGGCTCTGGGTTCGCTGGAAATATGTGAGCAGGAGTCATTCCCCAGCCATTCTCTGTTCCCTGCCTGAAGAACAATGCAGTTTGAAGCAAACAGGGTTGGATAAACCCAGCCCCTCGCTGGAGCTGGCAGCTGGCAACCCTTGTCCTCAGCCGGCACACATCTCTGGTATTATTTCTGCATGCCAAAGCAGGAGGAGAGCCCAGTGCACAGTAGTGTTTTGGCCTAATGGATCTAGAATTGCTGCAGTTTAGGACAGAAGAGATGGAGTGGGGGCAGTGCAGCCCTGAGGACCTCTTGGCTGCAGGAGGGCAGCCATGGGGAAAGGCTCTTGCCTGTTGCAAGTTGATTTTTCTTTTCCTTGAGCAGAAGACTGACCTCTTGTGTGGATACTGCTGGACTCTGCCCTGCAGGGAAGCTGGCAGGCAAAGGGAAAGCAAGTGCAGGGCTGACCCAGCTTTTAACCTTTGCTCAAGTCCTCAGAGAGTCCAGATGTCTTTGGAGAAGAGCGATGGTGACTGCACACAACAAGGGCGAGGTGAGGGCAGTGCAGAGGGGGCCAGATCCCTGCATCTGATCTGCCTCGAAGCACGGGGGACACTGTGACCCACATCTGGTGTCTCCTTCCCATCTGTCCCACGTGCTGAACCGCACCCGTGAGCAACAGTAAACTCAGAGGGGTGATTTGTCTCTGAACAAAGCTTTGTGTGGCTGGGAGATGCCTCGGAAGGGATGACTTGGAGGGTGTGGCAGTGTCGTGGGGTAGGGGATGGACTTTAAGGTAAAGGCTGGGCTGGGTTGAAGGCAGCAGCAGGATGTGGCTGCTGCACTGCAGAGGCAGTGGGAGGAGAAGCATGGGGTGGATGTGCTGCTGGAGCTGGCTGTGGGAGCCCTGTGACAGAGGAGTGGTGCCTTAATGCCTTCCCTCTTGCTCTGCAGCTTTTGTTTTTTAATGCTGTTGTTTAAAGAATAGCACAGGAGACCGGCCCCTTCCACCTCTCTCAGCCCTGTTTCGGAGTGAATTTGAAAATCAGGGTCCTGCAACTGAGAAATAGGGAGGGATTGGTGGTTCCTTCCTCCAGTGTCACACCTCCAGGACCAGTGGTGTGCATGTGGAGTGGCAGGGTCTCTTCTTGTGAGTCACCCATGATGGTTTCTCTCTCCTCTCTGATGCAGGATGCTCTGAGTTTGGGAAATAATTGCAGATTCTGAACCCTAGAACAAGAAATAATCTGTGGGGAACGAGATGATTATGTCATGGCACATGCTGTGTGACTTGTGCCTTGCAAGGTACAGGACAGAACCAGTGAACAGGAGAAAGGAGTTAGTTTTGCTGCCCAAATGCACAAAGGAAGGTTGAACCTTGGAGACTTTGTGGTTCTGTTGTGTTTAGGGTCAGAAAAGCCCTGGGATTGCTGGGGTGTTGCTCGAGGAGCAGAATTGAGCTGTAGGTAATGCCAGACCACAGCTGAGGCCCTCTGTGAACTGTCTCACTCCACCACAGCACCAATATCTGTGTCCTGGTGCTGAGCCTGAATAGGGAGCAGATCCAGGAGAGCTCCTGGCAGCTCTGAAATCTCAGGCTGACCGGTTTAATGGCACATCCTGTTCTGCTCACTCTGCTTTCTGGGCATGCGAGGCTTGCACGCACTTGGCAGCGCCCAGTCCTTTCCCAGGCTGCCTCAAGCGTGTCCTGCTGGGACTTGGGGCTGAGCTGTTGGAGATTCCAGTTGAGTCTTAATATTTGCAGAGCGTGATTTGTGGGGAGGCCTGTCCTGCCACAGCTTCTGGGACTTGTTGGGGTAATTTTAGCACACTCATTAAGGGAGGACAGTACATTTTTTTCCTTTAATGAGCAAAGCTGCTTACTAAACAGGAAGAGGAGGGAGGGGGATGGGGAAAGCAGGGAGGGTGATGGGGAGTGTAACAGTGCTTTTAGAGGTCATTGGAGTTATCTGGCAGGGATAAGCAAGCCCCAGAGTGACTTTCCAGCATTTCTCTGGTTCAAACCCAAAGCTTTAACAGCTTACTTGCTGCAGATATGAAGCCTGAACGGAGGTACCCCTACAGCAGCGTGTGAGGCTGTGACATTCTCCTCTCCTGCGGCCACCAGCACCCAGCAGTGAGCTGTGAGATGATGGGAAGCACCTGTTGTGCCCAGATATCGAGGGAGTCACATGCACTGCCACCAGCATATCCAGCACTGGGGCTGGCAGCTGAGGGTGTGCATCTCTCCTCGCTCTTCTGCCAGGAGCTCACTCGTGCTCCCTCAGCCCCAGCTGCTCTGTGAAGCTCATCCCTCCCAGCCAGGATTTTCATAGTGGCACCATGTTATTAAAATGTGTGAAAAACTTCTCCCATGCAGAAATAAATGTGTCAGCTTGGAAACAAGGGCAAGTGGAGGATGGAGCTGCGTGGAGGAGGGACAGGTGCACAGGGTCCCTCCCCAGCAGCAGCGTTTCTGCCGCCGCGTTGAGCTGAACTGCATAAAATAACTTACAGTTTAATTACAGGGGCTCCTGCTTGTTGGTGTCACTAATGAGGCAACTGGCTTAATTTAGCTGAGTAAAAATGGCTTTAATAGTGGAAACACTTTTGGCTGCTGGGTAATTAAGGGAAAACTAAAAATGCTGTCTCCTCTTGTGCTAAAGTCCACTTGTTCTGGTCTGCGCAGATCCAGATTCCTCTTTGTCCCACCCTCACCCATCCCTTTTTTAACCCCAGGAGCTCGTTCAGGACGTGCATTCCATGGCCCCATCTGCCACTCACGCTGTGACAAAATGACAAAGGTCACCTCCCCTTCCCTGTTGGTCACCAACAAGGTCTTGGCAGTGCTTGGGGGAGTGTGTGGGACGTGGCATGTCCCCTCCTGAAATGCAGGAGGAGGAGGATGGAGGGAGAGAGCAAGGATTGGGATTTAGCTGTCACTCAGTGGTAGCAGCCTGCCCTTGAGGTGTGCAGGGAGGAGGTGCTGGTGGAGAAGGCTGCTGGGGATAGGAGCAGGAGCCTTGGGAGCACGGCTGCTGCAGCAGGAGGGTTGTGGGGCTGTGTTGAGCCTCAGCCGTGGGTGGGTTGGGTGGCTCTGCCCTGGACCTGGTCCAGGTGAGCTCCATCCAACCCCTTCTCTCTACTCAACTCCTTTTCGAGGCAAAACAGCACCCTGTCAGCTACTTCTAGAGACTGTGCCCATGGAAAAGAGCATCCTGTGAGTGATGGAGAAAATGTCCCATGGCAAAGAAATGGTTTGAACACGCTCCAGGAGTGCTGATGGCAGATCTGTCCTGGGAGAGACAGGCTCCTGTTCAGTGCTGAGAAACATGCAGGGAAGGCATTTTTTGCTTCCCTCTGCCTGCGTTTCCTCGACGTGTGATGTGCTTTTTTGTTACAGGTGGAGCTGATGCATAGGCTGTTATAAAGGTTGTCTGGCACACTGCTTCAGGCCTGCTTCCACCTTCCCTATAATTCTGCCAGGTTTTAATTGCTCAGGCTGAAGTTTTCTGTGCTGGGTGTCTGCTTCTGGCTGATTTCTATTTTTTGTTGTTACTTTCTAGTCTCACATAAGAGCTTTCTCAAATGTGTGAGGAGGTAGAAGGGAGGTTGGGAAAGAAGCTGTTTTGCTCCATCTAGAAAATGCTGGTGATTCTCCTGTCATAAAACACTTGCACCCTCCTTTTGTGCAGGGAAAAAAATCTTGTCAAAGGGCAGATTTTTCTTGGAAGACTTGGTTTTGCTCTGGGACACTCTTAGATCAGCAGAATGGCTCTTGGTCCAGTTGGAGGGGAGAAGTTTTGCAAAGGATGTCTTGGGACATGGGTGTTGGAGGATTTAAAAGTGGGGAAGATAATAGGAAATTTGGGCATGGATAAGGTAACTGAGGCTGAGAAGTATTTGGGAGTGGCTGGAGAGCAATGAGTAGTGTGATTCAGACAGCTAAGAAGGAAATGGGTCAGGAAGGAGAGAGCTGGCACTGCCCAGCCACAGCGTAGGAGGATGGGGTTTGTGTCCCTGCAGGTAACAGGGATTTGGAGGTGGCAGCAGACTTCCAGCCTTGGAAAGGCTGCAGGGAGGCAGAATGGGCCTGTGAGAGGCCTTGATTTGGAGCTCTAAAAGGACAAGTCCTGGGTGTGAGTGCCTTGATTTTCCCCAACCCTCCCCATTTGTGCTGTACAGAACACTGGGAAACTTGGTGTGTGCGTGGGGGGAATTTTGCAAGCACCAAACAGGAGTTACAAGGTGCTGGAGCTCAGAGCCTCACCTGTGGAGCCATAATTGAATCTCTGCTCGTGTGCATGTACTGTGATTCCATCTCTAATTACAGAATTACACGCTCACTTCCCCAGGAAACCTGCCCCATCCAGCACGTTGGGATGGATCTGTTTTGGGGACAAATCACTGTGTAGGAGGAGCTCTATCTTCTGCAGCACAAGTCAGTAGCTGTACCCTTTTGCATGTGGAATCCCAGCCCTGGCATCTCGGACCTTTGGAGTTTTTGTGGCCAAAACGGTGCATTTTTAATGTGTGTTTGTGTGCAGCCCCTTTTGGTCTCTGTGCTGAGCTCTGTCTCTGAGCCTGAGGAAGGACCTTTGTGACATTTTGAAGTACCCAAGGTGTCTGTTTCCAGTGGCAGGCGTGTTCCTCTGTGTGTGTGCCCAGGCTGACCTGGAACGGAGCCGTGGGTGTGTGTGCCCTTGCCCAGCCCTGCAGAAGTTGATGGTCAGGTCAGATACCAAACCCTGGCTCTGCCCTTTGTGAGCAGAGTCTCCTGCCAGACTCGTGCAAGGGAAGAGCCATCTCCTCTCTGCCTAATGCTTGCTGTGGGTTGCTGTCTGGGGGAGGGAGGAGGAGGTGGTAGGAGTTGGTTTCCAGGCACTGCAGGAGATGAGAAGCGGAGCACATCTGCCTGGCAAAGCTCCTAGCATTAGCGAGGCTGTATCCTTTCTCCATCTCTCTGTGTCCTAAATTGTAATAACACGATCATGCTATTTTTGATTCCCTTATTTGCGTGGAAAGCCTGTTGTTTTTTCTCTTCTCTTTCAGAATCCAATTTTCTCTTGACATTTCTGCCTAATGTAGCAAAACATGACCTTTGAGAAAGGACATTCCAGCGAGATTCACTCCCTCCTCTGCATTTCTGCCTCTCTCCCACATCTTGCTGTCTCTCATGCATCCCCTTTACGCTTCCTTCTTCTCCCTGGGCTGGGGGAGGGAGTTTACTGTCTCACTTTTCAGCAACAGTGAGTTGCTCCTTCCCCTCCCACTTTTCATCTGTCTTTGCAAAATTTCCAGGTGCTCTGTGCTCTGGGCTGGATAAAGGAGGGAGTTGTAATGTTTTCCTTCCCCCCTGCTTAGCTTTACCTGCTGTTTTTGCCACCTTTGTCAGAGACTGGAAGCAGTTTGTCTGCAGACGTGGGGATGGTGGGATCACAGTCATGTGAAAGGAGGTACCTGTGGCTTGTTGTGGTTCCCACAGCGGGAGAGTCTGATGTGAAGCAGAGCCAGGGTTTAAAAAAGCAGCACTGTACCATCATTGTGGTTGGAGTTGTTCTGCCAAGAGCCTTTGGGGCAGTGCTTTGCTGTGTGAGCAGCGTCCCCACTCCTAATTGCAGAGTTCTGTGCAGGTGGGACAGGACCAGAACTGCTTTCCCCTTGCTGAAACCCAGTGTAAGGGAAGAAATTATTCTGTCATCCCAAATCCTTGTGCATCAGACCTGTGCCAGCAGGAGCCATTCAGGGTTGGTTTTAGCACTTATTTGCAAGTCAAACAGGGACTGGGGGCTGAGCCCTGCACAATAGGGCTGCCTTGGGTCATACCTCCTCCCTGGCCAGCCCAGAGCTGAAGGAACTTCAGGTGATTCTGGCTCTTCCTTTCTTTTCCCCGTGGGTCAGGCTGAGGCAGAGGGGTGTTCAGCCTCAAGCTGGGCTGCCCTGCCTGCCTGTGGCTCACAGCAGGGATGGATTCAGTGAGGGATGTGAGGCAGCACCTCCTGTGTGTCCTGGAGGCCAGCAGAGAGATCGGGCGTTTGGGGTTCTCCCAGAGCTTGTGATCACCCATCCCTCTGCTCACTCACCCCATGGGCTGGTGGCTCTCTTGGTGGCCCTCAGGCTGGCCAGGTGTCCCTGGGAAGGCTGGCCAGGTGTCCCTGGGAAGGCTGGCCAGCACAGAATGTGTTTCATTCCCATCTTTTTGTGCTGATAGAAACTGGGGGCTTCTCTCCTTCTGCTCACCCTACTCCAGACACATTTCTTCCTCTTATTTTTATTAATTCAGTTCCCTTTGCATTCTTTCATCCTCTCTGGCTTTCAGCTAAAGAGAAGATGTCTGCTGGGTTGCAAAGCTCTCCCAGGTAGATGAGATTTATGTTTTTGCAAGTTTGGGCAGATGGAGAGAGGGATGGGGAGCTGTTGGCTGCTGTAGCAGTGCTACCCCTGGGTGCAAGCAGCACACAGCCATTCCGGGACACCTGGAACGCACAGCTACTGCAGATCATATGATAACACCTTGGGTAATCATCGTGCTGTCATTTGAACCTGGCTGTTACTATTTTTAACATAAGGTTTGTACTTAATTTTTTGTTCAAGTTCTGAAATTAGACTTGTTCTTTTTCCTTATGGTTGGTTGAGCTCCAGATTCATGGGCAAAAGTCAGACATTGGATTTTTTTTTCTTTTAACATTGCAGCAGGATATAAATCATTTTCTACCTTAAAAACAAAAAAAAAAAAAAAAAAAAAGAGAAAGATTCATTTGCGTTTGTCCTCATTAGAATCTCCCATTATGAAATCCAAACTTGAGTTCTGAACTGCTTGACAGCCTCCCCATCGAGGAGGATGATGAGCTCTGTGGAGGTGGTAGGGCCATGTGCAGGAAGAATTATTTACAGTGACTACTTTTTTCTGTTTTTCCCCTTAATTTTCAGAGACCTCTCTGGGAACCGGCTCACCACCCTGTCATGGCAGCTCTTCCAGACACTGCGACTCTTTGAACTGTAAGTCCCACCCTGGGGGTATCTCCTGGGAAAAGACAGGAGGCTGAAAGGAGGAACCATTTCCAAATAGAGCTATTTTGAAGCCAGCGAATAATTACCTAAAACTCCAGTGGGCAGCAACATCCTTGGGAGGCTTTCCTGGGTATGGGAGCACCAGAGCAGAACTGCTTCTCTTTTAACTTCACAGCAGCTGGCTAATTAACATCAGGATGATGAACAAGTCGTGCTTGGAGTAGTAAATGGTTGACTAACTCTGCGAGCACATTGGAAATACTTACTAGGCCAGATTTTGAGTGAATCTCTCCAAACACTTGCTCTCGTCTGTCGCAGGGTAGGGATAACTGCTGCTCTTCAGTTGGTGTGCATGCTTTACAAGACACCCCTGCTTTTTAGGCCAATGATTCCCTTTCTCTCTAGCAACAGAGGCACCTCCCAGCTCTGATGTGGGAGATGATGAGATAGTTATAATCTCCTGGGACACTGGTGGCCTTCAGCCTGCTGAATTATTGATAGAGCATTCAGCATCCTGCTCGGAGAATAAGTGGACACGAAATCAATGGAGCGTTGCCCTGATGACCCTTTTTGTTGAATTTTAGAAATAGTTGTTTGGTGGGTATAAAAAAATATATATATGTAGGATTTGTCCCAGAGGATCCTGGGAAGCTCCATTCATCCTCACCAATGATCAATAGAGCTGTAAGCTAGAAGTGACTTATGAAAGAATAAAGACAGTCTTTCAAGTGGGAGTAAGTGTGTTATCACCGGTGTTACTGCAGTGTATTTTATTTCTGTCAAATTGTTAAATGAAAAATACTAATAGTGATATTAGAAAACGGAGAAACGCCCTTCTGATGGGGAAATTTGGCTTGCAGAGTTCAAAATGCTGAATTCAGAATTCGTCTCCTTGCTGATTACAGCTCTAAATATTTTTCAAGCCTGGCTCGGGTTTCGAGTTTAATAGCATGAGTCATTTGTATTCTTAGACCTTTACTTATTGTCATTGCACTGTCTGGCAAAACTCAGATTGATGGTTGTTACCCAAGAGAGACCCAAGAGTGGAGGAGCAAATGGGGCTGCAGTCCTGAGCTGGAGGCACTCGCAGGGCCTGGGGTAATGGTGAGCCTGCAGATTAATGGCAATACTTCCAAAGGGGCTCGTTTTTATGTGCTTTTTCTTCATTTGGTCATATTTTGTTTCTTCAGGAGCATCCCAGGTCTGCCAGCTCCAGCTGGGCTCAAAAGACCAGTACCAAGCACAAAGGGAATTGTGAAGCTGCTTTTGGGCAGCAAAGGGTGCTCCACCTGATGGATACATCTGTGTTGTCCTGATATGATGTTCCTGGCAGGGAGCTGGGGTGGCTTTGGATGGTGTCAGCAGAGTCATTTGGGGCCAGCACTCTGCAGCGTGGCAAGCGGGACTGAGCTGAATTACTTGGCTCCAGTTGGAGCTGTGCTCAGAGCAGTTTTCTTGGAGATAACAAACCCCAATGAACAAAAGAAATAATGTACAAAGAAATGTGGGAGATCACAGGGCTGGTTGGTAGGAAGTCACGGTGGGGTGGGAAGGCAGTACTGGTGTGGTGTGTGTTGTCCATGGCCTCACATGGGCAGGTTTGGCATCGAGCCTCAGCTGAACCTCTCCTGCTCCAAGCTGTGAAAGGGGTCTTGGCAAACCAACCTCTGGCACCAGCTCCAGCAAGCAATTTAGACCTACAAATGTGCCTGCCCACAGGGGCTGCCTTGCTGTTGGCTGGGCTGGAGTAAGAGCCTGGTCAAGCTCATTTTTCCTAAAGAATTGCTTTAGGTGCTTCCTGACAAACGTTCCTCTCTGAGTTCCTTGTTGCTAAGGACCCTCCATCCACAGGAGCACAGCTAGGATGGGGATTAGCAGAATAATGGGGTGATGCTGCTCCCCAAACATGGCAGCAGAGGGGTGTTTTATTTGATACCCACTGGGATGTCAGTTTTTAAGGGGCAAGGGGACGTGCCTGCAACATCCTTCCTGGGACCATGAAAGTGTCCTGCTGAACTTCGGATTTGTTGGAAAGAAGGCAGCACGGAGGTGTAGCCAGAACTATGGGCTCTGAATAGTCATTCACATAAAGATGTTGGGAATTAAGGTAAAGACATGTTACCTACTGTGGGGTGGTCGTGGTCCTGACTTCTAGAAGGATGGAACCTGTTGGTGAGGAAGAGCAGATCTCCAAGATGGGAAGAAATTACTAATGGATCCCCAAAAGTGGGAAATACTGTATTTTTTTTTTTTTTTAAATGCAGAGGATGGGTGAGTAAGAGACAGTTTTTTGGCACACTGAGCTCCAAGGAGGCTTCCAGAACCTGGGAAGGAGATGGAATACATGGCCCACATAAAGCGGGTGTGAAACACTGGTGAAAGCTAGAAAGGGAGTTGCAGATTGACATCAGCCAAGGACTTGAAATTGAGCCAAAACTCTCTGGAAAGGGAAAAAGTGGTGAGCAGCAGAGACTGATGCAGAGACAGCAAAACCTGGGGAATGCAGCTGAGCAGCAGCATTTGTGCACAGCAGTGGAGAGGCCAGAAAAATCCAGGGACATACAGTCCACTCTTCTCCAGAGGGTTAGGTCTGTGTGGAGGGATGGTGGGACAAGTGGGTGCAGAGGCTCACCAGAGATGCCTTATACTGAATTCCAGTGCCCCTGTGCTATCAGGAAATCATAGACCCCGAGGGAGGATGGTCGTCCAAGCCAAAACTGTGACTTATAATGGGGCAGCTCGGAGCAGTGGAGCATGTGGTGGGGGAAGCCATGGGAGGATTGTCTCCATGAGAGTTTTAGGAGGAGAGGAACCACAACTGGTTTTGACACGGAGATTGCCAGGGAACACGAGACCTGACAAAGCTATTCACAGTGAACAACGAGGAGGAAAGATCAGAAGACTGTTGGGCAGGTGGATGGCAACCTGAGGCTTGAAATTGCTGCTTGGCTGCATCCAAGGCATCGCGGCCTCATGAACGTGGTATTGCTTTAAAGAAAAATTTCTTGTGCGACAGAGCTGAGATTTTTCCCCTGCTGACTCACTGAAGAAAGGATGGCAAAAATGAGGCACACTTCCAGAGAATATTATCTCTTGCTTGTTCTGGCCGGAAACAAGGCTTGGAATGGTTTCCAGTAACTCCAGCCCTAATTCCCACAGCACGGGCTGACCTTGACCAGCAGGGCTCAGGCTAATGAGCACACAACCCTCCTAAGTCTGAAGCTGAGTGTGTGCAGGGAAGCATCTGACACATGCAACAGCTCATAAACATTGGACTTAAAGCCTTTCTTATCCAGAAGTCACAGCTGGTTTCCTCTGTCATGTCCTTGGCTTCCTTTGTCATGTCCTCAGAGAGCTTAGGGCTGACATTTCAAGAAATTCCTTCCCGGAAAAACCTAAGACTCTGGATCCAATTACGTCTTTGGTTGTATAAAACCTTGTAGTCCTGACCATCTTGCTGCTCTGCCCAACCCATCAGCATTTCTAATACCATCAGTCCCTGCCAAGTTGCCCTGCAGTAAGTTCCTGCAATGCTACAGCAAGAGGCTTTGGAGGGGATGGGGCACAGCAGCATCTCTGTTAATGTTATGAGTCCAACTTAACACGGTCTGTGCCTCCAGCTTTGAAACTTATCACTGCCAGCAGCCCCAGTAATAGAGCTGTGGCCAGGCAGTGGGTACTTGCCTGCTCTCTGCATTAGCTGAGCCAGCTATCAGACACCACACACCCCTCCCTGTCCCTTGCTGTCAGGGGTTTGGAAATAATAGTTCTGGTTGGACCACCAAGAGAAACCCTGGTTCTGGGAAATTAATAGGAATAAAAAACAAAATTAGATTTTTTTCTGTCTCTGCTGAGCTCTCTTTGGTTCTCAAGCTTAGGGAAGTGGCTTCAGTCCCAAGGTAGGAAGAGCATTTTAATTGCAGGAGCATGAAACCTTGGCAGGAGTTTTACGCGAATTGAAACAGACAGGAGAAGTGTGGCAAGGATCTTTGCTGCCCTCTGAGAGGTTTTAGCTGCAGACAGCTTTGCTTTAGCTGATGAGTGGGGAGGCATGGGACAGGGCATGTGTCTCATTTAGCTGCTAGTCTGGAAAAAAACTGCTTGTATGTGTGTGTGTGAAGTCCCTGTCTGTTCCAGAACATACTGGAGTGTTGATGGCATCTCTCTCCCACACTGGTCTGCCCTGGTGAAGGCTGTCCAGGCAGTTTTGAGAGACAGTGGGTACAGCTCTCTGAAGGGAGCAAAGCTGGGCTCAGCCAGGCACCAGCAGCATCACTTTTGCTGAAGAATTGACTTGATGCCTGCAGGGCTCTAGGGTTTCACTTTTGATGGGTGTCTCCGCCTCCACACACCAGGTTTTTGCTAAACCAGCACGACGGGTCATTGTCCCATCAAATGACAGCTCGTGGCATGATTGTCACAATTTTCCTCTTTCCCAAACATAATGTGCCTGTTTTGGGAAGGGGCTGTGCCCTGAGCACACCCTGCTATCACTTTCTGCTTGTGGTGCTGGTGGATGGCTCTGGCTCAGGTTCATGCACAGGTTCAGTCCCTTTTTGGATGAACTCCTTGAGTTGCAGAGCTTGTGCAGAGAGCCCAGCTCCTTTGCAGCTGTGCTATTTGCTATTTCTCACAGGCACTTTCAGTTTGAAGGAGGGCTGAAGAAGGTGTGGGAGTGTGCACAGCTCCTGAGTGCCTGCAGCCAAGCGCTGCTTTGGCAACAATTCCAGCCTGCGTACAAAAAATGCACTTTGGGTTTGTTTCTTCATTCCAGAAGTAAGTTGTGCTAGATGTGTCCCACAAAGACCCCCTTGCCTTAATTCTCACTGGGCTGCACCCGTGGTCTGCAGAGCATGGCAGTGTCCTGTGGTCCAAAGGTGTGTTTTGTCCAAAGGACACCTTTTGGTCCCCAAGGTGTTTCTCCTTGTTGCAGGGGAGAGGAGGTGCATTTCTGTCCACAGGCAGAGGCCTGTAGGAAGTGGAGCTGTGTTACAGAAATGGGAGAGGAAGAGCTGGAAGGAGCTGCAGCTCCTACTGGTCCCTGCAAGGGAAGGTGGAATTTGGAGGTTCAGGTTTTTGGGTGGGCTCAGGACAGTGGGAGTGTGGAATTCCCTATGCACCTCTCTGGAGAGCCAGCTGGCATGGTGAGGCTGGCACCAAGCAAGGAGGAAAGAAAGGGTGTTTTCTGCATGTCAGGAATGCTTTTGCAATGCCTTTTAGGGACAAGGGGTGCACACATCTGTGCCCCTTCTGCCCGCAGTGCTGTGCCAGCTGCCCGTGGCACTCAGCACATGCAGCCTGTGATGGGAGTTAATTTGTGCAAAAGCCCCTCTGGTGGGGTCTGGATTAGAGCGAGCTACAGAGCCACATCGCTGGTGTTGGGGCAGGCTGGGGGGAAGTTCTGCCCTCAAGCCCGAGGTTCCTGAATTATTCATGGCCCTTCATGAATTAGCAATGAACCGGGAAATCTGCTGTCTATTACTTACAGAGCTGCCCTGAAGTGCTGGGACAGCAGCTCTCCCAGCAGCCCCGTTTTGTCAGGATATTTGCAGCGGAGCAGGATTTCTCCCCCATTGCACCTGAGCTCCCCCAGCTCCCCACCCGGTCCCAGGGTACATCCCCAGTTACCTGATCTGCCGGGGCTCTTACCCACATGCCATCCCATGTTCTGCTGGTATCAGTGATCCTGGGAGGCTCCTGAGAAGAAAGTAGATTCATGGTCATGTAGAAGAGGATGTAAAGCCTGTGCAAAGCCCTGGCAGTACCTGTCAGAGCACGCAGGGAATGCCTCATCACTCAAATCCCACCAATTCACTGTGCTAATCTGCTCTGGTCTGTTAAATTTAGTGCTTTGGCCTTTGAGTTGCTTGTCTGAGCCTTGTACCTGTGTCACAGAGGTTTATGTGCTTTTGGTGGGAAAGAAATGAACTAATGAAAAGCCACAGAGTGAAGTTTAACTCAGTGTTTGCTCTAAAAAAGAAAAAGGTCAGATGACATCCTGACGTATTTGAAAATGCAAAGTGACAGTGTTAGGGTTCAGGTTTAGCAACCCTGGGTGCTACCAGAAGACCCCTTCACTTTCTCCTTTTGCAGCATTGTATTGACAAAACAGCAGCTGCAGATGTTTGGAAGGTTGTTTCCAATTTCTGCTAGATGGTCAAATTAATTGTGTAAAAGCAAGCATGAATTTTGTAGTAACAAGTGAAACAGAGCAGGAAAAAAGCTTTCCCCTCTGTGATGGGGGATCTAGATATCACATGAAGCAATGGTTCGACCTTTGGAGATCCCTTTCTGTTTGGGGCAACTGAGCTCATCTTTGGCACTGCTGGCTCTGCTGATCACAACTTTCTTTGCTTTACAGTTGTGTGGGGAGATATTTTGTTTGTTCAGGCTGTACCTCCTAGTTTTGCTCAAATTATCATTGCAACCTGCTTTGGTAACTCAGACCTGGCTGAGCACTGGGCTCTTCTTCCTGCTGGGACTTGCCCTTCTTGCATGTCCACAGAGACCTGTGGAGCTTTAAAAATGTAAATGAAATGGTTAATAGGTCGGAAAATCAATTATAATAAACATTTCTGGTATATAAACTATGTGTAAGTGTGGTTTAAATGAAGTGCATTAAAGGCAGTGCTTTTCTCCATTTCTCCTAGCCAGGTCAGCAGGGTCTCAGCACAGTGCTGATTGATTTGATTAAAATGCATGTTCCCCTGCACATTAGCTTGTGTTCTGGGTCACCAGGAGCCCGTGTCCGTACAAGGAACTTGGGAGAAGAGCTGCCAGCTTCTCTGAGTGCCTGTGGGGGCTTGAATTGTGCTTTGTCCAGCAGAGTCTAGGACCACCACAGAAGTGGGATTTAAAGGTGTGGATCAATACTTTAGTAGAGAGCTGCCTGCTCGTTTGCTCAGGGGTGACTCTTCGGGGTGTCTGGGTGACAGTGGGACCAAGCCACAGTAGTGCAGATCTTGTGGTGAGAGATGTTGAATGCATCTGTGTGCTGCCCTGGGAGATGTAAAACTTTGTGTGCACCCATGAAGGAGACTGTGAACACATGGATGTGTGACTGGGGAAAGGACAGGAATAATAAGTCCCAGAAGACCCCGGGTAAATAATGCAGAGAAGATTCTACTTTAGCTCTTACACCTGCATGGTGGCTGCTCTCCTTGGGGATTCCAGAGCCAGGTGACAGCTCTGCTCGTCCTTCTCCATCCCACCATCCTCTCTCACCTCTCTCTGCCTGCAGGAGACTAGAGAGGAACCTTTTTAACTGCAGCTGTGACATCCGCTGGATCCAGCTCTGGCAGGAGAAGGGCGAGGCAAACCTGCAGTACCAGGATCTCTACTGCATGACCATGGATGCAGTCATCATCACTTTGAAGGAGATGAACATCACCCAGTGTGGTAAGGATCCTGGGGCTGGACACGAGGGAGGCCAGGAGGGACCCCTGTCCAATCCAGCACCTCAGGTTCAGCTATTTTGGGAACCTGATGTAGCAGGATCCCACCACGTGGTTGAGAACAAGAAGACTGAAGCTGGTTGGGATAGTTTGTAGATTAAAAATAGAACATCTGGGTGAATGTGAAGCTGCTATTAATGTGTGTATGAAAGATATTGGGTGATTTGGGGCATTTTCTTCACTGCAATGCTGCTGCTTGACAAAGTGTCTGTAGTGAGGGCTGTGTGATGTCTTGAAAAGAGCTTTTTCATGTAGATCTTCCTGTGCCTAATGAATCCTAGAAGCAGCATATTGTTAAAAGACACTGCTGCTGTATCTTTTGTAATTACTCTTAGGAAATACATGTCTCTATTCATTTTCTTTTGTTTTATTTTTCAATTGAAATCCCATATCTGTAGGGAAGAGCCAGAAGTGACTTTATATCTCTTTCTATTTCCTGCTGATGTTTAAAAGAGTCCAGCGGCCCCAGGAGCAACACGAGGCATGTTCAATAGTTATCCCTTTTTCCTTCACCTTGTTCACACATCAGCTGCCTGTTTGGTGTCAGGTTTTGCTCTGCTATTGCTATTGCTGGAAAGCATCCCTTTCAGAGTAAGGAAAAAGAGATGTACCTTCCACAGAGCAATTAAATTGTCTGTACACAAGCACCTGTCAAACTCACAGGCTGAAAAAAGGAGGAAAACCAGATTTATTTTTTTTTATAATCACCCTCTGTACTAGGGATTTGGGTCTGGTACTTGTAGCAGTAATAGACAAACAGCATGCACATTTGGATTTGTATGACTTGGGTTTTTTGTTGTTTTGTTGCTTTTGGTTTTCTTTTTATTTTTTCCAAGTTCACCCTGTCCCTGTAAGCTCTGGAATTTGGCCAAAGTGTGCCTTTGTGTGGGTGAACGAAAAAGATTTGAGGGTGCTTAATTTCCGCCCCACATGGGATGAATAAGCTGCAAGGATTAGACAAAAAAAAAAATCCTTAAGCATCAGGGACAGGAGAGATGGCTCCATTAATGGTGGCATTAAACTGTAGGGGACAGCAGGGTGCTGATTTGGGAGCAAAAATGTTCTGGTGTGCAGGGTGAGCACCTCTCTGTCCATGAAGCCTCCTGGAAGGGCAGGGAGCCACAGAGGTCTTCTTTCTTCCAGAAGAGTCTTTCTGTTCCAGCATTAAGACTCCAGGGATGTTGTACAGACACCACATTTGTCTTTTTCCTTTGGTGCTGAGGGCAGGCATGGCTTGGTGTGGCCATGTTTGGTACCAGCTCAGCCAGGAGAAGACCATACATGTCCTTCCCATCTCTCTTTCCACTATTCCTGCCACCTATCCAGCTTTGCCAGGTCTTGACTGCTGCCTTCTTTCTTGTGGCATCCCCCCAGTCAGCACAATGCTGCTTCCCTCCTGGTGCCACTCCCCGATGGCCATGAAATTGTGCGTGTCGTCATCCATGGCTTTGCCTTGGCACGATGGATGCTGCTGCCCTGAGATGGGATGGGACCACTGTCTTCCTGCCCTGCTTACTCAGTTTGCCTCTGAAAACCTCCCCTGTTCAAGAAGACTGTTTGTCCCTCTTGCAACCAGCGCTGTCTCGTTTCACGTTGCAAGGATATCACCGTGTAAGAGCGGTGTAAATCAGAGCCACCATAAATCAGTGAATCCCTCTGCTACCATGAGGAAGAGCAAGGGCACCTTCTATTAGGAGAGCTGCAGTTAATGTGAGGACACATCCTTGGTCATCTTTTCTTGATTGTTATGAATTAGAGGGACACTTTCTTCACCTGGAATGCTGAGCGCTCTGCGCCTTGTCCCTGGAGGTGGGGATGCCTTGGATCCTCTCCCAGTACCCGCAGTTTTCTCATCCCGGGTGACTGCCCTCGTGAGCAGCTTCTGTGGGAGTAGAGAGATGGGGATGGGGATTGTGTGAGAGGAAGAGTGGCCAGCAGTGGACAGCAACTTTTGGATTCAAAGATGAGGGGAGGGTCTGCTCAGCTGGCACATCTCCAGTGTGTACATGCTCCCCTGTCTCCAACACCCCTCTTTTTCTCAGTCGGGCAAGACCATGCAGCTGCCTCATGCTACTTATCTTGGGGTGCTGGGGAACAGCCTGGGGGGTTCTGGGTCTACACACTTCCTGTGGCTGGCTGTGGCAAATGCTGCCCCACACCTGAAGGGTTTTTTGGCTCCTCTAGACCTTCCTGAGATCAGTGTGAGCCACGTGAACCTGACGGTGCGGGAAGGGGAGAACGCCGTCATCACCTGCAACGGCTCAGGATCGCCGCTGCCGGACGTCGACTGGACAGTGGCCGAGCTCCACTCCATCAACACCCACCAGGTAGGGGCTGCAGCACCTCGCTGCTGCCTGTGCCCAATGTGGCAAGAGCAAAGCAGCTGCCAGGAGTTCCCCAGGTCCGTGCATGCAGGTATGAGCAAAGAGAAATTGTTGTATCCAAAGGAAAGCTGGAGCCATGCTCTATCCACATGAGAAGCTGCGGACTCCCAGAAGGGAGCAAAACCTTTCCTCTGTGTGGTTGGAAAGTGAAGATGAAAGAGCTTCAGAGCTCAGTGCTCCCTGATTGAATTAACTCATGTGTCCTCTGATGAAACTGTACTAAAATTGCCTGTTTGCAATACTTAAGTAGCAGCTAAGTATAATTTTCTAGAGACCAGCCATGTTTATCAGTGCTACAATGCCATGGCTCCCCCCAGTATTTCCTCTTACAAGATGGGGTGTGTTTAATCAGGTGAGGAAATACCTCCCTCTACCCAGATCCCAGCTGTCCTTGGATTTTGGAGACCTTCTCACATGGGAACTCTGATCCTCCTTTTCTGGCGGTGGTAGCGGGGAGGAAAGGAGCCACCAGATACTGATTTCTGTCTGTATTTCTCCCTGGGATTTTTAGACCAACCTCAACTGGACCAATGTTCACGCCATCAATCTGACCTTGGTGAACGTCACCAGCGAGGACAATGGATTCCTGCTTACCTGCATTGCTGAGAACGTGGTGGGGATGAGCAATGCCAGTGTGCTGCTCACTGTCTACTGTAAGTACCAGTGGAGACACCTTGTCCATACAGAGCCTGGAGGGGCTGCCCTGGAGCTGTTAGAATGCACAGCCACTTGATACCTGTGCCATAATGGTTTTGTGGGTGAGGATTAGGAGGAGCTGAGCACAGTGAGCTGGAGGTGGATCCTCACACAGCTGTCTCTCAAGTGTCAGTAATTTTGCTTTCCTGAGGCTTCATTAATCCAGAAATGAGCACAAGAGCATGGAAGGAACAGCAGTGTCACAGTGGTGGTGGTGGGCATTGCTTGCCTGTCTCTTGGAAGATTCAATAGACTAAGGGAAAGCCATTGAGGGAGTAAAAATCTGTTTACAAACACAAAGTTTCTTGCCCTGATGCTATGTGAGAGGTTCAGAGGCATCCTTGCTAAAGTTTAAAACTTGCCACTGATTTCAGGGATGTTACTGCTTCCTCTCAGGTCAGATCCTACAAAGTTGAACAGCAAATGTCATATAAATGTGCACGTGTCAAATTTGAGCTGCTCCCTTTTACCTCCAAGTAGCTCAACTTTCTTTGTGCTTTCTAATATAACAAAACCCTGACCTTAAGAGGAAGTTTACACAGCTTTGTGGTCTCAAGCAGCTGAGATTTGCTATAGTTTGCTGCGTCTGTAATATTTGCCCTTACTCCGTAGTTTGAAAATCTGCCCCCCACCCCCAACCTTGCCATATAGAGGGGAGACCCTCGTGGGATTCTGGCTATTCTTGGTGAACCCATGTGTGCTGTGTGATGCTTTACTACTTTCACCTTCCTTCCAACAAGTGCTGTTGATGGATTGAAGGATGGAGGTAGTTAAAGTTCAGCCCAGCTCAGTGCTGACTGGTCAGCAGGCGGGTGTTTTTTGCATGGTGCTTTAGCATCTGTTCCTCCACACCTTAAACAGCGCTATGCCCATGCCTATTTTCACCCGTGAAATCCTCTGAGCTGCCAACAGTTCCTGCTACCCTTACTCTTGTTGCACAGAGCCGTCACTCAGGCTGTAATTTCACGCTGAAAAGATCTGGGGTTGTGTGTGTAGGTGGCTGCCTGTTCTGAAACCCCTGTGCCAGGAAGATATGAACAAGCCACATGCGGACCTGGGCTTGTGAACGAAAGAGGGTGGCTGGGACATGACTGTGTGGTTCAGGGTAGATGGGGCGCTGCTGAGAGAATTTTGTTGAGCTCCAACCAGCACTGCACCTTCTTCTATCACCTTCACTGCCTGAAAAATTCACTGTCTTTTTTTCACAAAGATGGGTCAAAGTTGGTGTGTTGGTTTTCTTCCTTGTGGATGCCCAATGGATTATCTTTGCAGCTGGATGGTAGCAGGAAAAGGAGAGTTTTAGGGAAGACATACATCTTTGTGTCATATATCTTTGCACAAAACTTGTTCTTCTAGTTCAGACCTTGCCAGCCTTGGGGTTTGGGACCTTAGGTGTAGGCGTTGTAAATGGGGTTTCAGAAGCTATAGCAGAGCAACATTTGAATTCTTGGGATGTCCCAAGGGGAAGACGATGCATATGCAATAAATTGCAGGTGGAGTTTCTGCTTTTCTTATCCCTCTCCCACTCTACTCCCTTTAATTAAAACACCCCTGGAGGCTGTTCGGTGAGTGAGAACTCCTTTGGGATATTCAGGCAGTCGAAGCCCCCAAGGACAGACAGTCGCTGAGGGATGTTTGCTTCCAGCTATGCAATCCAGAATTGCTCGGTGCGACTGGAAAGCTCCCACGGGCACCTTGCAAGCGTGTAATGTAACAGTGCTACGTCACCGTGTCCTCCTGAACGGGGACAGGCGGCCTCCCCGGGACCCCCTGGGGGAAGGAGAGCAGCGGTAGGTGTGTGGACAGGACAGTCCAAGCTTAATTGTTCCTGGGCTGGTGAAATTCCCATCCCTGTCTTTAATTTATATCCCTGTTTGGAAGACCAAGAGGCCTGGCCATGGCTCAGATCCTCCTTCCAGGGAGGGGTGGAGTGGTTCTCGTGACAGCGCTGCCTCTTTACAGACATCCGTGGGAAGAGTAGAAGGAACGAGTGATTTTGGAGGTTTTTCAATGCTCTTAGTTTCCGTGGTGCACAGAGTTGTGACGTTGGGTGGAGGTTGCTGTGAGCCTGCCATGTTTCTCTCTGCTAGATCCCCCTCGCATCCTTACCCTGGAGGAGCCGGTGCTACACATGGAGCACTGCATTGCATTTGCAGTGCATGGGAACCCAGCTCCCACCCTTCACTGGCTGCACAACGGCCAGGTCCTCCGGGAGACAGAGATCATCCACATGGAGTTCTACCAACAAGGGGAAGTGTCTGAGGGTTGCCTGCTCTTCAACAAACCCACTCACTACAACAATGGCAACTACACGATTGTGGCCACCAACCAGCTGGGCTCAGCCAACCAAACTATCAAAGGACACTTCCTTGAAAAGCCTTTTCCAGGTAGGATATTCAGTTTATCTCATCAGAGCTCCTTGCAATCTGAAGGTCTTAGTATGGCCCTGCCAGTTATCCTTGCCTTGACAACCCAAGCTGGCTTTGTCTGAGCATCAGGTTGGAAGAGGCAACCCCTGGCAGCCTCTTCTTCTGACCAGTATGATTTTCCTGTACTTTGATGTCGTATGAACTCTTTAATGCTGGGAGAAGTGCTAACTGCTTCAGATAATTTTATTTTGCAGCATATTCTGCAGTGTATTTATTCATTCATTTTAAAGATCTTTAGGAATTTCAGTGGGAATAGGATGTAAGTTTGGCCAATTATGTTGGAACTCCTTTTGGGTGCCCCAAAGAGGTTGCTGAATTTTTTCGAGAGAAAGTGTTCTGCTGTGTGAGAGTCATAAGCTATAGAAAGGGAAAACCTTTGAAGTGATGCAGCCTGTCCCTTTGTTTTTTTCTACTTCTAGCTCTCATTTGTGAAATGATTAAAGCTGGATGCAGCCATGTCAGGATTGTTTTCTTTCTGAACGCAGTATGTGCAGTTCCAGGATGACAGGGCTACAAAAGATGCGACAGCTCAATTAGTCACTTTGCATCAGTTTGCCGGGATTTCTTAACTGATTGCTTGGAATTCCCTGTTGTACTCCCTGGTGATTCACAGCTTAAGTGAAAAAAAAAAAAAAAAAGCATTTGAGGACATGAAGATCCATCTCTGGGAAGTGCCGTAGAGACTCTTGTGATGTCTTGTCTGCTCTATAGGAGCGTCTTGGTCTGTTCCCTGACAGCACACCACCACACTGGCCATCATGGAGTTAAGATCTGTGCTGCCTTCAGGAATGATGCCATGAGAAAGTGGCAGCTCTAAATTGGCCCCTGCAGCCCAAGAAAATCCAGCGAAATAGGGCGTTTGCTAAATATAGCAAAATACCAACGGTACTCTCATTTATTATTTATATCACACCATATATGTACACAGAGTTTTCCCGCAGGTCAAATATCATAAATGCAAACCCAAATCTCTGCCTTGAAGATCTGACAATTGAACAAATGAGCTGATATGGATGGGAGTGGAAAATCTGTATTCCAACTTCAAGGATGCTGCCCTGTTTGACTATCTGACCTATTTATGTTTCCTGCTGTCAGGGCAGAAGAGCTTATCAAATGTAGGTGGGTGAGGAGAGGTGCACAGGTTTGCAGTCTCAGCTCTGTCAGGTCCCACCTTTGTGACTCAATTTCCCCATCTGTGAAGTGGGGGCAGCTCCTAAGGAGGTGCTGGACCTCCAGGAAAGGGAGGCAGAGATGCTGTTCTGGAGAGCTGATTTTGGAAATGGATCTGAGCCACGCTGTGGTGTGGAAAATCACATTGATGTTTGAAGAGCATCTTGTGTTAGAGGCTCTGGGAGAACAGGGTTGTGTGAATATATGTAAAATACTGCCCTTGTGAATGCATCTCCACCCACACCTCATGTGTGCTGCTGGTGTGGGGTGCTTACTGACCCTGAACCATCTCTCAGCAGGAACCGACCCATTTCCTTTATTTCTTCTGATCCAAAGTCCCAAGCCATTCCTCACCCTGGCAGACCCTGTCAGCCCAATGCAGGATGTAATTTACTTTCCTTGAAGCTTGTTGCTTCGTCCACTACCTCAGCTGACACACACATTCACTGCAGCTGACGTTTATAATTTCCCATTTGAAGGTGGATTCCTTCAGAAAATGCCACACATTGAAGGTTCTCCCGTGTGGCTCATTCAAGCCCCTTGTTGCTTACAGCAATTCACACGTGCAAGGGCCTTGCTGTCACTACCCAGGGTGAGATTATTAGTTTTAATTAATTAATCAAAGCATAGTGCCTGGAAGTGTTTCTGTCAGTGTAGAAAAGGACCTATGACTGTTTATTTTAGAATCCCCTGGTCAAAAGCCTCTCATTGGTAAAAGGCCACACTCTGCTTTCCAGGCTGAGAGGAGCAAAGTGCTGTTAGAAGCTGGGATCTGGGAGATGTAAGCTCCATGCCATATCCACCTTCTCTCTGGTGTTGCAGGGCAGTGGCTCCTGGGACAGATTTGTGTCATATCCTGTAAAAATCACATTGCATGTTGTCATTGGTACCTCTGCCACAGGCTACCAACTCCTCATTTAATCCACAAAGGTTAATGTGTCTGTGATGGGTGTTCAGTTCTTTGGGAACTTCTCGCAGAACACAAGTTGACTGAAATTTCTTGGCTATTTTTTATACTTGGAAAAATAGGGTTTAATGGAAAAAACCCTTTTTGAGGATTTCTGTTGAATTTGCTTAGTCCAGCAGATAAAAATGGAAAGGGGAAAATGTAGAAGCAGCAAGAATTTTATGACTAGGCTCTGCCTTAATAGGGAAGAAAAAATCTCCAAATAAAACATTTCTGTCCTTTTTTACCCCCCACCTCTCGCTAGAAAAATCCAAGGAAAGTTACTTGTCTGCTTGACTTAAACCAAAAATATTTGTTCAGAAATATTTGGTTTGGAAAGCCGTGTTTGTCACCTGTGGTTCGTTTTACACTCCCCTTCCAAACCTCACCCGTGCTCCAGTGTGAGCATTTCAGCATCCTTCCAGGAGCCCTCTGCCAGCAAAGCTGTGTAAACTCCAGCCAATACTGGCCTCAGTATCCTGCACGGGCAAGTGCACTGGAAGCTGATGTGATTCTCACTCTGTGCAAACTGAAGGAGCTTTGCTGAATAGACTGCAGCAGTCAGGAGGCTGACAGCAGGGCAGCAGAGGCAGCTCCTGGACAGCCACAGCCCCTGTGTCCACTTCAGGTGCCATCAGCTGTTGTGGTGGCTCCTGAAAAGCAGGTCAGAGGAGGTTCCTCTAACTCCCTGCCCCAAGCTGAGCTCTCATCCATGGGAGTTGGTCCTCATCCTTGTAGGATTTTGTCCTTGGGTGCACACCGCCATGCAAGGCAAAACCTGCTTCTTGCCCCTCCACCTCCATCCTGCAGAGCCCTGTGTGTCTGCTGAGCTTTGAGTACCAGTCATTCACATGTGCTCCTTGTTCTCCATTTTGGCCTCACAGTGGTATCCCTCCCCTCCTCTTGCAGCCCAAGGTTCTCTACCCTGACCTCCAGCATGTCTTGCTGCAATTTCCAGTAACAGTTGCCCAAGAGAAAAAAAAAAAAACACCATATGAAAAGTTGGTTTCCTGGGCTCTTTGGGGTGGTGGAGTGTGTCTGAGGTGGGTGGGGAAGGAGACCCCTCTCCCTTTGCTGTGGTGCTAATTGTGTTGCTTCTCTCTTTGTCCTTTTCCACAGAGAGTACGGACAACTTTGTCTCAAGTAAGTGTCTCCCTGCCTTTTGCATACTGTGGCTGGTTTGTTTCTGTGGTTTTCCGTTCCCTTATACAGGAAAAATGAGGAAGCCAGAAGCAGGTTGGTGGAGGTTGCACAGAGCCCTGGCTTCCCTGTGTGTGAACAAGATCACTGGGGAGTCTGTGATCAGCTGGGTAATCTCTTGAGGCCAGGAGATGCTCATTTGCCTCTAGTGGTGTCCCAAAGAAGGTCCTATAAAGGAAATGATGGTTGGTTGTGGTGTAGCAAAAGGGATCTTAATTTGATGCAGGCTGGCCTGTCCCCAACAACATCTCTGCTTGTGGGCTGGCATCAGAAGCAGAACTCAATTCTGTCATGTTTTTTCAACAGATTCTTCCCTCCACCCCCCAAAACACATCGTACACCGCACACCATAAAAGCATTCAAGTTTCTGTTTCTTCAGATCAAGTTTTGCTGGAGTCAGTTGTGTTTTAACCCCACTTAGCTCAGCAGGTTTCTGAAAACTAGAAGAGGGCTTGAGGGTGGTGGGAACCCATTCCAGGACACCAGGCACCCAGATGTTTCTCATTTGTGAGGCTGGAGCCACATCAGCATGGTGCTGGTCTGTGTTTTCTCTGCTGATGTGCTCAGGGAACTCTCTGGTGGTTGATTTGTGCCTTCTGAAACAGAAAGCTGCAGCCCCTTTTAGGGGTGAACTGGATCTCCTTAGGTCAGGCAGTGCTGTTGGAATTGTGCTGGTGCCTTGGGAGCCCCATGGGAGCCACACTGAATTTTGTGTCTTTGGTGTTTTGGTTTCAGTCGGTGATTATGAAGTGAGTCCCACCCCACCGATCACTGTGACCCACAAACCAGAGGAGGACACTTTTGGGGTGAGTCGTGGTCTCTTCTCTGCAGAACCGCTTTGCGTTCGTTCCTTGTTAATGGTGACTCAGGATTTGTATTTCTCTGCCATTTTGAGATGTTTGCAAGGAAAATCTCTTCTTTTATGACTCGAGACAGCAATCAGAAGGATTCTGTGGCTTGTGTCAGGCAGGTACGATACTGACACAAACCATCTGATCCTCTGGAGTCTGCAGTCTGGACCCAGGGAACTCTTTGAAAACAAGGCATCCTGTGAAGTCGCTGCTGGCGAGGTCAGGAATTCTCACTCTGAAATAAATGGCACCCAGAGAACAAACAAACAGGCAATTGTGTGTTTTGGACTGTTATTGATCTGTTTAAGCTCAGCCTGGTGAGGGACTCGGGTTTAGTTTGGTTCAATTCTGTCAATGTCTTTTTGCCCTCTCTCCTGCTGTGCAGGGCATGCCTAAAATGAGAAAGGAAAGTAAGTCTAGGGCTTATCTGATCTCAGCACTGTCTTTCTTCTGCAGAATCCTGGTAGAAAAAAAAGTGTGTATAAGTATTAGAAGGAAAAAAATAGCATGTTACACAATTGCTCTAAATCTGTGAAAGTTTTAAGATACTGAAATCCATGAGGTGTCAACAGAACAAGCAAAACTCAGTTCACCTTGGCTTCAGTTCTCATCCAACAGAAAACCTCCTTTAACTGAAGAGGAAGCTTTGAACAGTGAGGCTGGAGTAATAATGTGCACTGATTATTAAATATAAAGCATAGAAAACAAGCTGGGGATGAAAATAGAGTGTGGTAAAATAAAAATTTTAAAATATCATAACAAATGTACCAAGAGCAAGGAAAAGGATTGCAAAATAAAATTACTTCTTCTTGGTTAAGTGATGTATTTTCTATTATAGCAGAATACAGTTTTGTAAAAGGAAGCAAAGTATAAATGCATCACAAGACCTAGTACAGAACAATTGGACACATGCCAGAGAAATTGTTGTTTACATCAATGCAATAAAAGTATCTCAAGCGAAGACTTGAAGGAATAAATATTCATAAATATTAAAATAAGCCTGGGATTGTAAACCCCTTAAGGCAAGGAGGTTTTCTTTCCCTGCTTGTACACTGCCACAGTGGAACCACAGCTCCAGTGAAGGACTTGGACACTGTTGTAATATAAATATTTACTAGTAAAATTACAATAAATAGGGAACCGTTAGAGGCTTTTGGAAACTCAGATGTTTTACGGGGAAAAAACCCTTAGTTCTACTTAATTTCTTCTGTTTTCTTTTTGTGGTGTGTTATTGTCCCTCACTCTGTCCCGAGGGATGTTTGGATGGAGGCAGAATGGTGTTCCCAGCTGAGCTCTGAATAGCCTTAGTGTTGTAATGTCATGGCAAAGAGGTGATGTCAGAAATGAAGGCTTGGGATGTGGTGCAGTGAAGGGAGAGCCCAGGCACTGGAGCAGAGGTCATTTCCCCTGCAGATATATGGAGTGAGAGGCTGGGGAAAGCTGCTGCCAGATCAGCATCACTGATAGGAAGATCCCAGACCTCCCAGTCCTGCAAAAAGCCTGAAATGCCTCCGAGCTGTGCCAGAGCCTGCTGCTTTAACTTGTGCTTTCCTCCATAGCTGATATCCACAGGGCTGCAGCAGACGGTATGAGCCTGCAGAAAGGTTAACTGGGCTAGGAGGTGCTGTATTTCTGATTTAGACTCCTAAATTCTTCTGTGTTGACTCTAAGGGGTTTTTTTTTTCAGGTTTCCATAGCGGTTGGGCTGGCAGCTTTTGCTTGTGTCCTCTTGGTCGTCCTCTTTATCATGATCAACAAGTACGGCCGGCGATCCAAGTTTGGGATGAAAGGTAGGTGGAGTCACTTTCCCCTAGCAGGGGAAACCTTCCAGGATTGCCTGGCTCTTAGAGCACACGTGGAAAGGTGGTGTGGCTTTATTCCTGCAGGGCAAAGCCTTCCAAAGGGAGTGCAGCCCTCTTCTGTTTGCTGAGAGGGTAACGGAGATAAGTGGGCTGGTGGTTCTCAGCTGTGTGTGCTTCTGTGGGGAGAAGTGTGGATGTGTGCTCCTTATCAGCACACAGGCTGTCCAGGAGAGCTTTGAGCCCGCTCCCTCCAGCCCTGCACTGTGTTCAGGACAGCATGGTCTCGGGTGAAATCTGTTTTATGGACTTGGTGGTGCACAGACGTCCCCTGCAGTGGCTGGGGTGTGAAGGAGAGAGCAAGAGGATGTGAAATTGGTTTGAGTTCTGTTGGGAAAGCAGGTGCAGCCACTCTGTGCCTGTCTGTGAGTGGGGACTGAGGTGCTGCTGTCACTTTATGTCCGTACTGGGAAGGCAGTGTTGTGGAAGATCTCTTTCTGATGTCTCTCTGATGAAAGGTTTCCTCCTCTGTGTCATGAATAATGACTTTAGAAGTTGATTTCAAGTGTCACTGATAGTGACTGGGAAGTGAGAAGGCGTCTGATGTTTGCCAGGCAGAACTGGTCTCTGTCCTGCCGACACTGGCTCTGTGATGTGACAGAATCAGTGCCAGAAGTAGATGATTCTGTGCCATCTGCTTTCTGTGACTCTGCTGGTATCTCCAGCTGGGCAGCGTTGGTGGTGCCCGGTGAAGGCTGAAGGAAGAGCCTTCACATGACAAAGTAGTTCCCAGCCTAGCTGGTGGCTCATGCCTGCACTGTTTGAAGCCAGGCTTTGACAAACACGAGCTTCTCCCAAGGCTCCCAGGTCACTGCCTATTTCCTGGCCTTGCTGTGGTCTGTGCTGCAGGGCAGGTTGATAGGTTTGGGAGCGTTCCTTGTGCTTGCCTAGGGCTTTGTTCCCTTTATGTAGACATTTCCTGAGTGGGTTCAGATGGGATTCTGGCTGGAGTTTCTCCTATGCATCCTATGGAGATAGAAGACAGGACATTTAATTAAATAGTGAATCTTCCACACCAGTTTAGGAATATTTAGTCCATATGTCCAATGATAAAAACCATCTGGTGGAGTGTACTGACTGGTGGGTGGAGTAGAGGAATGGAAGACATGGTTCCTGGGATCAATTCCCAGCTCTTCCACTGACTCACTTAGTGGCCACAAGCAATTAGCTGTCTTAACCTCTGTCTCTGCTCTGATTTCCCATCTGTAAACTGGGATGATGTTCTGTGCCTTCTGGAGGGATTTGTCAGAACACTTTGGAAGTGCTTGGGCACGTGCCATTGATGGAGCTTTGAGATACAAATGCAAAAAGGAAAAGTAACATCTGACTCTGGTGGAAGAATCAAAGAGGAGTGAAGTGAGCCTGATGTGAGTAATGAGTCTTGGTGAACAGATGTGTGTATGTGTTTAGAGGTGTTTGGATAAGTGTGTCAGTGGATTTTCTACATTCCCAGAAACCAGAGGGGTGCCATGATGGGCCCTTGTGTGTGAAGTTTAACACAGGAAAAATTGTTTTAGCTAGAAGAGTCTGCTTTCCTCCTCATCATTCTGTGTTTCTTCTGATTCTGATACGAAACCCCAAACAGGCAGAGTTTCTACGAGTTTTATTGACATTGCTTGGAGAGATAGAGTTGACAGAAGATAAATACATCTCCAAAGCCAGGGAGATAACTCTTTATTAAGTCACAATTGTCATGGACCACCATGGACAGCCTACACACACAGCCCAAACTCTGCTCTGCTTAGTTAACTCTTGGGCAGGAGGCATCCTTTATGGCACCCAGCACGTTATTATTTACTAAGGAAAAAAAAATAATCCAAACCCGGAGTCTTTTTGGGAAAGTGCATCCCTGATTCAGGAGCTGTTTGTTGCCAGCTGATATATTGCCACTTGTTGTTGAAATCCCAGCTTGGCAGGCCTGCAGGAGCAGGTTTTTCCTGTTGATTTTGTCAGATGCAGAACATTGTGTGCTCGTGTTGGACATGTTACCTAAAGCACCTCATGAGTCTTTCTGAATACATCTTTTTCCTTCTGCTTCTCCTAATGTTAAGCAGATGGTTTATTTCCTAGAGAGAGGTGAACGTGGACTGACAAAGTTGGAAGCCACGTTGGGTTTGGAAGGCTCCCTGGGCCAGCCTGCTGGATTGCCCCCCAGCCTTAGAACCCGGCTGCCAAGTGTCCAACATCCCAGCTGCCTTTGCTGAAAAGAAAGTCGTGTCCTGAGGGACGTGTGCTGGGAGAGGACTACGAGGGGATGGGCTGTCCACCTCTGTCTTCTTCTGGCTGGTGGCACACCCTCAGAGCACTGCCCCACAGTGCTGCCAAAGCCACTGGTGACTGATCTGGCAGCAGCCAAGCGGTGGGAGAGCCTGCGGAGCCAAGCGTTGCCTTCGCCGGGCTGGAGCTCTGGCACCAATAAAAGCCCCTTTGAGAGCGGCTCTGACGCGCTCTGCTCCTCAGCTGAGCTCGCCCAGCCTGGCTCAGGGCCATCCCTGTCGCCTTCCCCTGCTCCCTCCGGAGAGGGCTTTCATTGACATGGAGCGGCGGAGGTCAGATCCCCTTTCTGGCCGCCCGTCGGCTTTGGCTGCTGTAGCTGGGAGGGAACGGGGGTGGGCTGAGGCAGCTGGGGGGAGAGCTGGGAGATGGCTGGAGCTGGGGTGGTGGAGGCGGCAGGGAAATGGCAAACAAAGCTCCTTTTTGTGGGAAGTGGTGTTGCATGAGCAACGGAGAGGCAGCGGAGGGAAAAACCACGGGGAGAAGTGAATATTAAAACTGAGACTCGTTGGAGTTGCAGAAATGCAGCCACTTGCTGGAGGGTGTTGTATCCAGAGGGGGGGCTGGAATGCTTTTTGAAGCCTTGTATTAGAGTGGGAAAAAGAAAAGGGTCTTACCAAGCAAGAAATAGAAAGTTGGAGTCCTTTGGTTTGCTGTGTGTCCCAAAGGGGATGGGTTTTTTGGATGGCATAGACCACATGGGAGAAAGGAGCCCAATATCCCACTCTCAGTCGCTGCTTGCTCCAACCCTGGGGCCGGTGTCCCACGTTCCCTGACTGCCCACCCAAGGCAGAGGGCTTTACACCTCACCTCCTGGGGTCAGGTTTGTCACTGCAGCCCTTGTAAACAGTGTCTTCCAATCCAAGTTTAATCTGAGCAGATGACAGGAAATGAAATTTTGTAGTATAATAAAAAAGCCACGTGCAAGTCCCAGGACTAAGGAAAAATTAAATTTCACAAAAGAATAATGATGGCACAAAAAGATCTGGGACATACAAAACATTTGGATGGCACAGTGATGGAGACTGTAAATACTTAGGTTGATGGACTGAAATATATTCTCCCTTTACTTGTTTTCTGTTTCATTTGCAAGTGCCTTGGGATGAAGGAGGTGTGCTCATGCATCTCTGTGTGATGTATTTTTGGTGCTGCACAACTTCAATAAACACCCGATGGAGTTAGCTCACATGTGCAGAGAAAGGTGCTAGAGAAAATCCAGAGACAAGAGCACCTGTAGTTTTGCTGAGATTAACTATTTTCCAGGCTCTGAGATTAAAAACTACTTCCATTGTCCAAACAAGGTTTTGTTCCTCGGGTGGAGCCAGCACCAGCTAATGGTTCAGACTTGGTTACAGCTGGCAGAAAGTTGGTTGGTTTTTAATCTGATTTCCTAAATAAATAAGTGTGTGATCATGCTGCCTCTCTGCACACATGCAAGTGTGTGTGCACATCTCTGCCTGCCTGTGTTTCCCCTTTCTGTGCTGCAGCTTCTGGATCTGCTGGCCAGTTCCACCCAGAGGAGCGGGGAAAGGCCTCACAGATGCCTTTACAGGGATCATGGAGATAGGGGAACTAAGCAGAGTGACAAACCAGGTGATGTCCAGCTGATAAAAATGCCTCCAAGCCTTTCTGGGCATTGTAGAATTCATATGGAAGCTCAGCCTTGGACAGAAAAACACAGGGGATGAGGCTTTCACTGGGTCTGCTGCAGTGGGTGGTGTTCACATGTGTGCACGTGCATATATGTGTTTTCTTTCTGAATAAGCAGAAACAGCGAGGGGGTGGGGGAGAGCTGAGTGAACAGTAAACAAACACTGCCCACGCTTTCTGTAACGTTTGAGGAATCCCATTGCTATCAGTTTATTTGATATTTGCTCTAATAGCCCTGATCAAAGTGCTGGCACTGCTGATGTGCGTGTGGATGTCAGAAATACTTGCAGAGCAGTTCCATTGTAATTTAGTGTTAGTTAAAAGGTACTTAAAGCAGTTGCCTATTTGATTATGATTGGGGACCATTAGCATTTTTTTCCATAAACAGATGGTTACTGTCCACTGAGTCGATTGCAGAACATTTCCAGAGTTCTAATTCAGGAGGAGCAGCTCCTGCAAAGATATCGTGGCTGCCTGGCTTTTTGCTTTTGTTGATTTGGGTTTTTAATTTCTTTTTTATTTTTTTTTTCTCCTTCATTATGCAACTATTGCTACAGCTTCAAAGTGGGGGAAATTATATATTTATCAGAGCCATGACCTGCCTTTCAGATGAGGCTTAATTCTGTCCCATGTTACCTTGGCCAAGCCTGGCTGTAGCCATGCACTGATTTTATTTAACACCCCCCCCCTCACCCCTATTTATTTGTTGTTTAGGCATGAACAAGCCCTCTGCAGCTTGGAGAGCCTGCACATTAAGGGTTAGGTGCTCAGGAGAAACCTGTGATCAGGGCCTGTTCATTCCTTCCTTCTGGGATCCTGCCATGGAGTGGGAGCAGGAAGAAAGAGCAAAGTACTATCAATCTGGCACAGCTACAGGAGAGAAACAGCCATCCATCCATCAGCAGCCATGGCTAATCACAGGAATATTTGGGGGTGTATGGCTCTCCAGAGTAGACTGGAAATGGATACCCATTGCTGTTGTGCTCTTTGAGCCGGGTGTGAGGTGTGCAGAGCCCCCTGAAACACCTGAGCAGAGCTGCTGCATGGGAGTGATGGAATTCAGGGCATCTCCTTGCTGGTATTCTTCAGTTTGTTTGCAAATACCCTTGATATACTTCTACTCCTCAATATTACTTGGGTTTATTTGCCTGGGAAGTGGATTGAAAGGGCATCTGGTTTCACTGGGGCTTCCTTCTATAAATACCTGTTTATACTCTGCTGAAGTGCAAGCTGTGCTATTTTTATATTTATTTATTTAATGCCTTCAAGGTGATAAAGCATAAAGCTCTTTGAGCTGCTGAATATTGCTTTCTGTGACTACCTGAAAGTGAGTTGTAGACAGGTGGGGGTCAGTGTCAGTCCCTTCTCCCAGGTAACAAGCACCAGGTCAAGAGGACAAGGCACCATGGGAGGTTTAGATTGGATATTAGGAAAAAATTCTTTCTTAGTTTCCTCCAGGATCTGGCTGCTCAAGGAAATGGTGGAATCACTGTTCCTGGAAGCATTAAAAAAAAACATGGATGTGGCACTTAGGGACATGTGTAGTGGTAGAACTGGCAGTGTTAGGTTAAGGGTTGGACTTCAGGATCTTAGAGATCTTTTCCAGCTTTAATGTTTCTGTTGCAAGTGTCTCACCCTCTGCTGTGCTGTAAATGGTATGGTGGCAGCAAGGGACAGCTGCTATGAAGCCCTGGGTTCCTTGGCAAACCTCTGAGAGATCCCACCTGCCCCCCTGAGGTGCTGTGACTGTGACAGGCTTCTGCCTTTCCTCCTTGCAAAGGCAAATCCACTCTCACTCCAGCAGTCAAATGCTCACAGCCCTTGTCCCTCAGTCCCAGGGGGTGCTGGTCAGGTGAAGGCTGGAAGGTCACACTGTTCCACTGTTGCTGTCTGAAGGAGCAGGGAGCCATCCTTGGCATGGAATGACCCTGTGGGAGAGACGGTTGGCAAAAGGTCAGGGTTTATTTAGATCTGGAAATAAAATATTTTCCCACTCCCAGAAGTATTAATAGGTTATTTATAAAGGAAATGTAAAGTGCACTGACCAGCCATTATTTATTTTGGTTGCTTTTAGAAAACCCAAGTGTCTTTTTTGGGCCACTGCTGAAAGCAGTTTCAAAAAAACCCCAACCAACCAAGGACAGATCAGTGGTTTTCAGGTGACCTAAGAAGCCCCAAGCCTCCTTCACACCATGTTCCTGCAGGCTTTTCTTCCCTGTGTGTGACCTCCCTCACTCGGGGTGTCCGTGTTTGCTCCGGCCCCTGGCTGGGTGCTTGGCCCCGCGTTCACCTCTCGCCCTGAGGGACCCCCGTGGCAGAGCTGGTGTTTGCCCAGGGCAGCTCAGCATCAGCAGTGTCTCCTCACAGACTTCCACAAACACTTCTCACGCTGTGGTGTTAAAAGCTGCATGAGTGACCCTCATCTTACCTGTGATTCTGCATCAGGTGAACTCCCAGCCGAGGTGTTGGAAAGAGGTTGGCATTTATTTAGTTTTTTTTTTTTTTAAATTCAAGTGTCCCTGTTCCAGGCTCACAGTGTTGGTTTTTCAGCATTTTCAGTTGGCAGTGCTGGGGGTGCTGCTCCTTGCAGCTCTGTGCTGGTTTCTGCCTTTGTGTGAACCTGTAGGGGTGAGAGGGTGAGAATGAGCCGTGGCTGCTTCCCTCAGAACGCAGGGCTGGGAAGGTGTCCTTCACCTGTACTCACCGTTCAGGAGCAACCAGACTGCCCCAAGTCCTCATCCAACAGCTTGCACCCATCTTTGCCACAGCTGTGGGATTGCCCAGGCTCAGTCCCCTTGGCAGGACCACGCAGAAGGTGCTGATCCTCTTGGGACTCCTCTCCACAGCAGTGATGCTCCTGCCTGCCCATTCCTTGCCTCCGTGGCTCCAGCCTCTGTTTGCTGCTTGTTCTGATGATGTCTGTCTGTTCTCACATGGCTCTGCTTTAGTGAAAGGTGCTGGAATGACAACACAGAGCCAGAACAATTCTGTTGATCTGCAGAACAGGTACCACGTACAGCAGCAGGATGGGCTGTTTTGCTTTACCAGTATGACCCACCATCTCCACAGACCTTGTGTTCTGTGCACTCTCGTGTGCCTCTCTGCAGGCAGCTGACAACCAGACAACTGAATATCAACTTTGATGTGGCTTTAATAAGGTGCAGGGCAGTGTTGGAATATGCAAAGGATTTTAATTAATATTTCAATTGTGGTTTGTCTGTACTGCACTTGTCCAATTATTCTTTGAAAAAGGTTTTGCTACTGCTAATGGTGATAAATAGTTCTCAGGGAGGATGTCCCTGGTGAGTTTATCACCTCTTCCCCCTCATGACTTGCTGTAGGATTGTTGTTCATTTATGTGATGTTTAGCCAGGGATGCAGAGATCTGTCACTCTGTCCTTAAACCCTGGAGCAGGAGAGCTTTGCACTTTGTCAGGGGACAGGTGATTGTGACGTAAATGGCAGGATTGGTAAGGGAAAACTTAGGCAGCTGTGAAGGCAAACAGAGAGAAGAAAGAGAAAAGTGCTGCTTGGTTTTGAACCTGGACTGGATGTGCTGGAAGGAGTGCCTAGAAATTTGGGGGCAGTGGAATAACCTCACCCCCAAAAGGGAATGGGTAAGAGCTGTCACCTGGGCTGCTCAAGGAAGCAAACTGTAGAGAGTGCTGGAGCATCTGATGATCTAATGGGCTCCTTCCATCTCCAACTTCTGTTTCTTGTGGTGCAGTAGTGAGCCTGTCTGTGTTTGGTTGTTGCCCTTTGCCAAAGCTGCCTGCTGTGAGTCTCCTGTCCCTGTGCCCAGGAGGGCTGAGGATTACCCCAGTTTTGGTCCCCCAGTGATGGATGGGGACCCCTCCTCCCTTGTGCAGGGTCTGGTCCCACTGTCCTGCTCCCCTGCAGCCTGTGGTCACCACCAGCCCACCTCGACACTGACTGTTTTCCAGGTTTCTGTCTCCCAGTAAATTGGTGATTTATCACCAAAACTTGCTTGTATTTAATATTTTTGAAGTTTGCACCTTGGTTTTCTTACCTCTGCCTGTGTTTTCTGGCTAAGGGAAGCCCTGCACCTATGACTTTGTGCCTTTGGTGCCTCTTGACTTAGGAGAGGGAAGCTGAGCTGGTGGGAATGAAGCTGCTCTGCTCAGTCATTGAGCCTCCGTATCTGTAGTGGCTTCAGAAATTGTGATGGTCCCACCTGATCCCTTAAATAGACACATATTACCAGCTGGACTGGCTTAAAGCTTTGCCACAGTTATGCCACCCAGACTGGCACTAGCAGGGAAGAGCCATGTAAATCAAATTTACTGTTATATATTAGTATGGAAGTGCTCATATCCAAGCCAGTTTGAATTAATTTTTCAAGAAAGTTTTTCTCTGAGACATTATCAAATATATTCCAGTCTTCATTGGCTAATTTTGTGATTCAATCAGGGGAAAATAAGGCATTGAAAGTAGTTCAGCATGATTTGTTTTTATAGACCAACTGCTTCATCCTCTTGATTCTACTATCATTTAGGCTCTTAAATATTTTTTTCCTCTGATTTTTCACTATAAATTTAAAGTTAGGTTTATTAATTTATTCTTCACAGCAGCCAGGATAACAAATACAAGTTTTATGCATATATGTGTATATAAAGGGAAAAGTCTTTAGAGGTTTAAAGAGCTTCTGCCTTCTTGACAACTTTCTCAGCCTGGAATTAAATTGGTTGCAGAGTTTGGTAATGAGACTTCATGCCTTTTGGGCTGCTGAGTGCTTTTTCTGAGTATCCTGCTCAGGTCTGTCCTTCTGTGTGGGACAAAGAGAGGAAATATTGCTGAACTTTCCAGTAATAATATTCTTAGCTGTTTTAACCATAATTTAATTTTCTTTCTCTCCGTTTTTGTTGTTTTCTTTTGGTTTAGGCTTTAATTATATTTAAGGAGTATTAATTCTTCTATATTCTGTTTGTTCTCAATCTCCCTTGATCTAAGGAATTGTGATAGAAATTGAAATTAGATACAGCCTTTTACTTCTGAGTGTCTGCAGAAATCCCATTCCACCCTCCCGCTGCAGGGCAGCCGGATTTCAGATATTTCTTCCTTTTTTTAATATTGGCATTTAGTTCTTAACAACAAAACATATTGTTTTCACCATGTTTCCTTTCTGTTTAAATTTATTATGCTGCTGGTGTATTTAGGAGAGATTTGGGCTTATTCTCTCTGCTTTGGAGATTTCAAGTAATGCTCCTTGGCTGCTACTGTCTGTTACCGCGGTGTCGGAGTTAATGGGATGTCAGCATGTGCCAAAACCCCTCGTCAGCAAAGCACACGTGTTCCACCCTGGCACACTAAAGCTGAAGTCGTGAGGGCAAAGCAAGGCACTTCCCTACCTCTTGATATGTATAGGTAAAGGCATTGATTTGAGTTCTGCTGAACTCGCTGCGAGCAGGTTGCGCCACGAAAAGTCGCTTCCTCTTAAGCGCATCCCAGTGGAGGAGCTGAAATCAGTGTTGGTTTCTGGGATGCTTCAGTGGAGGAGCTGAAATCCGTGTTGGGTTCTGAGATGCTTCAGCAGAGAAGCTGAAATGGTGTTGGGTTCTGGGATGCTTCAGCAGAGGAGCTGAAATCAGTGTTGGGTTCTGGGATCCTTCAGCAGAGGAGCTGAAATGGTGTTGGGTTCTGGGATGCTTCAGCAGAGGAGCTGAAATCAGTGTTGGGTTCTGGGATGCTTCAGCAAAGGGTGTCTTGCTTGGGTTTGCCAGAGCTTTGCCAGAGTTTCAGGTGGGGACTCTGGGACCAGCCTTATGGACAGGCTTTGCAGTAATCTGCTGGAAAAGGAATGAGGTTCTGGTTTCCTGCTAGAAGAGGAGGTGTGCTATTAAATTTTGGTGATTGAGTATTTTACTAGGATGTGCTACTAGGCTTTTGAATGCCTGCCAGGTGCCTCTCTTTTTTTAATACCTTATTTTGTTATCTCATTGAGGCAAGACCTGGCATTTATTTACCTGCTATTAGACATCTTGCAGAAAGCTGTGCAAGCTCTCCTTTTGCAAGAGGTACATGAGTTCAAATTCCTGGTCGCTGTGCTGCTCTGCTCTGATACTTGCCTTTGGAAACTTTCCTGGATGCAAGCAGGGAGGCAACATGCTGTCTGAAACTGTGCCTTGAGCATGAATCCTGGTTTCCAACCAGTGGCAAAAATGTATATATTATCCCTGGGTCAGGCTTTACCTTTACATTCAAATTTTTACAAAAAAAAATCCCTATGATTTTCAGAGCCATCAGGCTTTTGTGCAAATTCAGGATCCTCTAATGTCTTCCATTCTTAGTGGGGAACCTTAAGTTTTGAACTCAGAACTTGAGTGCTTTTCCCAGGAGCCATTTCCAAGTATTTTACTATCAGATATCAGTGCTAAGCAGGCACATACGTACAAGACCCTGTGGGCTTCAGGACCTCTGAACTCTCTTCTGTGGCACATGAATTCTGAAGATTTTATGGCCCTTGCACCATCAGCATCTGCAGTGCATTATGACATACAAAGATGTTGGGAAGTTCCAGGCTGGGAGATGTGAAGAAATGAGTGTGTAGAAGGATGAGGGAGAGGCAGTGCAGCAGTCCAGGCTCTTACTGGACAAATTCTTCATGTCTGCCTTACCAAAGCAGGTGGGGAAGGAGGAAACTTCTCTCTTTTCTCCCATGGAGCACAGGCATGGAGGAGGGAGATGAAGGTGGGGAGGGGCTTTATGAAGCTGATAATAGCTGGTGGTAGGTGCCTGTTTGTCCTTGTGGAGCTTCAGAGCCCAGGAGCGGCTGGAGGCAGGTTTGCTGTTGGGCAGGCTCTGTCAGGATAAATAATCTTGGCTGGAATTTGCGTTAATGGTTTCCTGAGCACACTGGCATGCCTTGATCAGTGGAGGAGGAGGGAGAGCAGCGCTTCTGGCTTTTTTTGGGGTGTGAATGGGGAAGGCAGGAGGAGGCTGGAGAGAGGAGGGAGCAGCGAGTGTTTCCCATTTTGGTTAGTGGTGTGGGAGATGGAAGGTTGGTGGTTGAATTTTAATTTCTTTTATTGGTCTAGTAAGACAGTAGCTATGGGAGACGCGTTACCCACGGATGGGGCTCCACTCTGCAGGCTGCAGTGCTTGGAAGTGTTACTGGATAAGTGTTGTCTTGATAAAGAGGTTTGGTTGATACACAGTCCAGCACAGTTCTGTCAGGTTAGGCTATTGAGAAGGTGTATATGCCTGTCTTGATTAAGAAAAGGTAGAGCAAATGCAAAATACACAAACCCCTGCTAGTCCAGAGCACGGGGAACTGCGTGGATGCCCACAGTTATTAACCTCGTGTCTCCATCACAGTCAGATCAGATTCAACAGAACCATCTCAGGACCTTCCTGAGCTATTACAGTTTGAAGATCTGAATTTAAACTTAGGCATTTAGAGCCTGGAAATAGGAGTGCACACTTCTGCATGTGTTTTGAGTGAACAGAAGCACTGCAGGCTCTGTGCTCTCGCCTCGTGCTGCAGCTGTTGAAAAGCAGGGGGTCAAACACATTGTGGTACCAAATAAAATCTTCAGGGTACCAAGCTGTAATTTCCTAGAAGCCGTAGGCTGAGGGAAATGTTTCTAGTAAATATTGGCTCCCTGAGGATAAAGAAACTACACGTTCTTGTCTGTTTGAGGTTGTTTATCCGTGTTTCTGGGGTGTATCACGAATGCACAGATCAGGCTTTTGCTGTGGCTCTGCCTTTCCTTTTGCCTCAGACAGGGGAAATGTGGGCTGGGAGGTGGGGAGATGCTGCATGTGCACTTCTGGAGGAGGGAGGACCCAAGGATGCACATGTGCTCCAGCCTCCATGAGCTGTGACAGCAGCTCTGAGACCTGCCATCTCANTTTTTTTTTTTTTGGTTGGGGGTGCTCCTCTTACCAGATTAGCTGAGCTTTACTGAGAAAGCAGCTGGCAGATAATTTCATTACTGGCCACCTGTTGGGAAGTACATATGTGCCAGCATTTTTCTAAGCATAGGAGTTTAAAAAGTAGCAAAGGGAATTAATAGACAAATCCTGCTGAAATTCCTCTAACATCCTTCGTCAATCCTGGGTTTAATGTCTAACGAGTGCTGGGGTGTGTATGATGCGAGCAGGGGATGGCATTGAAAAACAAAGTGTTTCACTGAAGAAAAAGGGCTTTTCTCACAGTAACTCAGTGGGTAAGTTTGCATGGTCTTCATGAGAAGACTGGGGGCTGATGGGCTCGGGGACTGAGACAGGCTCCCTGCTGGGACTGGCAGACCAATGAGCCACCCAGAGCATGCAAGGGGCTAAGGGTCAGCCAGGTAGAAATGATGCCTTGTAGACCGTTAAAATACCGTGGCTGGGGTTTTATTTATCTTCTGCTAAAAAGTCTGCCTTGGACAGTTCATCAGTTTGATGCTGGAGTAGCTTTTGCAGAGGCTTAATGAGAGAAATCACTGCAGACTCCCTCCTCAGCCATCCAGGAGGGGTAGGTTCCTCACTAGGATGATGCAGAAGCATTTGGAGCTGTGTCTCTCTCAGCTCTGGTAGCAGAATGAGCCTCAGGACCTCCCATCAGACTTGGTGAAAGACAGGGAGACCCAAAAGTGGAGCATGCTGAAGGTGAAAGCATCCTGAAATGCTGTCTCGAGTGTCTCCTTGGAAGGGCAGGTGTGAGTGCTGACCTGCATGGCCTTCAATCGACCCAGGCTTGCCACAAAATGGAATGTGGGGGTTTTGGAAGAAGTCCAAGTGTCTTTGGAGATGCGTGTTCCTGGCAGATCTCTGGTGTCTGCAGGTGACAAGTGCTTCCTGTGCTCTTTTACCTCTCTCTTTGTTGGAGATTGTTGTTATTCAACTTCTTTGTTATGGTGTCAGCTAGAAGAGGAGAGGTATGAAGGAGGTTACATTATCAGAGCTTTCTGCAGGCAACAGAAGGTAAAAATGAGAGTTTAGAGATATTTTCAGAAGATGAACAGACAAAGAGCAATGGCCTGAATTTCAGGAAGATTTGTAGATGGGTTAGAAAGGCTTTGGAGAACAGAGGTGTCCAGCAAGGGGGAATGTAGGGTGTGGACTGGAGAAGTGGAGCCAGATTTCCAAGAGATTTTGTGTGCTGTGACCCCCAAGGGCCCAAATCTCTAAACATTTCTCTGCTGTGAAGGACCAACTCCCTGGGGAAGCTGGCAGGGGGCTCGTGTGGAACACTATTACTGCCCCTGGGTCAGAGTGACCGTGGTGGCTCCTGCCTGCACTCTCCTCCATCCTCTCTCTCTTTGGAGCTTGCCTTGCTGGCTGCTCCCCTTCCTGCCCTGTTCCTCCCTGCTGTCCATCTCTCTGACTGGAGAGTTTTCCTCACCCGGGGAATTGGCCAGCACCCTTCAGTGCCAGCTCTGAACTGCGGCATCCCTGCTCTGGGAGGCTCACACAGAACGTTGTTGGCAGCTGAGCTGCAGCCCCTGGGATGTTTTTCCCCTGACAAGAGCAGCGTGTGTGGCTTTTCTGATACCACCCTGCGTGCTCTGGTTGTTCCCTGAGTCCGAGTTAGTTACGGCAGCTTTCAGCACGCTCGGCGTCGATCATCTCACAGGTGGACCTGGGTATTTCCTGCAGGAAAACTGCCTTTTCTTCTTCCTTTTACTTTATTTTCTTTTCTTTTTATTTTATTTTTTCTTTTGTTTTTCCTGAAGAATGAGTGAATTAAGCCATGTGTTTACTACCACTTGAGCAAAGCGGTCCCAGGCTGGGCCGTAAGATATACGACTGGTGTTTAAAATTAAGAGAGCAAACATCAACAGAGAAAACTAGAAGAGGGAAAAGGAGCCTGGGTAATGGAATTACATTACTTCCACGCTAATATGACCTTGGAGATGGTCTACTGCTCTGCAGGGATTTGGGGGAGTAATGTGTTTGATAGCATCATCTGAGAGGGTGTGCATTTATCTGAGCATTTTTATATCCAAGCTTGCATATTTGTGTGTATGGGCACAGTGTTTATTCTTTCTGTTTATTCTGTTTTGCCCATACATCTCCAGCTCTGTGGGACCCAGGTGATGCTGTGGGGTCCTCCTGCCGTGGGTTCAGATGCTGGGGAAGGATTTCAGGCCTTCTCCTTTAAACTGCCATCTGAAAAGCCAAAATAAAAAGCACTGCACCCCTTAAAGTCAATACACAGTGGCACCCACCCTCAGGGATTAGATCTTCACTTTTTAGTCTCTGTTGGAGCCAGGAGGGCAGGGGCTTTCAAAGGAAGAAGCTGCTGTTTGCTAATGTGCCCTCTTTGTGCCATTATTAGCATGGAGAGGAGCAGCAGCATCTCTTTTTCTCTCAGCTCTTGGGGTACCACACTGAGACTCATCGATTACTGAGGTATCTGAGGCTCTGGCTTTCAGTGGAGAGATTTCCAGATCAGAACCATTTTGGATACCTGTTGGTGGCCAGAGTGCTGTGGTGCTGGGCAGGCTATAAATTATTAAAATCAATCTTTTATAATCAGCAGTCACAGTAGAAGTGAGTTATAATGAAATGGGTCCAGCTGTTTACAGACAGGCAGTGTGGGAGAGGTGAGAAAAGAGCAGGATTTTTCCCTGTACAAAAGGACCTGTGGGGAGCTGCTTCTCTGGATCAGGATAACCAGAAATGTGTGCATGTCAGGGGCACCTCACTGTTCCCTCCAAACTCTGTGGCACTTAGCTTTGTTTTAGGCAAGAGCAGTGGCTTTTTGCCTTTTCAGCTTTATTTTTTGAGGTCACTTTTTGTTCTGGAGGATGTGTGCAAATAGTCATTATATATCAAAAAGTGACAAGTTCATGGTTTAGGGGGAGGCAATTAAAATGTCTACTCAGTGCATAAAAGAAACCTAATAATAATAATAATAATAGTGGGGTTAATGAGATTTCAGATGTCTTTGCTGACTGGCCTGGGTTTTTTAAGTTCAAAGATACATCGTGCTGCAGCCCCTGTGAGTTGGGGAGTTTTCTTCCCCCAAGTGCTTGGGGCTGTGATGAAGGTTGAGCATCCCTGCTCAGGCAGCCTGCGTGGGGTTTGTCTCATCACAAGTGAAACAGGCATTAGTCAAAATGCAGCCCGGAAGGGACGAGAACAAATTTGCAAAACACACTCCGCCTGACGCCTTTTGGAAGGAATTCAGAGAAGAGCAACTAAAATGATTAAGGTTCTGCAGGGAATGCATTGTAAAAAAAAAAAAGATTAGGAAAAGGAAGAACTAAATATATAAAATGCAGATAGACCAGACTGAAGGGAAGCAGTCCCCAGCGGTGCATATTTAGAAGAGATGAACAATGAAGAACTAAGAGGACTATTTAGGATGCTGGAAGGAAAACATGGGGTGTATAGAATCAATTAAGCAATCAAAAACCTGGGGGCTGCATATCTGGGTCCCTTTTGCAAAGGAAAGAGACTCTTGCATGGGAGAGTCTCTGAGATGGATGCTGCAGCCTTTGAAAAGTTTTCAGTTGGTCTGGGGGCAGCAGGGGGAAGATGACAAGTGCTCACCACATCTCACATGGGGGGAGATGTCCTGGCTGGGATCCCTGCACGGGGAGATGTGGGAATGGAAACCTCCTGGGCTCATTGGGCTGCTGCTTTCTCCTTAGATAGTGTGGAGGGGTGGCTGGGCATCCCCCCAGCCCTGGAACTGCCTTCTCCCTTCCCTGCTGCTGTGCTGCTGCACGAAATAGCAGCCTGGAAGGTGTGATAGGGACAATTGGCTGCAGTCTCCCTGCCTTGGCTGATTAATTAACTCTTCAGATTAATTTCCTTTCTGATTACTGCTTGATTAATTCCTCCTAACTCTGCGAGACCTCCTCACCACTTAATCCTCTTTATAAGCCCTCAGAGTGCAATGCTTGAAGTAAACATCAAGCAGGGGGAAAAAAAAAAAAAAAGCAAACACTCTGAAATGCAAACACAACAGTGCTGCCAGCAGGACCCCTTCCCATGCCAGGAGCTGGCCCCCGTGGGCTGCCCCATGGCTCCCTGCCCCAAGGGCTCCTCCAGGCTGCCCTCTCCCCCCAGCCCCACTTCTCCCATCGGTTCTGCAGCTCGTCTGTGGCAAATTGCACAATTCCACTTGTTGAGCCTGATAATTAGTGACAATATCCCGGTAATTTGCAAAGGGGGCAAGAGGAGGGAGCTGTGCTCAGCTGCGTTCAGCAGCAGGAGAGGAGGGTTTTTTTCCTCATCTCTTCATTAAGAGGAGCATCTGAACTCTTGGAGCAGCTTTTGATGCAAGCAAAAGCACGAGATGCTGTGCTGGCCATCGGGGTTTGGGCTGTCCCACCACCCAGACCTGTGGCATAGGGCAGAGGGAGGCTGGGGATGGCAGGAGCCACCAGCTTAGAGGGGTGATGGGCTAGTGAGAACACCAGTTTGTGGATTTTTGGTGGTGTAGGGGAAGGCAATGGGGTCAGGGAGGGAAGGGTGATCAGACTGAGCCTTGGCTTGAGTCTGAGCACAATCCTCGTGCCGAAGGCAGCAGTCCTGATTCTGCTGGGGAATTTTAATTTCATTTTAATTTTTTTTTCTATAGCTGGGCATTTACTCCCAAAGGCCTCTAGATGCTTTAATAAAATATAAGTGAAAGCATAACTTATGATGAGGAAAGAAATGCAACCAAATGAATCCCCAAACAGGAACAAAAGCTTTTCTCCATCTTCCCTGTACTCAATAACCCAACATTTACCCCTGGGAAACATAATGCTTAAAGAGCAACAGCACTTTCTTGGACATTGTTTTTTGAGGAATGTTTTTGTGGTTGGAAACAAAGCTGTAGTATGCACCAGCTACGTTCTAGTGAATTTATTATTCTTGTGACCTCAGCTGCAGTGGACACAGGAAGAATGTTTTGCACCCAAGAGCCAAGCTTGCTTTTTGTTTCATGGCTGTACAGCATGTGTCATCCATAAACGTGACCTAAACTAATGAATTTGGCTGAGTTTGAACCAGCAAGTGCGAGAAAACAAGAAAGATGGTGTGTGGATGGAGGGACAGGGAATGATTTATTTCTGTGTTGATGGAAAACAAAAACAGATCTTGGAGGTTTTTGGGGCTGAGGCTGTTCCTTGTCTGCAGCCTTTGCTGCCTTGTGCTGCCCTGGGCTCCCTGGTGTAATGCCACAGTCATGATGTTTGAATCTGTCTCTAGATCTGCTGGAACCAAATGACTCTGAGGAAGGAGGCTGCACACAGAGAATTTATTCTCATTTAAGAGATGCTTTAAGCACAGTCCTCCAAGATTATTTCGGTGCACCCGATAATCTTTGGCCATGAAGTCACTTGGGCCTGAGATTGTTTTACTCTATGTCACTGCCTCTAAAAAATATTCATTTTGGCTGTGTGAGCTGTGTTCTAGGTGGCATATGACAAATTACAGCTGTGCACTGCTGCCTTAGCTTGCATTGGTCTGCAACCCAGCCTGGGGTTCCCTTTGGTCCAGTGTCCCAGTTCCTGAATTGCAGGAGCAGGTAAATGGTCCATTTTGGCTCTTTCTGAACTTGTGTGATGATATTCCTGCTGGGATGGGGTGAGGAAGGGATGGAGTTGTCCTGAGAGCATACATCCTTGGGGGTGGGCAGAGTGGGAGATGAGAGTGGCTGAGGTTTCTGGCCTGGGAAGTCCCGTGTCCGAGTAAATGCAGATGGTGGTGGATTCGGAGGCCTGAACTGGCCTGGATTCAAGCCTCCCTATCCCCCTTGTCATGCATTTGGAGTTGAAGCAAGGGACACCTACCACCCCCACAAAGCTCCCTGGTTTCCAGGTACTGAAGGTGCTGTCATGTCCTGGACAGTGACTGTCCTTCTGTCTGAGATCTGCAGAAATTCCCTTTTGAGTGTCAGTGGGCTGAGTACTGCATGTGTGACTTTTGTATGCTTGTCACATTGTTCATTGTAAAAAAATTCCCTTTATTTGCCTTTTAATACATACTACTAAAGCTTTACTGCCAGCTGATCTTCAATTCCTACAAGGAATGGGGGAGAGTAAATTGGAATCTTTGATCTCCTTTGCTCTTCTTTCTCTGTCCTTGTATTGTCTTTAGGGCTCTATTTCCTCGGCCACAAAAAAGTCAATATGAAAGTAAGAGGAAAGGGGAAAAAAAACCACCTAGAATTAATTTTTGTGGTGGTAAGTGTGCAGCCCAGCAGCAGTAACAGCCTTGAACCCTGTCTGTGGGTCAGAGCTGCTCCCAGATGTGTGTGTGTGTGTGGGGGGATTCTGTTTTCTCCTGCCACCTGCAGTGCTCATTGTTTGTCAGACTTTGGAGGGGGGGATATTTGTGGGGCAGCTCTGAGGGTACAGGTCAGTACAGGATTGAGGTTGTTCCTGTGGACGTGCTGCTGTTAAAAATGTGCAGGGTCTCATCCAAACCCGTTTGGCACCTTGGTATCATCCTGCTGGACTGGATGGGTCACGTCCTGAGTCCAGAGCTGCTGGAGGTGCAGCACCTCTGTCGTGGTCAGGGCCTGCCAGGACAGGGACAGTTCTCCCAGGCTGGCAGGGGAGCAGCACTCTCTCTGTTTGTGATTCCCAGAGGATGACAGAGCAGCTCTGGGGTCACCTTTGGACCTCGTACCGTGGCTTGTTCCACCCTTGGAACACGTCTCCAGGCATTGCTGCAGGAGGAGCTTAACAAGGTTTTGTCCTGTATCACAGCAAGGCACGAAGGCTCAGGAGGGCAGCTAACAGGGAGTTCCCCAGCAGTTTGCCTGGGCTAAGAGTGTCATCTGGATTAGAGGAAATTAACTTCTGAAAAGGGGGAAAAGGGGGAAAAAAATGGATATTCTCAGTATATCCTGAAAATCCAGCCAGAAGCAGCCGGAATAAGGTTTGGTGGAGCAGCACTGGCATGCTTTTTTGGTTTCCTACTCAGCTTGGAAACAGCAGCAAGAGACAGCTCAAAGGCAGACTTGTAAGGAAGGTGGTGAGTCTGGGAGACAAGGGAAAGAACAGACCAAAAAGAGTGGATGGGTGTCTAGCTCATGCAGAGGACCCAGATATGCACATGAATGATTGCTGAGCAATGGAACTGTAGTTTTAAAAGATGCTGCTGCCAAAACCTGCAGAAAAGGTGCTTCAGTGCCAAAGGAAATTTCTATTTTTTTAAGGTGACCAGAGGGTGAATGCACAATTCTTTTGGTACCACGTTGTATCCAAGGCTCCCTCTGCACATCCCCCTCCCTCCATCCCTCACCCTCTGGCCATTTCACCTCTGTAGAGATGACTTAGCACATGAAGGATGTGGAGGGATTGGATCTTAATCAGATCATTACTGCAGCTTTGAAGGAATATCATTTCCCATCCACAAGCCATCACCTCTTTCAGCATCTTCTTTATTTATTTCTAAATAGTATATATATTCTTTTCCCCCATGTGATCAAAAAGGAAATCGCTCTGTGTAAAAGGCAAGAAGAAAAGTAAGACAGGTTTAGCGTGGAAAAGGCTCTTTTCTTCAGACCCAAACCCTTTCAAAAACCCCAGATGATTTGAAATCTAGTTCTGAGGTCAACACATGCATAAATGTCTTCACTGCCAACCAAATAACATTCCATTACATCCAGAATCCAGCTACTGGACTTGTCTGCTTAGCACAGTGGGCTTCTGTGGCCAAAAGGGAACAGAAGGGATGGAAATAAGTGAATGTATCAGAAAAAAAACCCAAATGCATCAGCACCCAACACCAATGAAGTTTGGCTAAGGACACAGGCAGGACCTTTGCGTGGTGCATGCTTAGGCTGAGCTCTAGCACCAGCTTTTGGCCAGTGTACTGCAGGGCTCCAGGTGTTGGTGACACTTGAGGGGGACTCAGGAAAGGTGGTGGTTTATGAGCAGAAGGTGCAACAGGAGCCTTGAAGGCTTGTAGGGTTCCTTCAGTTACGGCAGAGAGCAAAGCCTTTAGTGGGTGTGTTGGCCTCCTGTTCTTCATCTCCATTAAATCATTGCTTCCAGGCACAGCTGACTTTTTCTGAAGTTTGCACTGCTAGAGACACTGCCACTGGAGAGTCTCAGTCCCCAGACACCAGCTTTTGGAGGGGTGTGGCGTGGGGTGCTTGGTTTTGCTCCTTCATGCCTCTGTCTGGCAGGTAATCCCCGTGTGGTTTAACAAGCTGCCCTGGAAAGCATCTGAGCTGCAGTGCTGTGCTAATTCCATAGACAGAAGCTAAATGCTGCCTGTGTGGCTGAGGAACATTGTATGGTGCCAGCTGTAGCCTGGATGAAACTGTTGAAGCCTGACACATGCAGCCTTTTGGCAGACAGTGGGGTGCTGCTATCACCCTGTTTTGGGGAAGGATTCCGACTTCCCACACAGACTCAGGGGAGAAAGTTTTCATGAGATGTTGGAGGAACTCTGGAATTGCCAACACTTGGGAGAACTTTTTTTTTACGACTTCACAGCTGGCAAAGAGCTCCAAAAGACCTGCTAGTATGCAACTAAGCAGGAACAGGAGGACAACAACTGCATGAATCCTCTGCAGTGGCAAGTTGTTGATGCAGACTCATTCCAGGGACTCGCTCTTAACAGCCCTGCCTAACAGCATACAGCTTCTGGGGCTGAAACTGTACTCTTTTGTGCACAAGTCTTGCTCTGCTGGCAGTAATTTTGCAGGCTGTGGCTCCATCCTGCACTGTCAAATCACAGGATCATCTTGGTGAAAGCCTGTGTGCATGGTGCTGCAGTCATGCATGCATACTCTCAGGTAAAAGTCTTGGAAGGGCATTGTCCTGCTAATGGAAATACAGATTTCTGTGTTTTGAGGCATCTGCTAGACAAGGTTATGGCTTTATTTGTGTGTTTTCAAAGGACAGGAGAAAGAAGCTGGAGTGGGGAGATCCTGCTGTGGGTGGCTTGGGAGTGCTCTGCCTACATAGAGCTGTCTCAGCAACATCACCATTCCCCACTTGAAATGCTAAATTATTCTTCTCCTCTGTTGTGTGATTGTTTTATGTGCTTTTCTCAGCAAAATCAATCAAGAATTGATAATTTATAAGCTCCTATTTGCATTTCTTCACTCTTCAAGGGGAAAGAAGAGAAGGATAAAGCAGAAGGTATTGCCACAAGTAGAGGAGTTGTGGGGGGATGCAGAGCTGAGCACCAGCTCCCTTGTCTGTGGGTTTGGAGGATGCTCATTGCTCGTGCTGGAGAGGGGATTGGTGTTTGCTGCTGACTCCTTAAGGATCTGCCCTTGCTGCCTGCTGGAGAAATGGTGATATGAGGGGTGATGATACGAGGTGTGAGCTTGCCTGTAGGGGAAAGCAGGGGCTCAACCTTGAGAGGTGCCAGGCACGGTCATCCCCAGCGAGGGTATCTGAGTGTGAGCGAGAGCAGGGCATTGCCAGGTTTGTGTGTGCACATTCCTGTGTGCACAGAGTGCCGTGGAGAGAGAGAGAGATTGGACTAGGCAGGTAGAAGGAGAAAGCTGGGTCAGCTGCCATGCCAGCTTACACCGAAAAAGAAATACCCTGTGGCAGCACATTCCACACTTCTAAGCCCAAACCCTGCCTGCTGTCACACACATCCTCGTGCACGCAGGGATGAGTCCTCCTGCCTGCCCACCTTCCCACAGCCACTGCTGCCCCGTGGGCACATGTCCCATCTCCATCCCACCCCACCACCCCGAACTGCAGTGAGGACATGGGAGGAGGGAGCCGTGTCCCCTGGGAACTGCCCTACTTTGGGGATTTTGTGGACAAAAGTAGCGCTGTTGTCTTAAAATAGAGATAAATATTATAGCTTTGCAGGAAGAGAACTAGAAGAAGTGAGAGAGTGCTTAGATTAATAAAAGGATGCATACTTTGATACTGTAAATAACTGTGTGGGCAGATGGATGCACAGCCAGTTCATGGACATGGGTGTTAGCAGGATGCTCCTGCAGAATGGGGGACATATCAGTTATACTGCCCTGATCCTGCTCTGAGCTCTTTGTCCCCTTCACTGGTGCTCCTGTTTGCATGGCGAGCTGCTGCTTTTTCTTGTGAAGGCTCCATTGCCAGTCTCCATATTCTGCAGCTTCCCAAACATTGCATCTCCAATTTGGAGAGTGGCCTTGGAAGAAAGAGCTTAATAAAATGAGGAAAATCGATTTATAGAAACAGCCTGACTCAGACCTGCCTCTGGCTGTGCTCCTGTGGTTCCTGTTCCAGCAGGACAAAGGGAGCTGAGGTGTTGGTGAACCAGCCCCAGTGGCTGTCTGTGCCCCTCCAGTGCTCAGGTATTCATGGAAGCCGTGGCATCTGTTGTGCTGCCTCCTCTGCCTAGTGGGGTTTCACCCTTGAGCAGATGATCTGGAACCACAAAGCAAAACCTCAGAGTGAACTGTTGATGCCCTTCCTTTGTAGGGTATTAAGAATTTTTTTTCAAATTTTGTGTATTTGTCCTGAGTGTTTCAAGCCATGATTTGGAGAATTTGGCTGGGGAAGTCTGGAGAACTGGCTGGCTCCTGGTGTTTTCCCATTAGATACTCATGCCTCAGTTTTCAGCTCTTGTTCTTCTACTCATAACCTGAAGCAAAAGCTCTGTGGTTGCTTAAATGGAGACATGTGAGATTCCTGTGGCTTCCTAGAAAGACTGTTCAGCTTGTCTTTAGAAATGTCAAAGGTTGGTGTGGGTGATTCTTCTTCAGAGAAGTTCTGCCTTCTCCTTTCTGCCAGAATGACCCTTTATCTGTCCCAGATTCCTGGTTTAACCAACTCTTGTCTATCCCACCTGACTCAATCTCTTGGAAAATAGGTGTTACTAGATGGGTCAATAGCTGATACAGTTCAAAGCGTGGCCTGTGGTAGGTTGAGTGATTATGAAAGCTTCTCTTAACCTGGTTGCAATTCTGGTTGCAATTTAGACAATCATACAGCTTGGCAAATGGATTTGTTATGTCCCAGTCTCTTCCTGTGCAAGAAACTTTCCATTCTCACCCACTGATGCCCATCTGAAAGGAAAGCCAGCAAGGGTTTCTTATCATTTCACCAATCACCTGCTTCTTAGCAGGGAGGGCTAAGACTTCACCACGCTACCGAGAACAGGCTCTACTCCCACCTTCAAAGCTCTGAGTAAAGGGTGAAAAATACTCTCGATTCTGTCTTTCCAAGCCTTCCTCTGATAGGCTACTGCCAAAGATGTGTTGGTTCATCACACTACCAGAGACTGTACTGAGAGCTCTGTTAAATATAGCAGAGCTGTGCAACTCCCCCGTGTGCTGGACGTTCAGTCTGTTCCTCGCCACGTGCCGAACCAGGAAAGCGGGGAAGCAGCTCGCTCTCGCCTCTGTTTGGCACAAGATGCTCGCTGTCTTTGTAGCCACTGTGAGAAGCACATTGGGGCTGGACAGCACAAGTGCATCCCCTGGTGAAGATTCCTCTCAGCCATGGGAGAAAAGGCTGGGTTGATTCATTTGGGAATCACCAGAATTTGGGTTTTCTGTGTAATGCCCTCAGGTGGGCAGCAGCCCGCAGAAATCCCTCTGGATCCACCTCTTGGTTTATGCTGGTTCTTTGGCCATTCACATTAGAAAACATGCATTTGAAGAACTCTGTGTTTCCAACAAAATATCCTGGGGGTTGGTCTCCTGGTCCCATCTTGCAATGACTTTTGTCCCCTCACTTCCCACCCTTCTCCAAGCTCTCATTGTGCCAGGTGAAACAAGCAGCTCCCTGCCCTGCTGCTAATGGGGCAGCAGATTGATGGCTCCTGGTTGCAGAAACACTTGTCATGGGCTCGACAAGCTGCTCAAGGTTGCCTGATGTTGCAGGGTGGAGGTGGAAGGAGGGAGCTGCCGAGCTTTATGGCCCTCCTGGTGGGACTGGTAGGCAGCCTGGCATAGCAACTGCTCAGGGCATTTACTAAGTGATTTATGAATTTGTAAATTTTCTGAGGCCCTGAAGCAAAAGTATCTTTAATTAAATTTTGATTCTCTTCCCTCTCCCCGCTCCTTCCCTGCCTTTCCTCTCCCTATTTTTGTCCCTGCCTGTGGTTTGTTTACTGAGACCCGGCAAAGCTTTTGGAGAGCAGGTAGGAGTCGGTGAGTGTAGCCAGGAGGAGCAGAGGATGGCAAAGCAAACAAGCAGATGGTGGATATGATAAAGCAGCCCCCGGCCTCTCTGCCAGGCTCAGGGAGGGCTCTGCAATGCAGTTCAAGGGTCCCACAGTAAGAGCTTCCTGCATCCCTCTTCTCTGGACTCAGATTTGGCAAGGTGACTGAGAGACCGATGGCCAAGCTGTGCTCCTGTGCTCTCATTTGCCATGTGCTCAAATCCTGGCATTGTTTAAGGCTACCTGGAGGGTAAGGGTGCTGGGGAAGAGACAGCCTTATGTTGCTCTGCCTTGTCCTGCTGCCTGTGACATGCATGTGCAGCCACCCATCTCCAAGGTTTGGTCCCCTCCAGAGGGGGAGAACATGAACCAAAGGAAAGTAGGCGGCTTTGCAATATTATTACTCTGTTTTAATTTGAAAGAAAGTCCTAGAAGAGTAAAATGTGAAATTGGCCTGGCCTTTGTGGTCAAGGGACTAGAGGCAGCTCCCCCAGGAGACGCTGCCTTGGCATTGCCTAGGACTTCCCCCATCACCAGTCTTATTTTTTGATCCCTCCCCAGCCACTGACTCAGTGGCAGTGTCCTTACCCAGCCAAGCGATCTCAGTCCTGTGAATAGATTTCTATCAACCCACTCATCTCTAAAGAGCTGCAGTTAAAAGGCTCTGGAGACATAATTGTGTCTGCGTAACAGCAGCGATGATTTCCTTGAGAGGTAGGATGAAAAGTGGCTCCATTCCACTACTTCTGCAGAGACTTGATAGCTGCTTCTAGAAAGGGACTTGGTTGTGGTCCAGGAGCCCCCACCACCACAGCTTTCCCTGCCTTGTGCTGCCTTCCAGCTGCCTGCTTGTACTGTCTGCACACTCGAGCCATGGTCTGTGGGGTGTTACCAGCCCCACAGGAGCCTCCGAGCAGGTGAATTTGAGAGTGGATTTGGCAGGGTCTGCTGCAGGATGCTCTGGACAGCCTGAAGAGGACACTTGGTGGCCTGATGCTCAGCAGACACGTTACCCCCAACTAGAAACCCACCGGCCTTGTGCAAAATCACTTTTTTTTTCCCCCCCTTATTACCACGCTGTGGGTGAGGATGCTGTTTATCCCACTTCTTTCTGCTCCCTTGGTGGTGCAGATGGAGAATTCACTCGACCTCCACATGTCTTCAGGTCTGGCTTCCCAGCGTGGATGTGTTGTTGTGTCACTTGTCGTGAGCCACAAAGCTGTCGAGCAAGGGATGTGTTTTGGGGGCATGGAGTGTGGAGCAGGGAGACAGCGCTTAGTCACTGACCCAAATTCTGAACACCCCATCTTCCTCTGCCCTCGTGGCTCACAGGCTAACGTGAGGCAGCTTCCCTCCCACCTGCCTTGGGGATTTTGATGAAGTAGCTTGGGAGAAGGATGTGAAATATGTGCAGGGAGACAGGGATTTGGCTGGTGGTGCTTCTTGTGTGCTCATGCTTTAAAAGCTGGTGACTGAGGCTGCAAGAATCAGCAGAATCAGAAAGATCTGAATCTGAAGATCCTTCCTTAATGTCACTTAATACTGCAGGCCATAGCTTGTGCCATGCCTGTGATGCCTGTTGTGATGCCCAATCTCTTGCATCCTCTCAGGAGTCATTATTAACAATTTTCCTCTTCTTCATGCCTCTGTCCTGGCAAGAGGAAGATGTTTGTTTTGGTTGCCCTGCCTCTGGGGCTGGCCCCACATTCAGGTGCTGCTGTTCTCACATGGGTCTTCATGTGACTTGTCCCCCATTTCCCAGCCACCCACTGCAGCATGTCCATGTGGTTGACTCCCACCCTTTGTTTCTTTCCCCAAGCTGCTCTGTTTCACTGGTGTCTTCCAGCCAGAGGCCACTGTCCTGGTTATGTCCTGATGTTGTAGAGGACAGAGGTGGATCTGGGAGTGACTCCTCTTGGGGGAGCTGGCAGATGAGATGTGCTCTGCCCCAGCCTCCACACTCACACTGAGCGCTAGCTGCTTGTTTATCAACCAGATTCAGTAGATGCTGCATTTCTGCTTGTTTTAACTGATGGGTTAGACTCTTGGTGCAAAAAAAATGGATCTTCCAAAGCATTACTGTTGGGCTGATGTGGGGTAAGAGGCCAAAAGTTTCTGGCTGGGCACTGGGGGAGCGGGAGGGCTCTGGGAGATACAGAGCAAGCTCCTTGCAACGTCTGGGGAACAAGTTCCACCCCAGGACTGCCAGCCCAGCAATGAGGTGACAGGTGATGCATTTGTGAGCATCTGTATTGAAATGCGTGTAACATTCCTCGCTGACCTCCAACAGGAGCCACGTCCATGCCTGGAGCCCACTGGCGAGGAGGGGAGTGTGCTGTGCTCTTTAGAAAGGGAAATATCCCTAGACCTTGGAGGAATTAATTATTTTGTGTGCTGGACTCTTGCCTTCTGACAGATCTATCTGAATTACAGATTAACTGTCAGAGTGGGGACAGAGGAAGCCATTCCAATGAATTGCTCTCTAATTTATTAGAGGGGTTGTTTGGGCTGGTGGATGGACAATGCAGCAAGTTCTCTGAGTGGGGAGCTGCTTTATGTCCTTCCGCACATCTCCCAACCTTTTATTCCTTGCTTGTTTTATCTCCCTGTTCACAGAATCCCTCTCAAAACTAATAAGGGTCCCAGCAAGGCCAGTGGAAACCCCAAAACTGCCACATTTTACAAATGAGCTTTCTGTGGTTTCAGAGCCTTTCTCTAGGGACTACTTCTGTGACTTTTAAACAAAACCATCACCTTTATGACCAAGGACTATAAATTTTGGAAGAAGGCATGACATCCTGGAAAACACCAGTATATCGAGGCAGCAGTTGATATTAGTTGAGCCAAAAAGTATCAGTTCCTTTCCAATCAGTTCTGCCTGGGAAATGTCAAGGGCTTCCCTCTACTCTTTAAGTCTACAAAGGTTTTTGTAAAAACCTCCAAAACTCATTTCTTGTTGATTCTGGGCCTTGCAGCAAAGCTTAACACACCCAACTGTTAACACCAATCAACTGTTATTGATGTGAGCATCATGGGCTGGGAAGCACCAGGGCTACCCAAACCCCAGCCTTGCTTCCTCTCCCAATTGCTCAGCACGAAGGCAAAAGGATTTGTTTATTTGCTCATGGATATTTCTGACATGGACTTCATATTCCAGAAGAGTCTCGTAATATTATGGGAGCAGATTCGGGATTTAAACCATTATACAAGTTAAATACGTTTTGATTCTGTAAGCAACACACTATTTATCTTGGGATAGAATAAATCTGAGAGGCTGATATCACTGCTGGAGATCATCTCAAGGAGGGCTGTGAAGGGAAAAAATTGCATTTAGTTTTTGAGAAGCGTGAGTTTTAAATTTTCATTGCCCTCATGCATGAACTGAGACAAACTAGGAGTGCAAGGATTTTTTATTATTTTTTGACCATGTAAGGATTTATCTTTTGGCCTGAAAGCAAGCACCACAAGTCTGATTTTAAATTTGGGTCTACAAATTTGCACCCTGAGTAAATGCAGCCGCCTGCTTGCTGGCAGGGACTGGACACATGAGGTGTCTGCTGGAAGTGAACCCATTGGCATCTGCAGCCTTGATGGCTGCTCGATGTTTTCATAAAAATTCCATTTCAAAACAAAAAGGTCAAAAGTTGACCAAAAAAGCTACAACCAAAGACTATTTTTGTTTGAAAAATTACAAGTGCTATTAATTACTGCATGAGAACCAGATGGTACTGACCAGTTTAGTTTCATGGTCCAAGCAGGATCTTGAAAGCAAACCAAGAAGAAAAACACGCAGCAAAGACAAAACATGTGTTGTGCCAGGTACTTTACATTTCGATCACTCCTTCCATTTGAAACCTCTGAGCAATGCAGAGTAAGGCACTTTTTTTGCTTAATGGCTGGTTTGTTTTGTTCTTTTTTCAGCTTGACAGAATATTAAACCAAAATAAGGAGGCCTGAAAATAAATGTCTTTTTACGGCTGCAAAATCCCCCGGTGCCTTGTGAGTCTCATAAAGTGGATATTTGGAGAGGGGATGCGCGGCTCGCTGGGCTTGGAAGGACTCTGGTTGCCAATGGGGAATGTAAACCTCCTAGGTGCAGGGGCAGCTGGGCTCCAGGGAGAAGATGCTGGTGTCAGGATGAGGTGATGTGGCTGCAAGAAAGCCTTGTCAGGCTAATTGGTCTGGAGCCTTTGCCTTTCCTGCCAGGGCTGCCTGTCTCCTTACCCATAATCCCCACCTCTTTGATGGCCCGTCAGGAACGTGGGACTTGGCCCAGTTTTGCATTTATCCAATAACATTATGAAATTGATTGTGACACTTCCATTGGCACTAATTTCAGTAAGATATTGGAGCCAGAGGACAAGCGGTTTGCTCTCATGGCGGCTAAGCTTTCCAAGTAGATCAAGATGACCCAAGACGGATCTTGCAGTGGCCAAGGCATGGGAAGGGAAGTGGTGGGAGGGGGGATGGAGGCAGCTGCCGGACTTGGAGCTAATGAGAAACATGCCTAATGCTTGTCCTGAGCCTGCAGTGGTCCTGGTGGGTGGAAAACATGTTCTGCTGCCCTGGATTGTGCTGCAGAGCTGCTGCTGGCAAGTTTTTGCTGCATGGATGGTGTTTATTAAGCAGCATTGGGCATCAGTCTCTGCAAAGGTCAGGAGAAGCCTCAGGCAGGGGGGCAGTACTGGTCCCAGCTGTTGACTTTCAGGCCTTCAGTGGTTCTCGCTGTTTTAAGCATTTCCTGGCACAGGGTCAGGCTCCTGCAGCACCGTGCTCTTGGCTCAGGTCAGTGCTCCAGCACCAGGCTGGTGGTGGATCTGCCAGCGAACCCCTCACCAAATATCACTGGGGGTCCTCTTGTGCCAAGGAAACAGGTTAGACAACACATCCCAAAGCTTTCACCCAATGCTGGCCACAGCAATCAAAGTGATGCAGTTGCCACAGCCTTAATTCACACCATGTGCAGGTTCTTTGCCGTCTGAATTGCAGAATAGATGGAGGTGTAGCTTATTCCCATCCCTGCAAGTGGTGAAAGCCAGGATAAATGGACCTGTAGCAACCTGGTCTAATGGAAGATATCCCTGCCCATGGCAGGAGGTCAGAAGTAGATGGTCTTGGGTTGCAAGATCCCTTGAAACCCAAACCATTCTGTGATTCCTTGATTAAACCCCTTCTGCTTTCCTCTCCATCTGGCATCTATTCAGCCAAGGTCTGGTCTGAGGTGAGGCAAAGCTTCTCCTTGGTGCTGAGATGCAGTTTGCTTAAAATGACCCCTTGACACCTCATCAGGCGGCCCTTTCCTCATTCTTATGGCGCATTTGCATTTTCACCCAAGCAAAGGCTTGGGGGGAGTGTTTATCAGTTTGTCACAGTCTCCCTCTGTGGTGGCTGGAGGCCAGGAGAGAGGATAAAAAGCCTTAGGCTGATGATAAATTGGAAATGCAGAAAGAAAACGTGTCTGCTCAGTGCTGAGCAGGCAGCCCTGCTCCAGGCTTGGGTCTTTGTGTGGTGTCACTCTGGATGCTCACGAGGAGGTGAAATGCCACCAGGGCCACGTGTGGAGAATCCAGCCATGGGCTCCCGAGGGTGTGGGGAAAGCAGATACTGCTGCTGCCTTTCTCACGTGCCTGTATCAGTGGGGCCGCCATCCATCGCGACGGGGCGGGAGCGGGCGAGCATCTCCCTTTCCACAAGTGCTAACATGGCCCAGGGCTCAGCCAGTGCTGCTCTCATGCAGCCCAGGCACTTTGCTGTGGGACACCTTCCAGCACCTCCTGCACAGAGCTGTGCTTTGCACCTGCAGCTCCTGAAGCTTGTCACAGGAGGGGCCTGGAGTGAGGAAGTGGCTGCATGAGGGGTGTGGAGGTGCTGGAGCTTCTCCTGTGGAGAAGCTGTAGGAAATGCTGCAGTATATAAAGCGTGTCTGGTGAACAGAAGAGATTAGAAAGCTGATATGATGTTATTCCGATTGATTTTGCTGTTGTATTTATACCTGGAGGTAAAGAGCAGACATAGTGGAAATCAATTGGCCCCATGCTCGTCCCAATCTCTCTGCAGCGCCGTTCGAATGAAATGCTTATATCATTTTTACGGTGTGTCTGTGATAGGGATGAGTGAGCCAGGAGATTAATAGACGCTGGTGAGGCCGTTGCCCAGCCACTGCCTGGCTCCTGCCTTGTAAAGCCTGTGCTGCTCTCGAGTTCAAGGTGCCCCTGAGGTGACAGCTTGGTGACTTTGCTTGGAAAAAAAATAAAAGAAGCAAACCTAGTCGAGAGGAACAAAGAGGGGGAGAAAGGTGAGTGGCAACAAGCTGGTGATTTGGGGCAGGCAGGATGTTACTCAGCTCTGGAGCTGAGGGGGCTGGATGGAGACCTGGGGGCAGCAAATGAGGTTTTGTCTTCAAATGGAGCTGATCCCATACAGAGGGATGGGAATGGTGGCACTGTGCATTGAAAATAAGGCAACAGGGGTTTGCTTTGATGGTCTCAGTGCATCCAGTACCCAACAGCCACCTGTCCTGCCTCAGCAGCCCTCCCTGGACCTTCACCTTGGAGCTGGGGCAGAAGGGCTGCAGCAGGGCCATGCGAGGATGTTGGTCACACACAGGTGCTGCATTCTGGGGTGTCCCTGCTCACTCCTCCTGCCTTATCCAGGTGTGAGTTTGCAGCTGCTGGCTCTGCCATGCCAAGATGCCATCACAGGAGGTTTCTCTGCAAGGGTGGATGCTTGATTTGCAGCTGGCTCCTCCTGACAACCTGCAGGGAACATGCATGCCAACAGTGGAAAAATCAGCAAACGGGAGAAGAGAGGTGGGAGGAATGGTGGAGGGTGACTGGGTATGGTCTGAATGCCAGCACCAGCGTTGCCAGACTAAACACTATCTCCCTCCCTGCAGTGGCAATTGAATAAAACAGACTTTTCTTCCTCTCCTGCTGCCTGCACTATTTGCTAGTTGTTTCACCTGATCTCAGCAGTGAAAGCCTTTTACTCTTGGCAAATGAACCAACTTCCCAGTACCTATATGTTATTACATGGGAGTAGGTATTGGCTTGTCAATCCCTCAGGCATCAGCAAATCCTTGCATTGCAAGTTCTAAAATGTTCTCCCAGTTATCCTGTGTCCTGTTTGCAGTTGCTTTGCTGGTCAGACACTTTCTGAGTTGAAGATGTTTGGTAATACTGGGCTGGAGTTTAAGCCTAGATGTAAAAATTCCTGCTTTGCCTTCCTGCGAGTGCTGGCTGGCTTTACTGTTATGCATTGCTCTGGCTTGTCAGATTCCACCCTTTTTAATTATCAGATTGTATTACCATTTTTACTGTAAGCATTTTCTGTTTCTTGTTCTGCTGGATTTATGCATTTGTGCCGTCATATGCATTGACTTTATATTTTATATGATTTGATCTTAATGTTTCCATTCCTGAGTGTGAGTGCTTATTGGACTGGTGTCTAAGCTCAATAAATAAACTTGAGAAAGAGTGGCTAAGGGAAGGACATGGGAGGAGCGAGGGAGGTTTTGGACATCCTCTACACCAGATGGAGCGATGCTCCAAATGGGACTGCCAGGATGGCTGGAGGCTGGGAAGGGTGAAGGGGGGATGTACAGGGCTGCTGCAGCCCCTCTGCCCTGATGCATCCCCTTTGGCAGCAAGAGCTGCCTTCTCCCTGCTGCAGTCACCTGAAAAAAGCAGAGAGAGAAGGAAATGTCGATATGTAAAGACGGAGAGGGGCTTCTGTAAATGGCAGCATTTTGGCAGCATTGCATCAGGAAAGAAAGTGCTTTAAGGATTGCCTGTGTAGGGATCGCCCACTGACAACGGATCTGACAGCTTTTTTATATGATAATGCATCTGCAGTGTGTGAGGGGCTGGAAGGTGCAAGTGAGGGAAGAGACACGTGTCCAACCCAAGCACCGGTGGGTGCAAAGATCCCAGGCTTGGGATCTTTGGAGATCATCCTTTTACCCTAAAGTTCAGAGGGATATTCATCTTCTCGAGATCATAAGGATCTCAAACCCACCATGTTGTTGACAAGAAGGGAAAAGGGATTACTGTTTGCTCCTTCCTTTTTTAGTGGAGGCGCTGGAAGCTGAGAATTTGGAGTATATCCCTTTAGGAGTTCAGATTTATGTTCTTGATGTCTTCATCTGCCTGCAAAGCTCAAGGATTTGGTTTTTCATATATTCTGTTTCCCCAAAAGCTGATGGAAGAGTCTGTGCCCCCTGGGCTGTGGCAGAGAAGGGATTGGCATCTTTGGAAGCCCCTCAGCCACCACAGTGGGGTTCAAGAAGGGGCTGTGCTGTTCTGGCCAGGTCCATTGGATGCAGGGATAACTGGGGGTGAATTTGTGACGTGGAGATGGAATTGAGCTGTATGGATGTGGAAACACGTGCTTGGACATGGCTGAGGTGGTGGTGACAAAGAATGGCACTGGAATTAGGAGGGAGCCCTGGATAAAGCCTTTTGTTTTATACAAATTAGGGGTCTGCTGTGACTCAGAGGAAGAGGTGCCTCATGATGGACCACCCTGGGGTTGGGATTGGTGTCTCTGGGGATGAGAAGTGGCTGCTTCCCATTGTTGGAGGGTGGAGAACATGCTGGAGCCCGTGACAGACTGGCTCCAAACGGGCCCCGCGTAGGCACCAAGCGCTGCCTTGGCCCTGTGCCCACATCTGCCAATAAAAGTTAAGAAATTGATTTCCTTTTGTTTGCCTGAAAGGCCGAGGCTGTCTTTATGAGACAGTAAATGCAGTCTTGCTCTGAGCATGGCTGGATTTTTAATTGTATTTATTGTGTTTTCACTTATTCTTTTATGAGTTTCAGTTCCCCTCATTGCTGGTGCAGAGATCAGCCCTGGGGTGTGGGTTGATTTCAGCTCCAACAAAAGGTTGGTAATTTTTTTAAGTTTTTTTTTTTTTAACTTGTTTGTTTTCCTGATAGGCTGAAATTTGATGTTATTTTTACTCTTGTTTATGTGCATGTGTATAGCTCTGAGTTGTAAAGCTGGGCTGAGAGATGTAGCCTTGGAATTATCTACTTGCCAGTCAGTGATATGGCCTTTTGAAGAACAGAATTTAAGATTATGGTTGGGGAAATATGGAAGTGCCAACAGGGGTTTGGAGTCAGAGGAGGAATGGATTTTATATGCTATATATTGGAATTTAATGAGGTCTGCTTCAGCACTTGCTATACAATGCATGGTGACCCACTTTACTAAGAGAGTGTTTTTTTCCTTTTAGTTATGGGTCATATACAGTTCCTAATTAAGTAGGTTAATTATATGGCTCCTTTATATTACAAAAGAAAGTGGAGATGGCACAATTAGCTCTTGCAGTGATCATTTTTGATCAAAAAATGGTGTTCTGCATGGCAGCTCCCAGGGGTGTGAGTGGGGAGAGGGGATTGCCCTGCAGCTCTGAGCACTCACCTCACTCTTCTCTGCCTCAGCAAGCTCGGTTTCTGTCCCAAGCACTTGGCCTGGGGTTGCAGGGAGTTGTCCTTTCTGAAACCATGCTGGAGAGACCATAGCTCCGTCCTGAGCCAGCACTACACCCACAGTGCCTCCGATGCTGCCCAAACCTGGCCTGCAGCACTGCACAGGTCCCTCCTTGGAGTTTCTTTGGAAGCATCAGAAAGGGAAGATGCTGAGGGCTCTGGTGCCAGGTTAAAAGGTGCTGCAACCTGTGAGGGCTCTGAGCAGCATGGCTCCCTGTAGCTGAGCTGTCCTTGAAAGAAGTTTCTTTAACCTCTCCCTTCCCAGCCTGGCAGTGGCTGAACCCCCGCAGCATCCCTGGGTTATCTGTCCCAGTGCTCAACCAGCCGTACTGTGAGGCATCTCTAATCTCCCTCAGTGCAATTTAAACCTATTATTTCTTGTTATATCCCCAGTGGACGTGGAGAACAGCTATTACATTTCTCTTTGCTGCAACCTTTTACATATTTGAAGGCTGTTATCACGTGTCCCTTCAGTCTTCTCCTCTCAGCACAAAGCATAATTCTTTCAGTTTTCCCTCAGAGATCATATTTTCTTCACCTTCAATCTCTTTTGTTGCTTTGCAGAGGTTACTGTGATGCCAAGCTGGAGTTTTTGTTGTTTCTTTACCTGTTTGCCTTGGGGCATTCATTCTGTTGCGGATGTGTGAGAAGTGACCATTATCTTCTCCAATCTGTGGTTATTTATACAGTACCCTATATTCCTGAGCCTGTTTTATCATAAAGTATAGCTCTTAGCCTTGATAAATAATTTCCCACTATGATATGATCGTGCAAACAGGGGTCTCTAAGCTATTTATTATTATTGTTATTATAATTATTATTATTATTATTTGCTTCATTTTTCATGAGTAACAAGCTGTCTGTATAACACTGTGAATGAACCAGGCAATTCACAGACACAGACTGAAAGCCATATCCTGTTCACAGAGCTTCCAGACAGACAGGGAGGTGAAGGCAAACACCAAGCCAAACTCTGGTTTAGCCAGAGCAGAGAATGAGAGATTTTCTGAAAAGCAGAGATTTTGGGGGAATCTGGAGGAGTGTTTACAGAGATGATATCAGGGTGGATGCAAAGTAAGAAGAGTGGGAACATTGCTGGGATGGATGGAGCACAGCCTGACTGGGAGGCTGGGGGAGAACAGAGGGTGGAGATGAGTCTGGGATGGGAATGGTGTTCCAGTGAGGTGTCTTTCTTGGGAAAGAGGAGTTGGCTGTAGAGGGGATGTGGGAGGGAAGGGAGAGCAGAATTGCTGCTTGTGACGTTTCCAAAAGTAACTTTTCCGAGCTGCCTCACTGCTCTTTGGTGAGCATCAGATGAGTTTGATGCTGATTCCCTGGTTGCTGTGGCTGACTCTCCCACTGGTGTTGTGAAGGGGCACATTGGCAGTGGCTGCTTCTTCACTCAGGGGTAGCCCTGGGCAGCCCTAATATCTCCCCAGCCTTTCCCCACAGGGAAAAGGAGCGGTGGGTGCCTCCATCAGTGCTGCTGGTATTGCTTCCCTGTCAGGAAAACTGTGTGGGGTTAACATGGGAAAGAGCTCAGCTCTGTCCTCACAGCTGCTGGCTGGTGAGAGCCCTGCTTGGAAGGAAGGAGAGCCATGGGAGAGCCTTTCAGAGTACAGGTGTAGCAGGTTCAGTGCTCAGAATGGACAAAGATTTCTTAAAGTTTGAACAAATAGACCCTTTTTGTAGTTAATATCCACAGTGTGTTTGCCCATAACACAGGCTGAGTTATTCACAGAAGCAGCTACTGCATCACTGTTCTGAAGAGCTCTGAAATATTCTGTATAATGTTCAAACCACAGGATGGTTTGTTAAGAATTACTCCAAGCTACCCTTTGTCTGTTGTTATACATTTTTACTGTACAAAACTGTCTTCTTTTGTATCTCTCTCTGCACATTTCCCTGTCAAATGGAAGGTAAACCTAAATCTCTAAAATCTGTACTCTCTTTTTTTGGTTTTTTCTTTTTTTTTGCGTCATTCTTTTCCCTTTAACCTTACCTGGAAAGAGCACTGGTGAAACCAGTGAAAATTCTTCCAAATAAAGCCATTCATCAGCATTATACATCAGAAAACTCAACCTCTTTGCCTGCTTAAAAGCAAAAAAATATATGCTATTGCCAAGATAGATTTAAAAATTCGAAGTCTAGGTAGCTGCTTTATTTCCAGGAATTGCTAATGGCAGAGTATATTTCGAGTCAGAGCAATAGTCACACCTATAAAAGTGATTGGTGGCTGTTTGATACCCACGATGTTTCTGAAGTTTGTCTCAGGCTTGCACAGTGAGTCCAGCACTCGTTTGCATCTCAGAGTGACAACAGAGGGGCCATGGGATTAGAGGGAGCTGGATCTCAGCAGTGATCAGCCAGAAGAGATGGGAATGAGAGGATTAAAGTGATAAAGCACCATGACTCTGGCTGTAGGAATTAATGTTGTCCAGATTTATACTCCCCCACCACACCCAAAAAACCCACAACCTAATGGGAGAAACTTGGAGGAGTCCTCAACTGAAAATTGCCTTTAATCAAATTATATCCTCTGGAGGATGCTGGGATGAATTATATGTTTTAAGGCATGTCATATAAGTGCCTACAATCATCAGAAATATTTTGTAAGGCTGGGAGGAGAGTGCAATGCATCCATTGTAAGTGTTCCTTAGGACTGTTGAGAACGTGATTTATTTTAGTTTTTTTCAAGACCTGGCAGTCCAGTTGGAGGCAGTAAACTGTCCCTGGATTACTGCAAGGGCAGAACACACTTCACATGTTGTGCTATCCCTGTGGTGCCCCTGCCTTGGCAGTTCTTGGGGTTCCCACTTTTGCAGAAATGGGAAAGGGTTGAGATGGAGAACCAGAGTTCAGCTTGGAGGCTCTTGAGGGTTGTTAAGTTTGGAAAAACTTAGCAATGTTGTCTTGAGGTGGATGACTCACTCAGAGGCCGAGTCCATTCATGGGGAATGTTCATTGGGGAATGGGAATGCAGCTGTTGATCAGCTGAGATGTGATTACCTCCTGCCTCAAAGATCTTGGATAAGTTTGGGACGTGAATCTAAGTGAAGAAAGTCCTCCTAAGAAGTAAACCACAGAAAAAACCCAACCCTGTGGAGTGTGAAGCAGGTCAGACTCTGGGTCTGTTTATTGGCAGGGAAATGGCCACGAGAACATTGGCTAATAAATGCTTGCTGTGCTTGTCTTCACAAGGACCCAACCTCCTGGGTTGTGCCCTGCTCTTTTAGGTGTAGCCATGTCCTTTTAACCTGCCTGTGCTAGAGGGACTCTGCCATGACCTGTGTGCCCTGAAAGTGGGGAGGTGCTGTGCAAGCAAGAACAGCAAGAGTAAGATGCTGGTGGGGTTTTGTGAGCCCCTGAGACCCCTGACACACCTGAGCAGGGTGTGTGTCAGCCTGGTGAATGTGCCATGGCTGGTTAATCCTCTTTGCTCCTTGTCACAAAGGTGTCATTTCTGCTCTCACAGGGCAATGAAACCTTCCTTTGCATAGCAGCACAGAATGGTTTGGGTTGGAAGGCACCTTAAAGGTCAGCTAGCCCAACCTCCCTGCCATGCACAGGGACACCTTCCATGAGAGCAGTCTGCTCAAAGCCTCATCCAGCCTGACTGACATTCACCAGAGAGGCCTTTCACACACATCCCCTGGCCTGATGAGGGGCCATCCTTCGGAGCAACGCCTTGGCTTCTAAAGGAAGGGCAGTAAGGCCTCAATAGCCTCTCCCACTGCTCCTCTTCAAGGCAGGTCTTTATGGTCTTCTCTCAGACCGTTTACACCAGTCTATACCAGTTGATGGTGTTATGATTTTTTTTTTTTTTT